>OX451738.1:430533105-431133105 GCA_948472305.1 Vicia faba
TACTTTTGATAGGACAGGTTTTGAGCCCACCAACTTCAAGAGGGTAGTATCCCAAACTTCATGCTGGCCTAAACTCTAAGGGCTCTTTGTGTGACTTGTGTGCCTTCAAACTTGACTAATACTTGTTATCTGACACTTGAGTTTCTTGCAGGTTTTGTTTACAGTCCTTAATCTGGACTCATAACAGGGTTTACCTACATTACTCCACGCATAGCATAACATCATACCATCATACCATTGCATGCATCCTACATAAGGACTAATCCATTTCAAGGACCTCAAGGGTTTTGTGATGCAGGTCATGATGAATCAAATGTCCAGCAAAGGGTAAAGGGGATTTATTTTCCTCTAGCCAAGGTTAATGACTTGAGTCAGGGGCTATGACCCACTCGATATGGTGAGCCTTGACTCTTGAAGAAGGACTCTCATCAACATGAAGTCCCTTCCATCAAGCTATAAAATTCAAATTCTAACAATTTTCTTGTTTACCCCGCGAGATCCTTGAAAATATTGCATGCATACATACATATCACGGCATTACAGGTACTCCTTTGACATGTCACTTACCATCTTCGCTGTTTATTTCAGCAATGGCTTCCCAACAAAACAACCAGGATCTTCATGCTCAAGAGACTCGGTTCGGAGAGATCCTCCTAAATCTATCCAAGGGGCAGGAAGAGCTGAGAACACTCCTCATGGGGAATTTGGTCAGGAAGAGTCCCGAAGTCGACAAGGACGAACGACTGAAACATCTGCAAGCTGAGGTGGATGTAATGAGAACCCAGATGCTGGGGCAAATGGCTCTTATCCAAGACTTATCTCAAAGACAAGGAGAGCTCAGGGTTCTCGTCAACCAACTGCTTCGGGATAACCAACTGGGGCAAACATCTAAGGTTGAAGAGAAAGCCATCATTCAACCACCTGTGGGGCAAGAAGACAAGGGAAAAGCTCCTCAGTTTGCTTCGAGGTCACAAGCCCAGCATCAACCTCACCAGCGTCAACAAGGTAATTAGCGTAAGAAAAATACGTCTGAAAGACATTTCTCGGAGACTAGTGTGCCATCCTCACTAATACTGAAACGCTTGTTGGAGGTCAAGCTGATTGCTTTAAAGGATCCTCCCAAGAAGCTCAACATAACCTCCCTAAAGTACAATCCGGATGAAAGGTGTGCCTACCATTCTGACAGTCCTGGACATGACACTGACGACTGTTGGAGCCTGAGGAACAAGATCCAAGACTTGATCGACGGAAGGGTGCTGGAGTTCATGCCGGGAGGGAAAATGAAAATCTTCTGCTGAGAATCATCCATCTGAAATGACTGGTGCAAACTAAGAAGCTTTTGTTCATTCGAATGTTCAAGTTGTATTTTTCTATGATTGTTCAAACATTTGTTCATGTCAAACTCTTTTACTTTATCAATGCATCGCATATGTCTGTTTTGAATCAATATATTCTCATTCGCTATATTCAAACTACTTTCATTTTTTGATGTCAACTCTCAATTAATAATTCTAAGCCTCTTGAGGGAGGATGACAAAAACGATACCATAATATACAATATGCTTTTGAACAGACCTCGCTGATGAGGTACAGGCATTGTTTCAATTCCTAAACACTGGAGTTATAAGGATGATAATCCCTCGTCAACCCCTTTGAGCCAAAGAAGTAGGAGTTTTCTTTTCAAAAATTAAAACCCTTAATCATAACCTGGGACAGGGTAGTTCTCTCAGCTGATCCGAGTGCACAACGAATGGCATCAAAAGAAGTCCTTCTGAAACAAAAGACAGTGATGGTTCCGGATAAGCATAAAGACAGGAAGTCATTATCTCTCAAAATGAAAGCCCATATAAGTCAAAACCTATGAAGGAGACTTACAAAAACTGGGGCATCCCGCTGACTGTATTACAAAAAGAAACAGTTCAGGCAAAAAACAGGGCTAACAAAATCAAAAGAAAGAGGTCCAACAAACCCTCAAACAAAAAAGATGACTGCCTATTCAAAATAAACTGTCAATATCCGAACCATCATTGGAACATCAGAGCAAAGACTCAAACAAGGTCTAACACATGATCAGCTGAGTTTAGGTTTGAAGAACATCACGAAGAATGGGTGGGTACAAATAATTTGAGCCTTTATCCTTTGTTTCTTAAACCGTGAACCAGGCCACGCTACAACCCTTAAAAGTCCTAGCTGAAGCATGGGTTAGTTCGAAAGCATACTGTTACGAAAGGTATCCTGACTCCTTAAGGCTTGCGGAAAAATAACGAGTTGACATCACATTTTACAAAATTCACTGGTTTTACTGAAAAATGCATTTTCAAACTTCGAGACAGACATAAGCTTTGCATTTTTAATATAACATTGCTTGCATATGACTATTTGTTTGAACAGCATAGAAGTTTGCACGACGAATATCCAGTGAACAAAAGTCTTCTCAACAAGAGGATCACCTCAAGTGGAAAAATACTTCCAACCAAGGGGTAGACATGATCATGGTCTATTATCTGGGGCAGTTAAGTCAAGATTCGGAGAATCTCTCAAAAGGCCAACCAACTTGGGGCAAATCTCCATCTGGATCACTTGGGGCATTGGAAGATCTTCTGGTAGTAGGGCAACGCAACACTACTGACAGGGGCACCTCCCTACATCCCGAGAGCACAGACATAGTCGAAAAAATACTGCGCATAATCAAAGACCCGCTAGGTTGACACACCTAGGCAAAAATAAGGGCTTCCCAGCGAACCAAAAGGGTTCGGGCAAAATAAGGGATGAAATGAAAAAAAATGTGTACACCCGGCAAGTCGAAAACCTGAAAAGGCGGCTTGGGAAAAAATGGGTATCCCGGTGGACTGAAAACCCGAAAGGGCGGTCCGGGTAAAAGTTAGGGATCAAAAGCGTATGACTATGTTCCGTCATCTCGTCACTTGCCTACCAGAAGAAGATTTGTCAACCGACAGTCATCAAGTGCCTCCACAGGTATCTTCTCCCACAGAAACAGGGGCAATATGAGTTGTCTAAGCGATCTAGTTGCTCTGTCCACCAAGGTACTAAGGTAGGTTCAGCTGAAGAACGTGACCAAGATACCTTCACTCCCCAGAGTAGGACAAGACTCAACAATATTCTCCCCGAGCAGAGTTGGTCTCCAATCAGCCCCGAAAAGGCACAGTATCTCCAGCAAGTCAGCAACACTCTCCCCAAGCAGAGTTAGTCTACTGTCAGCCTTAAGGAAGTGAGGAATCCCCAGAAAATCTCAATATTTCCCAGCAAAGTATACAGATGTTCCTAAGCAAGCATCCCCGACAGTCTTGATCTAAGATTGTTCCCCGGCAGAATACAGACACCCAGTGGAGCCACTTCCCCAATACAGTTCAAAAGTTTCCCCAGGAGAATTGAATCAATATCCCCAGTAGATTATGGAAGCTTATCCCTAGTAGATTCTGGAAGCTTACCCCCTGCAGAGAATGAACGCATCTCCCCGGCTTTATTCAAAGGTTATTTCCCACCAGAGCTTATAACTGGGTTATCCTCAGCTAATTACCACGAAAAGATCATCCTCGGCGAAGTTCTTCCTATCCCCCAGCGGAGTTCATCAAATTCCCCAACATAACTTCTCAATGGAATCCCCAGCGGAGTTATCATCAAAACCTCAACGAAGTATCTCTTTCCACAGAGTAATTCCCCGCAGAGTAATATCTTCATCAAGTTTATTCCCCAACAGAGTCGTCTTCTCCTACCGGTTTATTCTTGTAATCATCATCCCCAGCAGAAACGAAGAACTCTGTTCTTCAACATCAGCCCAAGATTCAACTTCTCGGCATGCGTCAAGGATTTACTTTCCCAGACGAAGATACATTCATAAACATCACATCATGCATATGCGCATCATGTCACACAATCTCATTTATGTCAAGAACATCATTGCTTGATCCATATCATGCATTGCATACGACTGACCTTTACCTTTCAGGAAGGATACAGTTAAATAATCAGCTATGTCAAAGTAGACAAATACAGTCATAAGAGACCAATCCAGTCAAAAGAGACCAATCCAGTCAAAAAAGACAAATCCAGTCAAAGAAGACAAATCCAGTCAAAGAAGACAAGTCCAGTTAAATCCCAAAGGTTTTTCTGATGCTCATCCAGTCAAAGAAGACAGGTCCAGTTAAATTACTTCCTAAAGTCAAAGAAGACAATCCGTCATTATAGACACTCGTCGTTATAGACACCCGTCATTTAAGACAATTCGTCATTGAAGACAACTCGTCATTGAAGACAACTCGTCATTGAAGACGACCCGTCATTATAGACAACTCGTCATTGAAGACAACTCTGTACCGATATCCCTTGTGTTGGAACGAGGAGAATATGGGTCTTCTAAGGGGTCATTAAGCACCAACTGACCTTAGAACCTTAAATTGACCAACTTGGCCATAGAACAGTAGCAGTATGCTACACTCATTGAGACTAAACTCTCACGATGATTCCGGTCGCAAGAAAAGGTTGCTAAACTGGAATTATGACCGATTGAGGGTAGTCAGTGATATTTAGATCCTCTAGAACCCGGTTACTATTTTTAGGATATGTTTAAACCAACTGAACTGAAAGAGGGTAGTTCCTAAACTCCTTGCCAGCCTAAAATCTAAGGGCTCTCTGTGTGACTTGTGTGCCTTTACCATGTTTGCTGTTTGTGGATACTTGTGGTGTGCCTTTATCATGACATCATAACATTGCATAAATCTTGCATTGGACTAACCTATTTCAAAGACAGGAGGGATTCATCTTTGTTCTGTTTTATAGGTCATCATGATGCCCATGCGTAAGAATACCATCCGGATCAACTTTGTCCAGGTTCCCACCTTGCTTAAAGAGTTGGTTGCAAAGATGCCTGACACTACTTCCTTCATCAAGAGACATGGTTCTCTTCTCAGTTTGGTCACCTCCAAATTGGACGAGCAGATGATGAGTGTCCTGGTCCAATTCTATGACCCGCTGTACCATTATTTTACTTTCCAGGACTACCAGCTGGTTCCTACCCTAGAAGAGTTCTCTGAGTTGCTCGGTATCTCTGTTCTGGAGTAGATCCCGTTTACTAGTTGGGAAAAGACTCTTAAGCCCGAAGAGATTGTTGCAGCCCTTCATTTGGCCAAAGAGGAGGTAATGGCTAATTGGGAGACTAGAAGTGGAGCAAAGGGATTTCTGACTAAGTTCTTGGTTGGTAAGGCTAACTATTTCTGGGATAATCTAGACATCAAGGCCTTCGAGGATATTCTGGCTCTTCTGATTTATGGCTTGGTATTGTTTCCGAATCCTGACACTTTTGTTGATGTGAATGCGATAAAGATCTTCATCTCTCAGAACCCAGTACCCACTCTCTTGGGTGATATCCTTCATCAGCTCTATGCTCGTACTGCCTGAAAGTGGGGAACCTTGATGTGTTGTGCTCCTTTATTGTCGAGGTGGTTTATTTCGCACCTCCCCAAGTCAGTGATGAAGAACAAAGAAGGAATGGGCTGGGCTTATAGGGTGATGTCTCTCTCTCATAATGACATCATTTGGACTCTCAAAGGTATGGATGAGGTGACTATCATTGATCTCTGTGGAGAGTATCCTAATGTTCCATTAATAGGAACCCATGGAGAAATTTCTTACAACCCATGCTTAGCTCTCCGTCAATTTGGAAGAGCCAGAAGAGAAGGACCTCATGAGATGCTAATGCCTCATATCATCTTTGATTTCCAAGGGGATAACGACGAGCAACGTCGTAGATTCATAAGGGCTTGGGACAGAGTTCACCAATCTGATCCACATGAGTTGGGTCCAAAGACTTCACTCCCGATGGAGCCATATCTCAGATGGGTCTGTATCCGTGCCCAAAAGCTGGGTATGCCATATGAAGCCATCCGACCTGTCACTCTTGAAGTTGCTAATGAAGAAGGGGTTCTTCCAACCATCCTCCATCCTTATATGCCCACTGACATTGGGGCACTGAAAAGGTCTTGGATGCAGCTGAGGGATAAACGAGATTCTTACCGAGAGAAGTTCAACGAGAAAGAGCAAAAGATCCAGAAGCTGACTAGGCAACTGGAGAACGAGCAGATTCTCAACGACTATGTCCGCACTGAGAAGAAGAAACCATGGGAGCATTAATAGGCCTTTGATGATTTCCTTTCCAGTTTTATTTTACTTTTCAGTATTTCTTTTCATGTAACGCCTTAATGGCATCAGTTGAATAATTTGAATTCTAAAGTTTATCTAATAAAAGTGTGTTTCCTTTTTGTTTACGAATTTTAATCTCTCAATTGTCTCTGAAATCATATCATACGCATTTCATCCCATGCACTTCATAACAGGTACCCATTATAGGTCTCTTATCTTCTTCGCTGTTTATTTCAGCACTCATCATGTCTGCTGAACCATCAACTGAGCAAGCAATCAAGGCCCTATAGGCTCAAAATGCCCAATTTCAAGAGTTGTTCATGAATTTAGCTAAGGAACAACAAGACCTGAAGACCCTAATTCTGAAAGAGAAGAAGAAGAAGAAGAAGAAGAGGACCATCTTGTTCAACACAGGGCACAGGTTTGGAAACAGGCTACAGAATGAAGTTGATCTGACCACCTCATCTGGAGGGAAAGAAGTCCACAAGAAAGGAGGGCTCCTAGCCCTGTGGTCTCCGACAACGAGATGGACTACGATGAAGAATAGTATCCTCCTGCCGAGGATAGATACAAGAAACTGGAAGACCGGTTGAGTGCTATGGAGGTTAAAAAGGTGCCTGATCTGGACTTCAGTGATCTAGGTCTATCATCTGGGGTAGTCATTCCCCACAAATTCAAGGCACCAACCTTTGCTAAGTATGACGGAGTTTCTTGTCTGAAGCTGCACCTCCGGTCATATGTGAGGAAGATTCAGTCGTACACAGCCGATAAGAACCTATGGATCCACTTCTTCCAAGACAGTCTCTCAGGGACTCAGCTTGAGTGGTTCTATGAGTTGGATGGAGCCAGTATCCGCAGTTGGGAAGATTTGGCTACTGCATTCTACAGGCAGTATCAGTACAACTCCGACCTTGCTCCTACGCATACCCAACTCCAGGGTATGTCAATGGGAATGGGTGAAGGATTCAAAGATTATGCTCAAAAGTGGAGGGACCTCGTCGGTAGAGTGCAACCACCATTGGCTGATCGGGAGCTTGTGGACATGTTTCTGGGGACCCTGTTTGGTCCATTTTTCAACCATCTAATTGGAAGCTCTTCATCTGGGTTTACAGAGCTTATTTTAACTGGTGAGAGGATTGAGGCTGGTATTAAGGATGGTAAGATACAAAAGGGTGCTTCATCGAGCATCGAGCATCGAGAAGAAGCCATTTAAGAAAGAGTCCAGTGTTGTCTACAGTTCGAAAAGACAGAACAGACCTGAACACCGCCAAGCTGTGAATGCGGTTGTTATTTCAAAACCTGTTGGTGCTCCGCAGCACAACAATCAACAAAAGGATGAGAGACCTCGAAGGAAATTCACCCGTCTCAGCATGACCTTATCTCAAATTCTTCCACAGTTGCTGAAGACTAATCTGGTGGTTCTAAAGGAAGCCCCGAAGAATCCAAATACCACATCACCGAGGTATAACCCTAATGCCCGTTGTGCTTTTCACTCTGATATCCTGGGGCATAATACAAATGATTGTTGGGTTTTGAAGAACAAGGTACAAGACTTGATCGATGCAAAGGAGATTGAGTTTGGAGCACCAGAGAAGCCTAAACAAGATGCAGGGGTGAATGCTATCAGGGATGACGATGATGAAGAGTTTGATATCGACAATTGGATCTACCCGACTGCCAACGGTGGATTAAGCAACTAGACGGCGAAAGATTCTATGCCCGTTTCTGTTATCACTCAGTAATGAAACTTTTTGTTTTGAATATGTACCAGACAATGTTTTAAACTTTATGGCCCGATGTCTTACCCGGGGCACTGTGGCTTCATTTGTGAGGGCTTTTGTGTGTCATTTTCTTATATCATTAATAAAAGCATTGGACGTTTTTTGCATTTCAAATTTTGCGCTCCTTGTTTTTCTTTATTATATATTGCAAAACAGCTATTTTACACACACTCACGTATACAGGTCCACATCCACTCTGGATCCTACTGGTAACGACTCTGCTACTGCCAGTTATGACTTCGAAAATTCGATCAACTTAGCCGAAGACGAAGGTGAAGATGATTGCGAAGTGCCTGGTGAACTTGCAAGACTGTTACTCCAAGAAGAGAGGGTTATACAACCACATGAAGAGCCGATGGAATCAGTTAATCTGGGTACCGAGACAGATAAGAAAGAGGTCAAGATCAGTGCAAATCTGGAAGCTAGTGTGAAACAACGGTTAATTCAGATGCTGCGTGACTATGTTGAGATCTTTTCCTAGTCTTACGAAGATATGCCAGGGCTGGATACTGATATTGTGGTTCATCGTCTGCCTACCAAGGAAGACTGTCCTCCAATGAAACAAAAGGTCGGCCGAATGCGTCCAGAGATGTCTGAGAAGATCAAGGCTGAAGTTATGAAACAGTTCGATGCTGGTTTTCTAGCAGTTACTTCTTACCCTCAGTGGGTTGCCAACGTGGTTCCTGTACCGAAGAAAGATGGTAAGGTCCGAATGTGTGTTGACTACAGGGATTTGAACAGGGCAAGCCCTAAGGATGAATTCCCTCTACCTCATATTGAAGTTATGGTTGACAACACCGCTCAGCACAAGGTCTTCTCCTTCATGGATGGCTTCTCCGGTTATAACCAAATTAAAATGGCTCCCAAAGACATGGAGAAGACAAATTTTGTTACTCAATGGGGTACCTTTTGCTACAAGGTCATGCCTTTTGGACTGAAGAATGCTGGGGCAACATATCAGCGTGCCATGGTTGCTTTGTTTCATGACATGATCCATCATGAGATTGAAGTATACGTCGATGATATGATTGCAAGGTCTCGGACTGAGGAGGAACACCTTGACCATCTGCAGAAGCTGTTTGACAGGCTGAAGTTGTACAAGCTGAGGTTAAACCCGAACAAGTGCACCTTCGGGGTGAGATCTGGCAAACTACTAGGTTTCGTTGTAAGCGACAAAGGTATGCAAGTGGATCCTGCAAAGGTGAAAGCCATACAGGAAATGCCAGCTCCCAGAACAGAGAAAGAAGTCAGAGGCTTTCTGGGACATCTGAACTACATTTCCCGATTCATCTCGCACCTAACGGCTACTTGTGAGCCAATCTTCAAGTTACTGAAGAAAGATCAGGTAGTACGTTGGAACGATGAATGCCAGGCCACTTTCGAAAGGATCCAAGAGTATCTCCAAGAGCCACCCATTCTGATGCCACCAGTTGAAGGGAGACCTCTAATATTATACTTGACAGTACTCGACAACTCAATGGGGTGTGTGCTGGGATAGCATGGCGAGTCTGGCCGAAAAGAGCATGCTATTTATTACCTTAGCAAAAAGTTTACCGACTGTGAGACCCGATATTCATTGCTCGAGAAAACTTGCTGCGCTTTGGCATGGGCTGCTCGCCGGCTAAGATAGTATATGTTGACTCACACTACTTTGTTGATATCAAAGATGGATCCAATCAAGTATATCTTCGAAAAGCCTTCCTTGTCCAGAAGAATAGCAAGATGGCAGATGATCTTGACTGAGTATGACATCCAATACACAACTCAAAAGGAAATCAAGGGAAGTGTGTTGGAAGACCATTTTGCACATCAGGCAGTGGATGATTACCAGTCTATGAACTTTAAATTCTCGGACGAGAATATCATGTTGATAACTGATTGTGAGACACCTGGACCAGATGAAGGACCTGAGGAAGGATCCCGATGGTCTATGTACTTCGATGGAGCTTCAAACGCTTTGGGTAATGGCATTGGCGCTGTGATCATATCTCCTAAAGGCTCTAATACTCCGTTTACCGCTCGACTATGCTTTAACTGCACCAACAATATGGCAGAGTATGAAGCATGCATCATGGGTCTTCGAGCAGCAATTGACTTAAGAATTAAGTTTCTGAGTGTCTTCGGAGATTCCACTCTCGTGATCAGTCAGATCAAAGGCGAGTGGGATACAAAACACCCGAACCTTATTCCTTACAAAGAGTATGTGTTGCCATTGCTTCCCCACTTCGAGGAGATAACCTTTGAACACTTACCAAGAGAGGAGAATCAGTTGGCGGACGCGCTGGCTACGATGTCTTCTATGTTCAAAGTCAATTGGGACAACGAGGCTCCCCAGATCATTATTGAAAGATTGGACGAACCTGCGCATTGCTGTGACATTGAGACTGAAGAAGTAATAGAAAATCCCTGGTATCATGAGGTGAAGAGGTATCTTGAAGCTCAAGAATACCCTGAGGGTGCATCTGTTAATGACAAGAAGTTTCTGAGGAGGTTCGCGGCGAAGTTCTTCATCAGCAATGGCATTCTTTACAAGCGTAACCATGATTCGACCTTACTGCATTGTGTGGATAAGATTGAAGAAGAAAGGATCATGACGGAGTTACATGAAGGTACTTTCGGAACCCATTCCAGTGGACATACCATGGCAAAGAAAATCCTACGGGCAGGATACTATTGGTCCACAATGGAAGCTGACTGTCATCAGTATTCTCGGACATGTCACAAGTGCCAGGTCTATGCTGATAAGGTGCACATACCTCTAGTTCCTTTGAATGTCTTGACAACACCTTGGCCATTTGCAATGTGGGGCATTGATATGATCGGCGAGATCCGACCTACGGCATCCAACGGGCATCGTTTCATCCTGGTAGGGATCGATTACTTTACGAAGTAGGTTGAAGCGACTTCCTTTGCTACTGTAACCAAGAACGTCGTGGCACAATTTATTTGGCACAATCTGATCTGTCGATACGGTGTACAAGAGAGGATCATTACGGACAATGGTACCAATCTCAACAACAAGATGATCACTGAGCTCTGCGAGCAATTCAAGATACAATATCACAACTCTTCTCCCTACTGGCCGAAGATGAATGGAGTTGTCGAAGCGGCTAATAAGAACATCAAGAAGATTGTGCAGAAAATGACAATAACATACAAAGACTGGAACGAGATGTTACCATTTGCTCTTCATGGGTACCGTACCTCAGCACGGACGTCAACAGGGGAAACACCCTATTCCTTGGTTTATGGCATGGAGGCAGTCTTGCCAATTGAAGTTCAGATATCCTCTCTTCGGATCATGAAGGATGCAGGTTTGAGTGAAGATGACTGGATTCAGACCCGACTTGATCAGCTAAACCTAATCGACAAAAAGAGACTTACCGCTATTTGTCATGGTCCGACGTACCAAAAACGGATGATCAAGGAATTTAACAAGAAAGTCAGACGACAAGAGTATCAAGTTAGGGACTTGGTAATCAAGCGCATTATCCTACCTCAAGGTGATCCCAGGGGCAAATGGACCCCTACTTACGAAGGGCCATTTGTGGTTAAGAACATTTTCTCAGGAGGAGCTATGATTCTAACCACCATGAATGGTGACGACCTTCCTCACCCCGTCAATGCAGACATAGTGAAAAGATACTACGCATAATCAAAGACCCGCTAGGTTGACTGGCCTAGGCAAAAATAAGGGCTTCCCAATGAACCAAAAGGGTTCGGGCAAAAATAAGGGATGAAAATGAAAAAAAATTGTACACCCGGCAAGTCGAAAACCTGAAAAGGCGGCTTGGGCAAAAAAGGGTATCCCGGTGGATTGAAAACCCGAAAGGGCGGTCCAGGAAAAAATTAGGGATTAAAGCGTAACACTATGTCTCATTGGATCACCTTGCATCCAGACTTCGGTATCAACTATCAAACTTGGGCGACACCAATCAATCTGATTCATCTTCAACTAGTAGCAAAGTGATGAGATGCTCGAGGACATAAGGGCAATGGCAGAGTTGGAACCCAGTGAGATTATTCACATAACTGTTTTGTTTTCTTTTCACAAATTGTGTAAATTTTGTTCGGTGGCGTTCTCTTACTAGGACGTCAGCCTCTTGTACAAAAACGCCTACTTACAGGCTAAACTTCAAAATCAATACAATTCATTTTCAAAGAAATCTCAAACTGTTTTCTCTTTATCTGTTTTGTTTTGCAAAGAACGTCCAATGTTCATTTTTGATATATGCATTTGAAATTAATTGCTACTCATAAATATTTACATGCGAAACAAAGATGAATTACTGGTAATATCAGAAGCAGGGGGAATAAGAATTGTCCGAACTGTGTAGTTGCTTTTTCCATCAGGTACCAAGGTAAATTCAACTGAAGAATATGCCTAAGATACTTTCACTCCCCTTAGAATAAGACAATAATGGTAGCTCTCCCAGCTAAGACTTGCAACTATGAACAAATCAACAATACTCTCCCCAAGCAGAGTTCATCCATCATCAGCGCTAAAAAGGTTTGGTATCCCCAGAAGGTCTTAATATTCCCCAGCGGAGTATAAAGATATTCCCCAGCAAGCATAAGAGTATCCCTGGCAGTCTTAATATTCCTCAACGGAGTATAAGAATGTTCCCCAACAGAATACACGATACCCCCAGTGGAGCCATTTCCCCAGCGCAGTCTAAAAAAGCTTCCTCAATGGAGTTGAGGCATCATCCCCAGTAGACTTTGGAAGCTTACCCCCAGCGGAGTACAAAAGTAAATCTCCCCAACCGAGTTCAAAGGATCATTCCCAGCAGAACTCATAGGTTTATCCCCACAAGAGTCTAACTGGGTTATCACCAGCAATGGTAATTCATCCCCAACGAAGTTCTTTCTTTCCCCAAACAGGAGTTCAATCCTCAATAGATTCAATATCACCAGCAATGGTAATCCATCCCCAGCAGAGTTTATCAGCGGAATCCCCAACGGAGTTTATCGTTAAAATCCTCAGCAGAACATCTCTCCCCCACAGAGTAATTCCCCTCGGAGTAATCTCTTCATCAGTTTATTCCCCAACGGAGTTCTTTTCTCCTGCAGGTTTATTCTTACAAATCATCTTCGTCCATCATCCCCAGCGGAAACGAAGAACTCAACTCTATTCTCCAGCAGCTCCGAGATTTATTTTCCCCAGCTAAAACATTATATTCCCATACATCATGATACATGCATATACGCATCATACGAATACAATCTCATTTATTTTGAGAACATCATTGCCTGATCCATATCATGCATTGCATATGACTAACCTTTACCTTTCAGGAAAGATACAGTTAAAGTTCTCAGTTACGTCGAAGACTTGACCGATTCTTAAATCTCGTTTGAATTATCCTCGGTTGAATTTCAGATAAGGTTCTCAATCTCGACAGTTTCCCTACGTCAAAGTGTGGACGAGTGCTATAAAATCAACGGTATACTACGTTGAACACTAGTCAGTTCCTAGATCTTGATGTTTTCCTCCGTCATAGTGTGGACGAGTTATGTAATTTCAATGGTATACTACGTTGAAGACCAGACATTTCCTAGATCTTGATGAAGATGTTTCCCTACGTCATAGTGTGGATGAGTACTATAACCTCAACGGTATACTACGTTGAATACTAGTCAGTTCCTAGATCTTGATGTTTTCCTCTGTCAAAGTGTGGACGAGTTCTGCAATTTCAACGGTATACTACGTTGAAGACCAGACAGTTCCTAGATCTTGATGAAGATGTTTCCCTACGTCATAGTGTGGACGAGTTCTCTAATTTCAACGGTATACTATGTTGAAGACCAGACAGTTCCTAGATCTTGATGTTTTCCTCCGTCAAAGTGTGGACGAGTTCTCTAATTTCAACGGTATACTACGTTGAAGACTAGAAAGTTCCTAGATCTTGATGAAGATGTTTCCCTACGTCATAGTGCAGATGAGTGATATAACCTCAACGGTATACTACATTGAATACTAGTCAGTTCCTAGATCTTGATGTTTTCCTCCGTCAAAGTGTGGACGAGTTCTGTAATTTCAACGGTATACTATGTTGAAGTCCAGACAGTTCCTAGATCTTGATGAAGATGTTTCCCTATGTCATAGTGTGGACGAGTGCTATAACCTCAACGATATACTACGTTGAATACTAGTCAGTTCCTAGATCTTTATGTTTTCCTCGGTCGAAGTGTGGACGAGTTCTGTAATTTCAACGGTATACTACGTTGAAGACCAGACAGTTCCTAGATCTTGATGAAGATGTTTCCCTACGTCATAGTGTGGACGAGTGTTATAACCTCAACCGTATACTACGTTGAATACTAGTCAGTTCCTAGATCTTGATGTTTTCCTCCGTCAAAGTGTGGACGAGTTCTCTAATTTCAATGGTATACTACGTTGAAGACCAGAAAGTTCCTAGATCTTGATGAAGATGTTTCCCTACGTCATAGTGTGGACAAGTGCTATAACCTCAATGGTATACTACATTGAATACTAGTCAGTTCCTAGATCTTGATGTTTTCCTCCGTCAAAGTGTGTACGAGTTCTACAATCTCAATGGTATACTACGTTGAAGACTAGACAGTTCCTAGATCTTGATGAAGATGTTTCCCCTCAATAGAATTATGGACAGGTTCTTAAGACTCAGCCGAGGAATTCTCTCAGTTGAAGTACATGCAAGTTCCTAAATTTCAACAAAAGTTAGGCTTCCCCAGCGGAATCTTCTACAACAACAGGTATGCAAGTTCTCGCTAAGGAATCTCTTATGCAATCAACACTCCTGCAGATGGGATCTGTAAGCCCATCCTCCTACCAACAATCTCCAAATGGAATCTGTAAGCCCATTCCCGACATCACAATGCTGATACTACACCATGCGAGTGCAAATTTCTGGGCACTCTAGTGTTCAATTATCTTCCACCTTCGGATCACGAAAGGCCCGAAAGCCAATATATATCCTCAGGTTTAAGAAAATTGAACAGGGGCAACTGTTGTACCCCAAAATTTGCCCTCCCATATTTCTCAAGACATGTCAAGAATAATCTCCAAGTTGCTCAAGATGGCTCAAGAATTGGACAGTCAAAACATCTCCTAAGGCAGTCAACCTCAAATTAGGGTTTTGTGTTACACCAAGGTCCTTACATCCAAATGACCCCGAGTGCTCCCCAATGTCCTAATATTCTCTCAAGTTCATCCATGTAAAATTTCAAGCCTTGCAGAGAAAGTTTAGTCAGTCAATTGCTCAAGAGGCCCAAAAATCGACTGTGCTAGGGCAAAAGTCAACTGTGACCTACAAATAGTCAAACCTCAAGATTTTTTGTCAAAATTATCATTTTTAAGGATAGTTAATCATTTGATCAAGGGTTGATCATTATTCATCAAGGATTGCTCAAGATTCATCAAGATTCAAAAGTTGCTAAATTGGGGTTTTGTAGGAAAAGTCAACTCAACTTTGACCAAGCATAACTTTCTCATACGTTATGAGAAATGACCCATCCAAAGCTCATTTTTAAGAGGATGAAATTTTATACAATCCATCTTCACACCCAAAGATCAAGAAATGCACTCACAAAAAGTTACAAATTTTGACATTATAGGTCATTTTTGAAAGTCAACAAAAACACATTTGTTGCCAAAGCTTATAACTTGAGCATGTAATATCAAAATGAGATGAGACTAAAAGGGTTGGTCAGAGGACATATTAAGGTTTCTAAAAGGTCCAAGAACACCTCCAAAAGTTCAAAATTAAAGAAGTTATGCATTGTTGAAGTTGGGCATTTTTCCAAAGTTGCCAAAAGTCAACTATCCCCAAAACTCCAATTTTTGACAAAAGGGCCCACCTTTTTCCACTTGATTTGATCTTGTCACACCACACACGTGTCATATCTTCAGTTTTGTGCTAATTTATTAATTTTTCTATTTTATTTTATTTTTATTGATTTAATTCATTTTTAATCAATTTAAATCAAAATAAAATCTAAATATTAATAACTTATGATATTTTTTATTGATACAGCCTTCAATTGACATCATGAACACAATCAAATTCGTGCGAAGCTATATCATGCACAAAATCTTGGATTTGGAAAGAAATTGGAAGCCTTTAATGGAGGAATCATATCATATCCAAAGTCATCAATTCACAAGGATTGAAGGCCCAATTTTTAACCTAATTGCTTCTAATATACTCACACAAGCTAGAGACACAGAGAACACGACCTGAAAGCTGCCAAAATCACAAAACCAAACTTGGAAAAAAGCTTGAAAAGCTTGAATCTGAAATAGACCCTAGAGGTGTTTCAAAGGCAAAAAATCCACACTACTCTCTTGTTGGACGTCCACTGGAGCTATTGGAATCAAAACCAAGTCCTGAAACCTCCTAAATAGCGCTGTAAGTTTTCTTAAACGTGGCCCTGTACACGAAAGCATAATCCCTTATTCTTGCATCTTTTTTCCAAAATCGTGACACTATCATGTTTATCGTTCCATTTAGAACGTTTCTACATTATTTGATTTTGTTTTGGTAGCCTGTACAGCCATGCCCGAAGCTAGGGTTTTGGTTCTTGTTTTTTAGGCATTTTGATTTCAGGAAAAATTAGGGCAAACCATAGATATGGTTGTATTCAAGGAGGAGAGACGAGCATGGTGATGGTCTCCGTTTGCGATTATATGGCCCATAGTCCATTTTAGGAGCAAGCCACGAATCTTGCTGCGGATAAAAATCCCCAAGTAAGATAACCAGAATTCCAAGGACAGGGACGAAGACGTGTCCCCATCCCATACGTCCATTTAAATTATTCGCGCTTATTTTTTTATTTATTTCAGGCATAGTGGTTTATTTTCAATATAATATTTGTTTCATATTCCATTAACAAAAGTATTACAGTGGCCCAGTGGAAGAAGCGCTAGTGCATTGGCTAATGGGACCTGGGTTCGAATCCCAGGTCCCCTAAAACTTTGTTGCATTTTATTTACAGGCGATTCCATGCAGCATCAAGAGCGTGACCTACCATATGTCTCCATCCAGATGGTCGCCAAATGGCTTCAGATCAAATCCAATGGCCAAAGTTGAATATCCACCATGGTCTCCAGTCAATGCATACGCGTGGAATGGAGAAAGTCAAAACAGACTGGCTTGAATTGGGCCTCAGAATTGCAGATTTCACCCCTTTCCAGGCCCAGCACCCCCATTGGGTTATTTCTTTTCTTTTATATTTCTTATTATTTATTTGGTTTTAATTATTATTTTTATTGTTTAAATTAACCAATTAACAATTTTTCCTCATAAAATCATAAAAAACACAAAAAATATTATTTTTATTAATTTCATTATTTTATTTTTGTAAATAAATACTAATTTAATCAATTTAGTTTTAAATAGGTTTAACTTTTAACATTTTTTGCAATAAATTAAAATTAATTTAGAATATTAGGTTTTAATAACCTTGACCAATTTTATTTTATTTCCTTAAAAATTCAAAAACCCAAAAATATTTTTATTTAATTAATTAATTAATTTTGACCTAATTTAATTTCTTTCTAATTCAAAAAATAACGAAAACATGCTTTCTTTCAAAAAAGGGCCAAAACCCTAAAAATGCGCCAATTTAATTTCTTGCACGCGTATCATTTTATTCAATATTGTAATTGCTCCCCGGAATGTAATAGCTTTTAATTAGGACTTTATTTTATCGCTTTATTTTTATTTCCGCATTTTAAATTTCAAGGGTTGTTTTTGGCGATGTAAATACCCGACGCCTTGTAATAGTTTAGATTTAATTTCTGCAAATTTAAATTCCGCAACTATTAATTGTTAGATGTTTGATAATAGGGAATGTATGACAAGATCCAATGTATGAACTTAAAATCAACATAGATAACCCATGACATGTACAAAGATAAATAACTGAAAGACAATACACTCGCACATGCGCACTCTTAGGGTACACCTCACTTGGATGCCTTCGAACGTGGTCATTGAGTGTAGGAAGTTTTAGAGGTCGTCCTCTTGTCCAAAGATCATAAGTTGCCTCGAAACAGTTGCCTCGGAAAAAATGATCTAAGACATTAGGGTTACCACTAAGGCGTCCTAACATTGCTTTAGTGACCCCACGTCCCTTAATCGAATTGACCCTTAAAACTCCAACGACGATGCTACCTACTCCTCAATAGTGGGATAGCATTGTCTAAAGGACATTTGTACAGATTAATTCCTTTTTCGAGTAGGTAGATGGTTCTTAAGTACTCGCTCCTTTTAAAACAAAACAAAACTTTTCACACTTACACTCCTTTCAAACAAAAACTCTTTTCAAACCCACAAACACAAAGAAAAGCAAATTTTGAAAACACAATGAGCAAGTACCTAAGAGCCCGTGGATAACCACGGATAGAAAGGGTGCTAACACCTTCCCTTTCTATAATCTACCTCACGAACCCGAGCAACATCTCGAAAAAGGAATTTTTCTGTGCTTTTTTCCTTTCCTTGTTGGATAAAATAAAAGACGGTGGTGACTCTTTCTTACCGCAACATTTTGCGAAAACAAACGCAAAATGCGAACCATCATTCCAAAAACAGTCAGTTCTTATTCCCACCGATCACACGTGTGATCAACAATTTTCAATTTTGTCCCACTCTCGCTTATCTTCTCAATACCAAGCTTTTTGAAAATAGATAATGACATCAAGATCACACTAGAACCATAATCAATTAGAACCCTCTTGACTGTTTTGTCATTTATAGTGCACGATATTGCAGCTGACCCATAATCCTTCTGTTTGATAGGGATTTTTCTCTCGACCGTGATTGCACACAATTTCTCATCACCAGGTACTGGTCCATCTTCTATTGATATCTTTTTTGATAGTACCTCCTTCATGAATTTCGGGTACAAGGGCATTTTCTCGAGTGCTTCAAAGAACAATATGTTGATCTCTAGATTTTTGAACATTTTGACAAAATTTTCAAAGTCTTTCTCTTTTGGGTCCTTCTTTTCTACCCGAGAGGGATTCGATAACTTGAAAACTGGTTTAGTCTCCTTTGCACTCTTCTCTTCAGTTGGATTCGCAGGAAATACCACTTATTCCAACTTTTTCTTATTTTCTATCACTTCTAACTCTACCTCTATGATCTGATCATCACATTCCTTATCTTCTTCACCTTCTTTAGCCACTTTCTGACTCCTTGTTGCAACAACATTAACATTATCATGGCTTTTTTGATTTCCTTGTGCTTACAGAGATAATTGTTGTGCAACCATATTTTCTTGGAATTGAGAAGTGTGGGCAGCCATACTTTCAATAACTATCTCCCACCCAGCCTTCCAAGGAGCTAGTTTTTTGATTTTTCCCATTTCCTTGCTATTCTTTCCAGGAGAAATTTGGATGATTCTTCCACCCCAGATTGTAGGTATTTGAGTAAGGATTATTCTTCCTTGAAAACTTGATCTCTTCAACTTTTTATGGAGTTGCAAGACAATGTACAGTCATGTGTGGTCCGTTACAAAATTCACAACTTTCCTTTTGTGCCTATTGAACCCGAGCTACCTGTTGAGTACCCATGTTCATTGCTTTCAGCTTTTTCTCCACTTCTGCATTAATTGTCTCTTCGATTTTGAGTTGTGTGTTAACTTCTAACTTCAGATCATCACTCCCTATGGTTTACTTATAACCCTATCATACAATTCCAAATGCTCATTTGCAGCAATGACTTCAATGATCTTCTTCACACCAGTGGCTATTGTAAAGTTGGATGAGCCACCAATAGTTGTATCAATCAACTGCTTTGTCTTCATTCGAAGGCCATTTACAAACATCTGCATTGGTTCAGTTTGGTCCATATTATGTCTGGGACAAGCTACCAACAACCTCTTGAATCTCTTATATGCAACACCTAGTGACTCTCCTTCTTTGTGCTTAAAATTCACAATATCATATATTTTGCGAATGTAAACAAAAGCAAGAAAGTATTCATCCAGAAAAGTTTTCCCCATCTCTTCCCAAGTAGTAATACTCCCAATAGGAAATGAGTAAAACCACTCTTCAGCATCTTCAGAAAGCATGAACGTAAACATTCTTAATTTCTTAGCTTCTTCAGAGTTCCCCTCAATCTTCAAAGTAGTGCTCATAGTGAGAAACCTTTGCAAATGCTTATTTGCATCTTCAATTATCTTCCTAGTGAAAGATCTATTCTTAAGATGTCAGATTATTGAAGGGTGTAGCTGAAAATTTGCAACAGTTACCGTTTGATTCACAATAGTCAACCGACCTGCTAGAGCATTTGCTTCTCCATAGTCCCCAAGAAGTCTCTCAAGTGCTGGTGGATATTCAACCATTGGTCTTTTCTCTTCCTTTTAGGACTTTGAACCTGAATGATGTTATGACTCTGACTCTGTATAAACTGAATGTTCTTCATCGGAGGCCAGTTTGGCTAATCGAGCTTGTCTACGCCTTGCGTGAAAAGTTTTTTCAATTTCTGCGTCAAAAGAAAATTCAGCTGAGGGCTTTCCTTGCATACAATGGTTAGACACAAATTAATAATAACGAAAACATAAAAATAACAGAAAATAAAATTTTAGTCGCAGAGCAACAAAACTCTAATTGAACTCAAATGGAACTCTATATTTTGGCAGTCACCGACAACGACGCCAAAAACTTGATCAGTAAATTACCAAGTGTACTGATTTGCCAATGTAGTAATAATGGGAAATCCCAAAGTATCGATCTTAAGGACTGCGTATCAGGATCGAGTTCAATTTGTGGTTCGATTAAATAAAAAATTAAATGGGGGTTTAGTTTGGAAAGTCTCACTTAAATATAAGTAAAAATAAGCAGAAATATAAATTGGCTTTTTCCCAGATATGAGGAGCGTGCTAGGGTCAATGTATGATTTTCCCTGTAATAACCTTGAATCCTGATTTCTTCAACAAGTTCTTAACATTTAATTACCATCTCTTTAGGTTATTTCCCCCTAAGTCCTTAGTGGAAAAATTTTTAAAAATTAATCCTAAACCCTAAGTCCTTAGAGAATTATGATGAAATCAATCCTTTTTTTATCAAGAGTTAACCGGTAACTATATGATATCCCTAGTCCTATGTGATATCTACTATAGTCTAATCATACAAAAACCTTAACAACCGCGGTCCAACTAATTGTTAACCGTAAATAAATCCTTATTGGTCTAACAAAGAAAGCATAAAAACCTTGTGTAATTAAATTGAAAATGAAAAACAAATGTATTACTTAAATTAGTAATTCAAAGTCATTACAAAATCAAATCATGGAAACCCCCTAGCATTGAGGGGATTAGCTACTCATATTATTCAAAAGAATTTCAATAACATAAAAGTTAAACATTATAGATAACTGATGAAATTTAATCTTCAATTGCGTCGGCTCATGAAAAATCTCCGTCTTCCAATAATCTCATATGTTGCTCTCTTCAATTGTCAAAATTCTCCGTTGGCAAAAAAATCCCTAATTCCTTGTGAAAATTCATATTAATAGTCACCATTCATTCAGATCGATCGGAAGTACCAAAATCTCATATGTTGCTCTCTTCAATTGTCAAAATTCTCCGCTGGAAAAAAAGTCCCTAATTCCTTGTGAAAATTCATCTTAATAGTCACCATTCATTCAGATCGATTGGAAGTACCCAAAATGCCCCCACAACTTAACATATGGGCAAAATAGGAAAAAGTCAGGAAATCAACGTCATTGGCCAACACAGTTCGTGTCACGCAACACAGACACCCATGTTGGCCCCATGGCTTCCCACTTCTCCAATGCACTCCTCCTGATACGACCCATGTCAGGTGACACGACCACTCGTGTTTGGCCTCATGTAGCACTGGTTTTGCACTATCTCCGAAACTCCGAGTTTTGCACCTTTTCACACTGATTTGTCTTGATTTATTCCTTTGAGTCTAAAAATAGTATAACACACAACCAACACATACAATGTGTAAATAAGAAATGAAATACAGGAGAAAAGCATGGAATTATAACTAAAATCAATGGTAATTAATTTTGCAAAAACCACTAATCAGTAAGCGACCCCTCATCCAAGGGGGCACTTAGCTATTTCACACCTTTAATTTTTTGAAATTATTTGAATAATGATTAAGTGTTTTTTGATCTTTGATTAAGAAAAGAGTTTTTGTTTTAATTAATGCAATGCAAAGGAAAAGTCTAAGGGAGAAGTCTACCCTAATGTTGTCATGCAATTAATGAACCTAAGGTTGAGTTTGAAAGGGAATTAACCTAATGTCATCATGCAATTGGCTTGACCCTAAAGGCTAAACTTACATCGAGAAACATGTGAGAACATATGAATCAGATAAGTAATGACTAACAACATGACGAGTGAACAAGCACAAAGAGACAAAGACTAAAGTTGACTAATCAAGATTAAAGATAAATACGAAGCTCTAGGAAAAAGAAGTTATCAGAGGTCAGACAATCTTCAAACATTCAAACATGCCAAGTCAAGTTAATCAATACCCCACAAGCATCATGCCACTAATTATCAACTAAAGAAATAATAAAACCCTAATCTAATATTTTTTGGTTATTTCTGAATAATTGATATTAAAAGGAAACAAAATTCTAAACGTGAATATTTTTGGATTTTTAGCAAAAATATTCTAAAAGAAAATAAAACAACATATCTTAAACATACATTGAAAATATTTAACAAAATAATTATTTACTATATTGGAAAAAACTAAATAGTTTTTGTTGTTTTCATTTTTAGTTATAAAACAAACAAAAGAAAACTGGGGCGATTTGGGAAGCCTGGATGAATACAAGCCTATGCAAAAATAAAACAAAAAAATGTTGCCACAACAAAAGGGCTTTGGGGGTCGGACCGGGTCGGACCAGACCTAGGTCCACTTTTTCTTAATATGAACACAAATGATCATTGGAACCCTAATTTCAGTCCACCCCCAATTTCTTCTTTCAGAAATCATGTAACATAGAACAACTAATTCCTCTCTTCTTCTCACCACCATACACCACTCACTTCTCCAACTCCTTCTCCGCCCTTTTTCCTCCGTGTTGTACCCAAAAATTCACCCTCTTCATTTTAAACCTAATTGGCTTATACTTCATTACCATACACATGGATATATGTCGTTGTCTCTATACTCATGGAATAGAGGTATTTCTTTGCAAGAAAGAGTTGCGACAATTAACAGTTTCGTTAAGCAACATTGTGAAGCAGAACTCAGGGTTTTCCATATTTTAACGCAATCCACATGTTTTCCAAGCTATCTGATCAACAACCAAGCAAGTCATCAACATGTCAAGCTCTTATGTGTTTTAACACGCTCTAAATTATACAAAACGTCAAGCGTTTCAGTCGATTTAAGACAATGTAGACAGGAATTCAGTACAATGCATTTCAAGCTTAAAATTTCATAACTCAAGTTCATAGAATGGTTTGGGAATGATTATTCAGTCATTATAACCGTCTTGAGGTCTTCTTCATTTCACCTGTTCATTTAGAAGGCTAATTTTGTGAGGAAGATTTTCTAAAGTGTAAAATACTTGAATTGCGGTATACAGTGGATTTACCGTTTCTATGCTTTTCAGATGCTTAAAAATTCAAAACTTCTAGATGGGGTATTATCTTTGAGTTCCTCTTGGAGCATTTAAATCATATTATTGTTTCCTCCAACTTTCACGGTTGGCTCGAAAGCCAATTCTTTGAGGAAGATCTCCAAATGCGCGAGTACTTTGAAGTTAAACGGTGAAAAATAGTGAGAATACAATGTTGAACTGTTATTTTGCGGATGTTCAAAATTCACAAATTTTTCTTGGATCAATGTTTTTGAGCTGTTCTTTAGGTGAAAAATCCGTATTGATTTTATATTCGATTCGTATGCTCAGGTCGAAAGCTGATTCTTTGAGGAAAGTCCCTGGAATTATGGATTACCAGAGAAATTTATTGTGCTGAACCAGAGTTTTAATTCACTGTTTTCCGATATTAGAAAATCACAACTTCTTCGATTTTTATCGTATTGATACAATTATTTTGGTAAAATTTCACAAATGATGTCAGCTACAAGTTTGCTTCAGACCCCGAGTTCGAATTTTGATCGGAGGATTTTCGTTCATGGCATTCTTTGAAAACTGAACGGTGAAATTAACTTAGAAAAATCTGCATGAGCTTACTCTGCTCTGTGTCAGTGTGCCTTCAAAAATTCATAACTTTATTGTCGTTTATCCGATGGAGTCTGTTCTTTCGGCATCGCGTCACAAATTTTGCAAGCTTCGATTTTGATGTTGAGATCGAGTTGAGATTTCACACCGGTGATGATGTGGCATTTTGCACTCACATTGCGGATTAAATTTGCTGACACTGACAAAACAAAGCCCAACCCAAATTCAAATTCAAGGCCCAATTTGCCCACACTATATATTTCAAAAATCAGAATTCTCTCAAAATTTCACCCACTCCCAAAAACACCTCTCAATTTTCTCTATATTCTCTCAAGGATCAAACTCTACTTTTCTCTCTATTTTCTAAAGAACACCATCAATCTTCATCAACAACCACCACCGGGAACCCAAAACCACCACGCCAGAATTCCAAAACCACTGCGCTGGAAAATCAAAACTCACAAGAATTTTCTCTTCTCCCTCCTTCTTCGATTTTTCCGGCGAACAACACCACATCTCCTCCTCTGATTTCCAATCAGGTAAGTATATAGTTCTTCAATTTTGATTCAATTGTTTTCTTGCATATTAATTGTTTGAGTTCTTGATATATTTGATATATTCACTTGTTTTTTAATTGAATTTTGAATTTCGTGAGTTGAATAATTTCTTGAATAATATGTGTTTGATGAAATGCTTAAACCATAATTGATTGATTTTTGAGCATATTTTCATGAGTTGAGTTGTGGTGTGTTGTACCCCAAAATTTTCCCTCCCATTCTATTCAAGGCATTCTTATTGAGGTCCTCAATTGCTAAAGGTTGACCAAGAATTGACCAGACAAATTCTCCTCCTAAGCAATGGATTTCCATCTAAGGTTTCATTTCTCACAAAGAATTCTAGTTTGCAAGGGCTTCAAATGATTTCCATGGCACCCTATATGCCTCAGCATAATGACATAACTGAAAGATAAAAAAAGAAGTGTACATAACAAGGTGTAGGTCGAAAGCTGAGAATATGCCTAAGAGCTTTTAGGTTGAAGCAGCTTCAACAGCAGTATGATGTCCAACGAAGCACTAGGATCGAAGGAAGGATAGTTCCAAAGAAAGCGTGAGGAGGATTTTATGAAGTATTTGATTGGAAGAGCTAGTAATGAGCATCATCGAAGGGTTCATTCTCGAACCATGGAAATGTAAGCTATTCGAAGCATTACAAGGAAGACACACTTTGATTGCCATGTTGGTTGAATTGGCGCTTCGAAAAGAAGGAGATGTTGAATTAGAAAAGCTTTAATCTTATGGTTCAAAGGACATGCATGTACCTTGACAGGCGAGGAAGAAGTTGGATGATCGAAGTAAAGTCTTGATGCTCATAGGTTATCATTCGATTGGCGCATACAAGATATATTCACCAGTCGAAGGTTAACTAGTGAGCAAGAAAGATTTTCTTGTAGACAAAATCAAAGGGTGGGAGTTGGAATCAAAGAACCACCTACACAACTGTGTTCGAAGGAAAGAACAAAACGAAGCTTCGACAGGCCAAGATGAAGAGGTGTTCGAATTGAGTGGAAGGAAATCAAAAGGAGCAAAATGAAGCTTCGACAGGCCAAGATGAAGAGGTTTTCGAATTGAGTGGAAGGAAATCGAAAGGAGAAAAATGAAGATTCGACAAGCTAGGATGAAGAGGTGATACTTAGATTGGTCAGGAGATCAAAAGAAACAATAGCTGAGTTCAATTGGGATGATTGGATAGTTTTCAGATCAAGCAACTAAGGCAGATAATGACTCAATCGAAGAAGTCATGATGATGAGGCCTTGAACCATTCAAATTGGAACTCAGAGCCATCAATTAATAAAGCTTAGGAGCATTTGAAAGAATCAAGATGTGAAAAGTTGAAATGAACACCTAATGGGATGAAACATGTCCAGGTTCACTCAAAGCCTAAAATGGTAGAAAATCATCAAAAATGGCAACTTTTTAAATATTTTGATTTTTCTTTCAAAGTCATGGTTAATGGATGATTCATGCCATTTTCGTTCACCACCACACCCCTATAAATATAAGACATACATTACCCATCAATAGACGCATTTCCTATACACAAAGGATTGCCTATCAAAGTTCCACACACAAGAAGCTGTCTCAAAAAAACAGATTAAATTCTCAAAATCTCACGAATGGATCAACATTTGAAACACACTTTTTAGGCTCCTCCAGTCCAAATGAATACCATCCCCCTCTATGCTTAAAGCATCCCAAAACTACAGATCGAAGCATACCGGCCATAGGTATAATTTTGAGATTCAACCTTTTGATCTAAGCGTATCTGTGTGTTCTAATGTGTTTGTGTGTGTTTATGATGAAGTGTTAGACATGTTATAGTCCTCGATTGCGAGCCCTAATGTCAATATAATGACCTACCATTATTAGGGAATTTGAAACTGATTCCTTCGAATCTCAAAATCTAGGCGTCTCTTTCCTTTTGGCTTGCGTAGTGCGCATGTGTTGATTTTGAATTATATATCTGATTTGTTTTATTAATATAATGTTATGATTTTATTTGTATAAACGAATGAACAAACAATGCAAATGGTAAAAAGGAAGTGTGAAGACGTGGAAGGACTTGGGTTTGATACCCATGTATTTACATTTTATTTCTTCCTAACATGATATATGCAGATCCAATACTCCCGGGTCCAACGTGCAAACCATGCACCCTCAAGTCATCATCATTTGATCCAGATTTGAAAGCCTCAGATACGGAGCTCACCATACACTCTCAAAAGCTAGAAACATAGGATCCAATGCAACTCCTGGGTTTCTTTTTGCTTGGTGCTCAATAATTTCAAAACGCACCCCCTTGTTCACTTTACTATCTTGGCCCATTTACCTTTTTTTTATTTCTTTGCTTTTAATTGTTTTATTTTTTTATAACATTGTAAAGTCAGATAAAAAAATCACAAAAAAATATTAGGTTAGCATTTTTTTTCAATTAAAATAATTTTGTAAGTTAATTAATGATTATTTTAACCTTTTTCTTAATTTAAAAATAAATAGACTTAGGATTTTAAATTAAATTTCTTTCCATGATCAAAAAACAAGCAAAAAGATTTTTCCTTTTTTAGTTTTAGACGTTATTTTCGTTTTGCACGTATTATCATCTTTTGCATTCTATTTTTCATATTATTGTACCTGCTTCTTGGTTATAATAGTTTAAAGTAGGACTTTTATTTTTTCTGCTTTATTCCCCATTTTGGACATGTAAATAATCCCCTCCCCGAAGCCGTGTAACAGCTAGATTTACATTTCCTCACTTTTAATCACTGTAAATTATTAACTGTTTAGATGTATGCTAATTAGGATTGTATGGCAAGAATAAAACAAAACGCTAGCAAACCTAATGTAAAGACTAAAATAATTGAAAACAATACAATTGCACATGCGCACCTCTAGGGTACCCCCACTTCGCTTGCTTTCAGAAAAAACAGTCACAACTCTCGAAATGTGAGAGATTTTAGTGGCTACCCTCCAGTTTAAAGATCACAAGTCCCTTGATGACCCTCTCGATGTTGCCTCGATAAAGTGATCTTAAAACCCTAGGGTAGTTACTAAGATTTCTTTCCCAATTTCCTTTGTGACTGTACAAACGTCCCTTCAGATGTCCCTCAAACATCCAACGACTACGGCTACCTACTCACTAATAGTAAGATGGCACTGTCTAAAGGAAAAGAGGAAAAGAACAATCCTTTCGAGTAAAGTAGATAACTGTTAGATGCTTGCTTGAACAAATTTTTACACATACAAAAAATACTTTTAAAAACATTTTCAAAACGCTTTATCAACACTCTTGAGGACTGATACAAGAGTTATCATAAAGGAAGTTACCTTACTATTGGAATTTCAAAAATACTTTTCAAAACACACAAAGCACAAGGTATTTCAAAATGAGCTAAGCATCTAAGAGCCTGTAGATAACTACGGATGGAAAGGGTACTAACACCTTCCCTTTCCATAATCTACCCCCTTACTCAGAAAACCCTCGAATGGTCTTTTTCTGCTCTTTTCACCCTTTCCTTTGTTGGATAAAAGAAAAGTCGATGGCGACTCTTACTTACCGCAACATTTGCAAATACAAACGCAAAACTAGTATAACAGTCGGTTCTGCCACCATATCACATGGTGTGAATTTAATTTTTTAATTGTTGAATATATTTGAAACTTGAGTTGTTGAATTTTGTTGAAATGTTGAAAAGAGGCATAGGTTCAATAATTGCATAATTGATGTGAATTTTATCTTCAATTCAGTAAAAATTGTTGAAAATCCTAAATACCGAATTATAAGTTCACATATCAATTATGGAACCGTTGTGAAGTAATTGTGTAGTAATTATGTGTTGATATAATTTCCAATTCTTTTTAGTGAACAACCTCTTATTTTCAATGTAAAAAGTTTGGATTCAGGAACTAAATCAACACTTGATTTTTGGTTGAATTCTATCTTTTGGACATGATTTTGAGCATAAGGTTGCACTTGTTTAATGGTTAATGCTCAAGGAATTTGGTGTTGATGTTTGGATGACATTTATGCCAAGTTTTATCGCTTATAGATCAAAATTCCGCATGTTTCTCAAGTTTATGGAGTTGCTGCCCGGGGTTTAGAAGTAATACTTCCAGTTGAAATTAATTCATAGGAACCATTTTTTTGAGTCCGTTGGTGCTTTTGTAGCTAATCGTGCAATTTTGAGCCAATTCTGTTCCGATGTTTTGCGCGCCTAATTTTTGAATTTAGTGCTTTTTGGCACTTTTTTGACATGTAATATGTGTTTAATCTTTCATTTGATGGATGCTTTTACTTTATTATTCATTCATGAGTATTTGTGGTCGCGTTTGCTTGATTCCGATACATTTTTCGGGTTAATTCTTTAAATAAGTGTAGTACTACCCCGTTTTGTAAAGTGCATCCAAAATTGGTTTTAATTGATGGTTTATGCATCATTGCATTTGTTTTGGTCACTATGAGACATGTGTATCAAGTTGTGTTGGTTTCAGACCGACATTTTGTGCATATCTTTGTGTGATGTACATGCTGCCTGGACTTCCATTTTGATGTCGTAATACATGCTTGCATTTTATTTTATCATGTTTTGATCATATTTTGACTTGTGATTAGAATGTGCAATTCCAATTTCGCCTCCTTGTTATTTCTAACATGTTTGGTTACTTGTGTAAGGTACAATGAGGATACTTTTATCTGGATATGTACTTTGTGAAGGTGTTCTGTTTGATGTGACGATGTGTCCGACGCATGTGCCACATGATAAGTTTTGATGCTGATATCGAGTGCACCTGATGTCCTATACTCCTGGTTAGAACATTCCATTCGACATGCTCAAACAACAAGTTGAAACAACTTCCCAACTACAAAATTGTAACAGTCCAGATGTCCTGCTCTTCTGGTTAGGACATTACATTCTACATGCTGAAACTAAAGGTTGAAATATTTTCCAAAGTGAAAAATTGTAATAGACCAGATGTTCTATACTTCTAGTTAGGACATCACATTCGACATGTTAAATGTGCAACTTGAAACATCTTGTTCAACATGTTGCAACAAAGTTAGTTTTACCAAAATTCATGCAAATCATAATTTTAGAGAAATAACAATCTCCCCCTTTGGAAAATTTTGGCTAAAACAACCAAATAATCCATGCACAAGAAAACACCATAATTATGTTTGAAAATTCCTCAAACACACATATCAGAGGCACAACAAAAAAACAAACATAACAGTAGAGTTATGAGAAATAATACAACTAGAGAAGTTAGTAGTTATCCAGTCTACTAAACACAACTGCAAAAAATAGAGAAGCTAGATTATCAACACCGTGAGGTCAAGACATCATGTCTGACATCTATTCATAGCTCTTCACACTAGAGAGTCAGAGATTCTCCCCATCAATAACAACCATCAATCGATGGTTCAGCAATCAGTGGTTAGTGCGCACACACATACACATATACTTCTCCCCCTTTTTATCCATAATATGAAAAAGGAAGAAACTAACCAAAACAAACCATAGTAGCACACACATGCTTCTTCATCAACAAAGTCTAGGATAAATCCCAGACTTAATCATAAGCACATAAACATAAACACAATGTCTCCCACTGAACTCCAAATGCATTCCTTTCAGCCTTCAAGAGTGATGTAACACAAGATACCAGAACATCACAAGTGGTATCTCCAAGCAGACCATACACTAGGCCCCATCAAACACTGTAGAAAATAAATTCTTGCAGACAAATCATACTGTCTCTTGGAGTAGAATACTACATACTAGCTTCTCCTGGCTAGAATCACACATACCTAGTTAAGAGCATACACAACTACACCTTATAGCCACATGTCACGACATGTTGTCTGACATCTCAACCTCATAGAAACTTTACAAGCTTGTTCATCACACAAGCTTTAAACAATTTGCATTATTTCAACAACCATCCATAGAAAAGACCTAACCCCCATTTCATGGATAACCAGATCTCCTGCTAAGGATAAAACACTTTAGCACACATATAAATTCACAATCTCAAATTAAAGATCCATAACTTCACACACTTGCTGAACTATATCTATACCCTTGTAAATATAAGCAATCCTGATCCTGATACCCCGATCCAGATCTTTAGACTTCTTCAACGTCATATCTGATACATGGCCTTACAAAACCATACAAGTTATCATACCTCTTTTGGATAACCAAGATGTCGTGCAACATGGTTGGACATCACACAAGCAACCAGAAAGCTTGATTTTATACATAGCAGGCTGACATACTTGCAACAAAGGAAAAACCGCCTTCTTCATAATCTTCCTTATCATATTACACTATCCGAGCATATTCTTCTGCCCTTACATTCACTAGTAATTACCGATACTAGTGAAGTCTTCAACATAGTAGTCATGCATTCTCCAAGCATCCTACTGTAGACAAAATCATAATCTGCAGATTCTGATCCACAAAGTTAGACTTCATTTTCTGACAACAAATTTGATCCTCAATCCTCCATAATCATAATCCTAGACCTCCTTTAGGGATAACAAACAAAATGGTGTGATGACATCATTTAGGACATAAGATTTTCTTCACAGAACCTAATCAAATGGTTCTTGATTTATCATTCAAAGAGATCATTATACTTGATAGTCCTTTCAAACAAGAAGATCTCAAAAGCATACAACTTCTGCAGCTTATTCAGGTAATTATCGACACCTAAATACCCAATGAGATAAGTAAACTCTCATAAAATTTCTGAACTAAAGAGTTAAGAAACAAGATTTGCATCCACACATATGATAAGTACCCATCTCTCGACAAGGTCTTTACCAACAGTAACATGTACATCTTCACAAGATCAGACTTATACCCAACTCCCTACAAGGTATTTGTCATCAGAGGAATACTTCCCCATAGACTGTAGATGATGCTCCCCTTCAACATATGTTCAAACATTTGTTCTGACATCCTTCTTCTTCACATTCCTAACACAAAAAGGATTATTCAAAACATTCCAGACTTGATCAGAGACTGGACTTCACGCCCCATCATGGTTAAGCATTCCAATTTTGGAATTCATTGGTGATCATCAATGCTCATCCCATGATCTATAGTATAACTTTCTTCTAAAGCAACAAACCTGCCTGAGATGATGTCCCGACATCAGATAAGTCATCAATCTCAATCATATGGAGTCCACCAATTACTATGGTTCTAGAGATAACACCCATAGTAAATCCATACAAACACTCTTGAGGGAGAACACAAGAGATCCATACTTCAACAACAGACTATATGTGCAGATAAAAAATCAGCAGCTGACACCACACCTTAAGAGGTTTCTTCATAAGCACATTTTTCAGACATCTTGTCCGCCTTTGAGATGTTAAACACCATCCCTGTGAAAAAAAAATTACCTCTATCATGCAGACCACAATACACAAGGTTTTGTATGATCATCAACCCTTCAAACAGACTATCCAGAAAAGAAAACTTCTGCTTCTCTAAATCCTCCTGGACAGCTCATCATGATTGTAAGTAAATCTTCCAGAATATTAACTTACCTCAGGTTGATGCATCTCCATTGAATACAACCCCTAAAGTTCCTCTTCCAGTTTAGCATAACAAGAGTTCAATATTCTCATAGACTTGATAAAATATACCAAGTTTGAATAAACAACCTCTATCCTATGTGAGAGAAACACCAGTCAAACCAAGTTTAGGAGAATAAATTCTCAACACAAAGATGTCAGAACATTATATCTGACATCTCAAGAGTCTCCAACTCCATATTAGGGATTCTTCTTCAACAACTGTTATGATCACCCTGACAATCACATGATTACCTCCATAATAACGGTACAACATGTGGTTAGTGCACACCCACATAACTCTCTTAATACATACATAATCTATTCCTTGGCCACAAACAAGATTCCAAAAGAAGTTTTACTTCTTTGATCAGAAGGACCTTTCACATGTGAGAGAGAATAAGCTTCACATATGAACTTGACCTTCATATATAAGAACAACTGGTTGAGATAACATATTTCTCTAGAGCACTTAAGCTCAGTCTCTACACTTCTTACTTGCTTGACTCAGAAATAAACTGAACCAAGAAGTAAAAAATTGGTTGAATATTATTCAACCCACCAATCTAAGATATGTTTTCTGGATAAAACATCTTAGATACAAGCCCAGATGCCTCCTCTTCCAAATCATGAGTAAGTTCCAAACATATGTTATCACCACACATTAGTCTGGTACCCAAAGCATCTGTTATGCAACAGGAATCTGCACGCCTGCTGACACAATGTCCCAACATCTTGTAGGAAATTAGTTCCCTTCCTCTGGAACTCACAAAACAAAGCTTGGTTATAAAGCCTAACACTGCTTCCAGAAACCAAATAACCCTTTATCACCTTCCAGGTCCTCAAATATATTCCAATTTCCAACAGTACCAAACAACAACAAGACTTATAGTCACTTTCCTAATTAGGTCAAGTATTAGGAATACTCTACTAGATTCCAAAATAAATGGCTCTAAACTTTCGTCAACAAACTCAAGTATTGTTGGCAACTTCACAGAGTTAGTTGAGGTTGTCTTGCATACAACATCATCACACACCAAACGTGATAAGGAGACCAAACCCAAATGCCCTTCCTTTACTTGTGACACAAGGAACAACCAGGGTTACAACATATACCATGCAGTTGAATGCACAACAACAAACACTCCTCAACAGTATTAAAGAACAACATATTGCACTCAACCATCACAATCAAGGTGAAAACAAAATCCAACCTATGTTTGAAAATAAATTAAACCTAACACAACATTTTACTACCAAAGCTACAAGCCTGATAACAACAAACAACTCCAACACAACCCTGTCACGAATAGCCAATCCTCTATTTCAAGGGACCGTTCAAACAACAATATGAACTCTTCAAGTTCAAATAGCTTTTCAGAAGATACCTCCTTTTTTTCCCATGACCAGAAAGTATCATCCCATGATCTCACCTAGAAACATAACACGATGCCTGCTCTGATACCAATTGAAATTCTGGTAGGTCAGAACTCATGTCCTATATGATGTCGAGAAATCTGATTCTACATAATCAAATAGGGAAAGGCATAAACAATATAAAATAGTATTGAAAAGCACAAAAGGTCCTGTGAAGATTACTGCCAAACCAAGGGTTTCTCCTTTGATCATTACCCCACCTGGGCCAATTACATATTCCTATGACAAGGATATCCCTTGGAATCATGAAGATGATGTCTACTACCATTGCGTCAAGAAAGAACCATTGACTGTCGAAGATAAAAATACTAAAGTTACTGATCTCAATGTTGGCAATATTGCTGGGACTAGTAAAGTAACTGGAAGTGGAAGAGTTTTCTCCCCAGAGATATCTCCGAAGACTTTTACTACATCAGTTCGTATCCCTACTACTGAATCAACTACTGAAACTCGAGGCAAATAACAAATGACTAAGCCTTCCAGACTGAGGCACCAAAAAAGGTTACTGTTGAAGATACCTCCAAGCAAGAGATGGAGGAAGTACTGAAAATTATTCGAAAGAGTGACTATAAGATTGTTGAACAGTTGGGGCAAACCCCCTCCAAAATATCTATGCTATCTATGTTGTTATGCTCTAAAGCCTATGCTCAGGCTTTGGTAAAATATCTAAAATATGCTCATGTACTGCAGGAAATCTCTGTTGATCAGATTGAAAATTGTGTTGCTAGCCTAACAGCTTATAATGGGCTAGGCTTTTCTGACGCTGACTTAACTCCCCAGGAAGGAACCATAATAAAGCCCTGCATGTCTCCATTGAGTGTATGGGCACTACCTTATCTCATGTATAGGTTGACACAGGTTCCTCATTGAATGTATTGCCAAAAGTTGCTTTAGACAAACTTGATAGTAAATGGATTATGCTAAAACCCAGTGACATTATGGTGAGAGCTTTTGATGGTTCAAAGAGAATGGTGCATGGAGATGTTGATCTTCCAATCAAAGTGGGTTAAATCTACTTTCTATGTGATGGACATTCGTCCAGCCTATTCCTGTTTGCTTGGACGCCCTTGGATTCATGGGGAAAACGCTATTAGTTCTACTTTACACCAAAAGTTGAAGTATCCTGTAAAAGGAAAAATCGTTACAGTTTGCGGCAAAGAATAATACATGGTGAGCCATTTGAATTCCTTTAAATATGTTGAGATTGATGGTGAATTATTTGAGATTCCGTGCCATACCTTTGAAGTTATTCCTCAGATAACCCCTATTGACAAAGTTGCTCCTACCGTTCTTAAGGTTACCAAAATTCCACCAAGAATGGCTTCTTTGAAAGACGCTAAGGTTGTGGTAGAAGAAGGTGGTGGCACTGTTTGGGGTCAGCTTCCCAACAACCCTTACAATTCTAAAAAAATTGGTTTGGGTTTCACCTCAGAGGCTCAAAGGGTTGTCCGTCGTGCTCGTGCTAACTCTTGGAGACCGCCATTCCGCATCAACAACAATGGAGTTCACAACAATCAAGTTAACACTATGGAAGACGCTGATAGTGATTGTGACATAGACATTTGGATCTTCCCTACTACCGGCAGTGGGTTCAACAATTGGAAGGCTAATGAATTTATACCAATCTCCTTTAGTCAGGAGTAAATGTTATTTTCTGTTTTCTTGCTTTCAATTTTTTGGTTATGTAATTTAAAACAATAACTTTAAGCCTTATGCCTTACTCGGGGCACAACGGTCCTTTTGTTAGGGTTGAAATTTTTCATCTGCATATTTTCATTTAATAAATCATTGGACTTTTGCATTCAAATTTTGTGCTCTTTTTCATTCTTTTACTTTATTTATTTCAAAGCAGCTATGTGTTCTTACACACACCAATATAACAAATTGTAGATCCACATCCGCCCTGGATCCCATTGATAACGATTCAACTATTACCAATTATGACTTCAAAAATATGATCTACCAAGCCGAGGATAAAGGTGAGGAAGATTTTGAAGTACCTGGAGAGCTTGCTAGACTGTTAATGTAGGAAGAAAGAGCCATACAACTGCATGAAGAGCCAACCGAGGTTGTGAATTTGGGTACCAAAGAGGACAAGAAAGAAATTAAGATATGTTCCAACCTAAAAGACAATTTCAAAGAGATGTTAATTCAGATGTTGCGTGACTATTATGAGACCTTTGCTTGGTCGTACGAAGACATGCCAGGGCTTGATACTGACATTAAGGTTCACCATCTACCAATGAAGGAAGGTTGTCCTCCTATAAAGCAGAAGGTTCGTTGCATGCGTCCTGAGATGTCTGAAAAGATCAAAGTCGTGGTTTTAAAGCAGTTCAATGTAGGTTTCTTAGATGTTACGCTCTATCCGTAGTGGGTTGAAAATATGGTGCTGGTATCTAAGAAGGATAGTAAGGTGCGTATGTGTATAGACTACATGGATTTGAATAGGGCAAGCCCCAAAGATGACTTTCTGCTTCCACATATTGATGTTCTGGTGGACAACACTTCTCAACACAAAGTATTTTCCTTCATGGATGGTTTATCGGGTTATAATCAAATTAAGATGGAACTTGAAGACATGGAGAAGACTTCTCTTTTCACAAAGTGGGGGAATTTCTAATACAAAGTATGCATTTTGTTTTGAAGAACGTCGGTGCAACATATCAGCGTGCTATTATAGCATTGTTCCATGACATGATCCATCATGAGATAGAGGTTTACATAGATGACATGATAGCCAGGTCTTAGACTTAAGAAGAACATCTCGACCACCTACATAGGATGTTTGAGAGATTGAAGAAATACATGTTTAGGTTGAATCTAAACAAGTGCACCTTTGGGGTAAGATCCAGTAAACTCCTAGGTTTCGTCATCAATGGTAAAGGTATTGAAGTTGATCCTGCCAAGGTTAAAGCCATTCAAGAAATGCCAACTCCCCGTACTAAGAAAGAAGTCAGAGGTTTCCTGGGACGATTGAACTACATTTCCAGATTTATCTCCCATTTGACTGCTACTTGTGAGCCAATCTTCAAGTTACTGAAGAAAGATCAAGTAGTGAAGTGGAACAATGATTGTCAGATAGCCTTCAACAAAATCAAGGAATATCTCCAGGAACCTTTAATTTTGATGCCACCGGTGGAAGAAAGACCTCTGATGATGTACCTGACAGTATTAGAGAACTCAATGGAGGTGTGTATTGGGCCAACAGGACGGGTCTGGTCGAAAAGAGCATGCAATATACTACCTTAGAAAAAAGTTTTTCGTCTGTGAAACAAGATACTCACTACTTCAGAAAACTTGTTACACTTTGGCATGGGCTTCTCGCCGACTAAGATAGTATATGTTAAATCATAATACTTTATTGATCTCTAAAATGAATCCAATAAAATACATATTCGAGAAACCCGCTCTCTCTGGAAGAATAACAAGATGGAAAATGGTCTTGACAGAATACGACATTCAGTACACTACTTAAAAGGCAATCAAAGGAAGTATATTGGCAAATCATTTGGCTCATCAAGCGATAGATGACTATCAGTCTATGAATTTTGAGTTCCCATACGAGAATATCATGTTAGTTACTGATTATGAGAACATGGATCGTATGAAGGACATGAACCAGGATCCGAATGGACTATGGTTTTCAATGGAGCTTCTAACACGCATGGTAATGGAATTGGTGATGTAATTTTCTCCCCCAAGGGTTTCCATATGCCCTTCACCGCCAGATTATGTTTTGACTGTACCAACAATATGGCTGAATACGAAGCATGCATCATGGGTATCTAAGCTGCCATCAGTATGAGGATTAAATTCTCTAATGTATATGGGGACTCAACCCTAGTAACCAGTCAGATTAAGGGAGAATGGGATACAAAGCATCCAAATCTCATTCCTTATCGAGAGCATGTGTTGACATTAATTTCGTACTTCGATGAAATCACTTTTAAACACATTCCACGAGAAGAGAATCAGTTGGCATACGCATTAGCTACCGTGTCATCAATGTTCAAAGTCAGATAGGATAATGAAGCTCCTCGAATCACTATTAAGAGACTAGACGAACCAGAACATTGCTACGAAGTTGCTACTGATGGAGTAGAGGAAATGCTTTGGTACCACGAAATAAAAAGATACCTCGAAACTCAAGGGTATTATGAAGGAGCATCTATCAATGAAAAGAAATTTCTAAGGAGGTTCTACGCCAAGTTCTTTATGAGTAACAAAATCTTATACAAGTGCAACCACGATCCGACTCTGCTTTGTTGTGTAGACAAGAAGGAAGATGAGAAAATTATGGAAGATATGCAAGAAGGTATCTTTGGAACTAACTCCAATGGACATACAATGGCTAATAAGATTCTGAGAGCAGGTTATTATTGGTCTACCATGGAAGTTGATTTCTATCATCATTCTATAAGTTGCCATAAATGCTAGATTTATGCTGACAAAGTACATGTGCCTCAGGTTCCTTTGAATTTTTTGACTGCTCCTTGGTCGTTTGCAATGTGGGGCATTGACATGATTATAGAGATTAAGCCTACTCCCTCCAATGGGAATCGTTTCATCCTTGTCGCTATTGATTACATCACGAAATGGGTAGAGGTATCCTCATTTGCTTCTGTTACCAAGAATGTTGTGGCTCAGTTCATTAAGTATAGTCTTATCTGTCGGTATGGCATCCCTGAAAGGATCATCATGGACAATGGTACTAATCTTAATAATATTATGATTATGGAACACTGCATGCTGTTCAAGATCAAGCATCACAATTCTTCTTTGTACCGACCCAAAATGAAAGGCATAGTGGAAGTCGCCAACAAGAATATCAAGAAGATCTTGCAAAAGATGACAGTGACATACAAAGATTGGCATGAGATGCTACCATTTCCCTTCATGGTTATCGCACTTCAATATGTACATCAACTGGGGTGACCCCGTTCTCTCTTATCTACGGTATGTAAGCTGTCATACATGTTGAAGTTCAGATTCCTTCCCTAAGGATAATGAAAGACGTAAGTTTAGATGAAGACGAATGGATTCAGTTTCGAATTGACAAGATAAATTTGATTGATGAAAAAAGGCTTACGGATATTTGTCATGGTCAGATTTATCAGAAACTCATGATCAAGGCCTTTAACAAGAAAGTCAAACATCGGGTTACCAGGATGGTGATTTGGTAATAAAGCGCATCATCCTACCACAAGGTGATCCCAGGGGCAAATGGACTCCCACATACGAAGGGCCATTTGTGATCAAGAAAATATTTTCTGGCGGTGCTATGATACTTACCACCACGGAAGTTGAAGATTTTCCACACCCTGTGAACACAGACATAGTCAAAAAATACTATGCATAAAAAATACCCGCTAGCTGACAGGCCTAGGAAAAAATAAGGGTATCCCGGTGGACTGAAACCCCGAAAGGGAGGTCCAGGAAAAAGTTAGGGATTAAAGCATACGACAATGTCCCATTGGATCATCCATTCACTTACAACCAACTTTATTACGAGCGTCAAGTTCAAATGGTACAGATCAATTCAATCATCTTCTTTCGACAGCAAGTGATGAGATAATTGAACACATACGGGCAATGGGAGAGTTGAAACTCGATCGGATCGTTTCCACATAGCTATTTTTATTTGTTTTTCTTTGTACCCCTTTTTCCAATTTTTACGACGATCTCCTCTTACTAGGATTTCTGTCTCCTTGTATCAAATTGCCTTCCTAAACTTTCAAAATCAATGCAAATATACTTCAAAGTTCAAAATTGTTTTTACTTTCTCTAATTTGTTTGCAAAAAACGTCCAATGATTACGTCGAATGAACATATGCATTTGAATATGAGTACTTCTTACAAAATATATGCATGAAAACAGGGTTAGCAATTACTAAAGACTCTAGGAGTTGGGATAATGTTCAAAAGTTGCTCATAAATTCCCACAGAGAAATCTCCATGGAACTATCTCTATAGACCTATCTTCACAAGCTCATTCCCCAACAAAAATATATTCCCCCGCAAGTCTAATATACTCTGAGACAGAAATTGGGACATCTTCCAGCAGTTCCCCTCCATATCCATGATGGATAGCTTGACATGATCATCTCCCCCAATATGTCCCCTAGCAGATAAAGAAGTTTGATCATTTCCCCAACATATAGTGGAAACTTCCTCGACGTAGCCTATGAATTTCCAAACCCCATGAAAGATTATTTCCTCAACACAGTCTACAAGGTTTGTTTCCCCAATGGAGTTTATTTCTCTGATATTCCAATCCCCCGACAAGATTCTCTTCTCCAGCCAGATATCATTCAGCGTTGTCTTCTCCATAAGAGCTAATACTCATATATGAAACCTGGTCAAATAGTCTATCGAAGGATTATTCATCTCCTTTTGTCCCTAGTCAGGGTATATAAGAATCAAATCCTTCAAAGAACGAAAATTACCGACTCTCCTTGAATGCTTCCATCCCCAAGAAGAAGTCGAACATTCCCAGCAGGGGTCCTCAAATAGAAAATAGAAATCCCTAGTAAGGACGTTCTAAACAAAAATTGAAGAACTACTAACTTCATCCCCAAAAACAGTCAGGGATTTATTTTCCCCAGCCAGACATTATTACACGAAGCTACCGATACGCTCCAACAACTTATTGCATCCATACATAATTTACAAAACATCATAACATATTCATACGAAACACATATACTATTCTCATTTATTTTGAGAGAATCACCACAAAATACATTTCATGCATCATGGAATTGCATAAAATTAATTGTCTTTCCAGGGTAAGTTTGCAAACAGACGAATATTATCAGCAATCTATAGGCAAGTTATAGATCAATTTATGAAACAAGACGGGGCGACTATCTACATCTCCAGATGATTACCTTCAGAGATTAATTCTGAAAAGCATTCCCTTCAGAGATTCATTTTGAAATGCATCTCCATTAGAGACTAATTCTGACAAGCATCTCCATCTAAGACTAATTTTGACGAGCATTTCCATCAGAGACTAATTCTGATGAGCATTTCCATTAGAGACTAATTCTGACGAGCATTTCCCTCAGGAGACTAAATTCTGACGAGCATTCCCTTCAGAAATTTGTTCTGAAAAGCAATTCCCTCAGACTAATTCTGACTAGCATTTCCCTCAGAGACTAATTCTGAAAAGCATTTCCTTCAGAGATTCATTTTGAAAATCATTTCCTTCAGAGATTCATTCTGAAAAACATTTCCTTTAGAGATTCATTCTGAAAAGCATTTCCCTCAGAGACTAAATCTGACGAGAACTTCCTTCAGAGATTCATTTTGAAAAACATTTCCTTCAGAGATCCATTCTGAAAAGCATTTCCTTTAGATAATATCAGATAGATTCATTCTGAAAAGCATCAATCATATAAAACTAGACAAAGATACAGTCGGGTATACACTAATTCTGATACTCCTATCGATAGTTACTTTGGATGGCATATATAAGCCCATCTTCGGAGGCGTCTTATCACCTTTTCCGAATGGAATCTTTAAGCCCATCTCTGATGTAACAAACCAACAGTATTACCTTGCACACATGTGAGTGCAAATTTCTAGGCACTTAAGTGCTCAATCATCTTCCACCTTTAGATCATGAATGGCAGACATGCCAATATAACTCTTCAGGTTTAAGAAGATTGAACAGGGAAGCTGTTGTACCCAAAAATTTGTCCTCCCATTTTTCAAGACAAATTGATTCCATACATCTCCTCATGCACATGAATGTCTCAAACACACAAGATTACTCAAGGGTTGACAAAACAAACTCTCCTCCTAAGCAATTGACCTATAACTAGGGTTTTGTTTTTCTCAAGGAAAATTGAACTTATAATGCCTCAAGTTGACTTCATGGTTTCTCATATGCTTCAAGGATTCCTCACATCAAGTTTCAAGTCTTGCATCACAAGTTTTCTCAGACAAATAGCCAGATGATTGAAAATCAACTGTAGTGGACAAAAAGTTAACTTTCACCAATTTACAGTTAAAGTTCAATATTTTTGGTCAACATCAAGACTTTGAAGTCAAATTCATCATTTGATCAAGAGTTGATCATGATTTATCAAGAAAACTCAAGATTCATCAAAAGTCAAAAGTTACTAAATTAGGGTTTTCTTTAGGAGAAGTCAATTGAACTTTGACCAAGCATAACTTTCACATGCTTCATCAAAAAATTCTCTACAACTTTTTCTCTCAAAGCTCAAGCCCAAAAATGCTTCATTTGAGAGATATGAGCCAAAATATTACAGGTCATTTTAAAAGTAAAAAAAAGACACTTTTTGTCAAAGAAATTTACATCAAGTTAGAGGGGATATCTTGAGCTATCCAAATAGTCCAATATCACCTTCATATGACAAAAAATGAGTGAGTTATGATTGGTGCTAGTTGGGCAATTTTGAGAAAATGCATGAAACTCAAATTGAGGAAATTTGAATTTTTGGGTAATGGGCTTATCTTTTAAGGTCCAAACGTATTTATGACTTCATAATAGACTCCTACATCCATTCATATATTTTTTGTGATTTTTATTTCTTTTATTTTGATTTTATTCAATTAAAACCAAAATAAATCAAATAAAATATCAAATCAAAGATATAAGGCACATGCCTTTTGTTTTGGACCAGAACTAAAGCCCAAAATTCATGACAACCAAGCAAGAAATCATGTGGTCTATATTCCAAACAAATATTAATTGGTTTTGTAATATTTTAACTTATTTTAAAACAAAATCAAAGATATAATTTCATATGATGTCCAAGCCCACCACTTAACCTAATCTTTTCTCCTATAAGTACACTACATGTTTAGACCAAAAGGAACACGCGAGGCTGCCCAAGAAACAAGGATTTTGAGATTGAAAATTTGCAAGGAAAGGGTTGAACTCGAATTCCAGTTTTTAGCCATCCTCAAGGATAGGTAACCATTCAAATCAATCCCTGAGGTATCATAGAGTAAGTTCCAATCATTCTTGATGATGAAATATGCCTAAAACATGCATTCAAAACATCATCTATTTTGCATATATTATGAAATTCATATTTCAATATTTATGATTCTTTGATTTAAACTAACATCTTCAATGTATTCCTGAGACAAAATAGCACATGTTTTATCCCCTGCATGAGGCCGATGATGTCATAATACTCAATCACCATTATTGCACCATGTTGCTTTGTTTTGATCGTATCTCACTGTACATGTTGAATTAGCCAAGAAGAATGCCACTACTGGATTCAGAAGGGTCGAATTAGAGGGATATGGTCCCTCTTAATCTCTAACTCGTGTTATTTTTACAGGTCGGTATTTGACCTCACCGGAGAAGACTACCGGAGCTAGGGCTCCGACGCTTCTGTAGTTCACTTGTTTATTATATATTTGTTGGTTTGTGTTTTATAACAAAATAGAAGCGCAACGCAGTTGGTTGAGACAGAGGCATGTAACGTGAAGGGAGTCGGTTTGATCCCTGCGTCTTGTAATATTTTTTTTCTATTTTTCAAACTAACACGCATGCTTATTCTATATTGATCAATTCCTATTTTCTATCAAAATAAACATGCTGGCTCAGTGGCAAGGAGGCGTGGCTATGATTTTAGGGGAGTGGGTTCAACACCCACCCCATGCAAATTCTTTTCCCCTATTTTTTATAACCTAATTTCCTTTATTTTTCTTTTCTAACCCTAATTATTTTTAAATAATCAATCATTAACTAACCTAATCTTTTTATCTTAATACTAATAAATTAGGATTAGGGTTTTAGTTAGTAATTAAAATTTTCTTATATATTTTTATTTACTAAATTAATTAATTAATTAACCTTTTTTCTTAAATATTAAAATCAATAGAATTTAGGTTTTATTAATTATTGTCACTTAAATTATTTTTTATAAAATACCAAAAATATTAATACTTAGAACTTTAGGTCTTTTAAACATTTTATTAAAACATTTTCTTATTTCTTTTTGCTATTTAAATTCATAGATCAAGTGTATAGGTCGCGTTCTTAATTGTAATAGCGTAGATTTATCTTTTCTCGCATTCTTTTTTCATAGTATTAACTGCTCACAGGATGTAATAGCTTAGGTTTAATTTCTACACTTTAAATTCCGTACTTTATTTTCAGCATATATTGAACTGCTAGTAACTGGGCTTATATGGAAAGACTAATAACTGAACTTAGAAAATCCTAACCTTCAAGATAATATAACTGAAACTAATACACCCTTCACACTTGCACCTCTAAGGTAACCTCTCTTGTTGCCTTACGATATTGGTCATGTCCCTCGAAAGTGGAGATACTTTAGCAAAAGACCCTCGATCAAATCATCATTTTCCCTTTCGAATAAATATCATAATCCGTCGATGACCCTTCGAGCTTCCTACAAAATGATCTAGTCCCTACGAACAAAATGGTGATAGTCCCTTCGATACAATTGTTAAAGTATCCTTACATGTTACCTTCGATGACCATACATTGACCCTACGCCTGTCCCTTCACATCCAATAAATGGGACTACCTACCAACTGTAGCGGTAGAAATGTTGAGACAAAGCCATTGGATTGACTTAACTCGTACAAATCAAATAAAAATCACCAGTGCTCTTTATTGTTTCCAAAGTAATGGGAAAATAGCGAATAACCCAAAAAAGACGGGGAGAGAATCTAGGTACGGGGGTTGGTTATGCAAAGAGATGGTATTAGCACCCTAAACATATATGGTATTCCGCATGAACCTCTTCGAAAATTTGTGTATTTTGTCTATAAGTGTTGTAAACAAAAATAGATGGATGCGGTGAGAAAAGAAGTATTTTTTTTACAATTTTTTCACCCGCTGTAGTTACGAACCTTTAGTGCCTACGTACCACCTTCCGTGCAATAGGGGATTAGGGTACTTGTAGTTCACCTTTAAAAATTTTAAAAAAACAAGTGTGTTGGTTAATTTTAAGAGATGAGACATTATCGTCATCTCCGAGTGGAAGAACATACTTACTGCCCACGATTAGGAGAAATGAGAATTTGCATTATCTCAAAGGGGAGGATATGGCTTGGACTTTAAAATCAACAAAGCCTCACTCAACACCCATGTGGAAAATATCTCAGTTCACTACATATCATAGAAGTATAGTAGCTCACATCACTACAAGGATTGAAAAAAGTCTAATCTTTTGAGGAAAGTTTAAAGTAAAAAGCCAAAGTGGCAAAATAGTTTGAATGAGATTGATTGACTTTTAGTCTTCTTAAAAAAATGCCAAAGTATTATTAAGTTGTTTAAAGTTTAATTAATAAAATATTTTTGAAAATGCATGGACCTAAGTCCAAGTTTATTGTGAAAGTGGTTCAAGTTAGAAAACAAGAAGAATTTTAAAAAGGAGGGAGAAGATTTTTGAAATTAAAGAAGGTGGGAGGAGATGAAAGGACTATCCTAAAGCATAAAGTAAAAGCTAGGGAAAATAACCGTCTAAACAATTAAGAAGCAAACACTTGACACAATGAGTCAATGTAGAATTCCCATCCTTTGGATTTGAAACCAAGAAAGCAGAGATACTAAACCTCTTGAGAATACCAAACTTCAAATGCATTAAGTCTTCACAAAAATTAGGCAGAGTAATGGTTGTATACAGATGAATTCCCAATCCCAAACAAAGCATATAACCAGAATAACCTGCACATAAAGAAAAGAAACAAGCCAATGTCTCAGGGTAAACCCCAAGAACTCCAGACAAAATAACAATAGAAGTCACAAGGTCTCAAGGTCTTTAATCCTAAGTCCAAGAAGTTCATAATTCCATCATGCCAAGGATAGTAACCAAATAGTCCAAGTAACATTATAGTTTTTTATTGTTCAAGTTGGTTATTAAGTATCTTCTAAAAGAAAATGAAAGCTCAAGTGAGCAAAATAAAAATGACATAAAGATAAATGCTCAAGTGAGAAAAGATGAAAATAACATGAAATATAAATTCTAAAATAAATGGTGCGTAAAAGTAAAGGGGTAAAGTAAAATCATAAAAATAAAAGTCAATTGTTAATGGGTTAGAAATTAGAGGTTAGTTGAATGAACATCTTGAAACTTGCATTTGAAAACTCATTAAAAGATTGATAAAATCAAATCCTCTCAACAACAAGTTTCATTTTCTTTTTGTCAAGTATATCATTCATTTCAAATTCTCGAGGCAAAAACAAATGATCACCGATATTTAAATGATTCACTTAGACCAAAACTTATGATGATTCATTAGAGGATTGATAAGACCAAAGACTCCTAACAATGAACCTCAAGATTATTGGATCAAAGGTTTCAAATTACACATACTTGGGCTTGCAAACATAGGTTTGGGTCATGAATGATCATTTCCCGAACCGGGACAAAATTTAGTGCTATGTTAAGCAATCGTGAGTAGACTTATGTAGAAGTCCCACCTATTTTGAGGTAGGTCAATAGCATTTTATGTACCATATGTTTAGATAAATGATATGTAGATCATCCTCTAACAAAATGTAGTACAAGTAAGAAAGGGATAAGATGAAGAGGGAGGGGATGTATCATGAAATTAGGGGTTCAAATATCATCAACATCATTCATCCATTTTGGTGGATTTGGTTTCTCAACCTATCAACACCCAAGATTCAACGAGGTTAAGGAATTTGTACCAAATGAAATCCAAGTAAGAACCAAAATAAAAAATAATATAATAATATTTAGTAAAAGAATATTTAAATGGTTAATAAAAAAGAAAGTAAATGGTAAAATACACAAAGTATATGAAAAACCAAATAAATATCCTAAACAATAGTCAGAGGTTAAATATGAGTCAATAAATGTTGACAAAATCTTTTAGAATTTTTAAAGTCAGATACTATTCTTAAAAAAATTGGAGAAAATAAGCCAAATAAACCAAAATTTGTGTAAAATAGTAAAATCAGAAATAAAAATAAAATGAGGTCACCAATATTTGTCAAGAGCTCATTGGATCTTTCCATCATTTTTTCAGAATTTAAAAATTAAGGAAAATATTTTTAATCAATTAAAACAAGTTAATTAAAGTGAAAATTTATAAAAATAATATCAAATAATAAAATAAAATTGTGAAAAAAATAAAAATTAGAAACAGGAAAATCCTAAGTATTTTGAAGTTTAAATCAAATAAAATATAAAATCAGAAAATAAAAATAAAACCAAAAAGATATAGACCATTGGATCAATGTTAAAACGCGTTATTAATCAAATTTTCATCGGTTGAAGACGCCAGCTTAGTCATATTCAACCTCTAGCCGACCTCAAAACCAGGTTCCTCAAAATGTAAAATTAGAGGTTCATACCAATGCTATTCACTTCGTCTCATCAAGACGAAGACAATCGTACCCTCGTGAAAAATTTATTTAAAGTCTATCTCAGTCGATTTGCAAAAACCCAAAAGAAAAAAGTTGAATAGGGATTTGAAAATTATGACCAAAACTCACTTCCAGTTAAAAACAAATAATACGACGAGTATCAGAATGATGAGAGCTTCATTGTAGTAGAAAATTTTAAGAGAATTGATGAAGGAAGCTACCTATTGAAGTTCAAATTCAGAGCTCTGAGACTTGATTTGGCTAACACGATTTAGGATGTTTCAAGGCTTGGTTCTTCTTCTGTTAGCTTCAGTGAATTTCAAGGATGAAGAATTAGCAAAGAAAATAAATTGAAGAAGACTGTAAAACCAAATTCGAAGTTGTAGAAATTTGAGTTATGAAGAGAGTTTGGCAGGGTGATTTTAGTTGTTCAAGCTTGTGAAAATGAGTTTAATAGAGCCTGTATTTATAGGAGAAGTGAATGGGATCAAGAGGAGGAGTGAATGATGCAAAATCAAATGAATTCGTGCACACCTATGATCATGAAGAAAGTGTGAACACATGTGCATCAAAACTCATCCAAATGATGCGTTTTGACACTCTAAATGATTCAAACATCTTTTCTAATCATGTTTAAGTGGAAAACGCGTGGTAATTTGGTGATTAGAAGTCACACTATAGAAATTGCAATCTAACTTGAAGTGAGACTTCATTTCCAAGGTACCAACTTTGAATCAATGGTATTCACAACTCAAGCGGTCTTAGGGCATAACTCTTGAAGAATTTGAAAGATAAGGTCACAATATTTACAATGTGCAAAGAGTGAAATCGTTTGGATTATTGAGCTTGGAGTTGTGTTTGGTCAAAATCATGAAAAACACACTTACTTTTTGTACTTAGAAAAATTCTAAGATTTTCTCAAAAAATGTCCTATAATGTTTTGACTCCAAACAAGATTTGTCTTCAAAACTGAGCTTTGATCATTGATGCTAGATTGAAATGGATTCCATAAAGAGTATTTTGAAACTTGTTTCACTAAAAAATTCCAAATATTGAACAAGTTATGTTCCTTTGAATTTGGTGGAAATCCATGAGGTGACCTATAATCTTTTGAGTTTTTGAGGCATCTTCCAACCATGTTCAAGCTTTTCACATAAAATAAGAGTTAAACTTCACATCCTTAATATCAATATGGAACAATAATGGGCTCAAGGAGATAAAAATTGACCAAGTTATGATCTTTTGAAGTCACATAAGGGAATTTGATGGCCTATCTAGAGGACTTGTAATCTTTTTCCATCATTAGAAATCTTCCACACAAAATTTGCTTGAAACTTTTAAAGTGATTGGTTGATAACCATTTAAAGAGAAGAATGTCTTTGGAATCACTCAAAAATCTCAAAAGATTAACAAGATATAGCCCTTAGAAGTTCAAAACTCTAGCTCCTAGAGCACCAAAATGACTTGGAAACCCCTTTCAATTTTGATAATCTTTCTTGCACAATCACTTTTTCAATGTGTATATAAGTTGTTTTGGATTATAATGAGAACCCATGGCTACAATAACCACTTCCAAATATTAAGAATTGAGAGAGTTATGCACTTGTGATCAAGGAATCAAAAACTTGTCCAATTAGGTCAAACCTTTTCAATCAACTCTTGCATATTTTGAATTCCTTTGACAAATTGAGGAATGATGAATCATAGTAGGCCTTGTCATGATATTAATTTAGAGCACCCTAAATAATGAATCTTGAATCTCAATGAAGCTTTGTTGAAGAAGTCATAGAAATAAACTCATGAACCTATGAATTAACCAGATGAAATGTATTGTGCCCCCACCAATAGGATCATCATTTAGAGAAAACATTCATTGTATTTGTTAGTTAAAAGTTAATCAATACAAGACATATATTACAACTATATACAAATCAAAGTGCTTGGTGATACCTCATGAGCAAACCTAGAGATAGGGAAAAGAACCAAACCCAAGTGTGATCTTGATATGATTGAGTTGGTATGAGATGATAGAGGGATCTTAGGGGAAAAATTGGGGTACAACACCAACTAAGTGTATGGATAGTACTATCTCTAAAGGATAAAGAAAATAACAAGAAAGACCTTTAGTGGGTAAGAACTCCTAATTTCTTGCTCACAAACTTTTCTTAAAACATTTCTCACACTACACTTTCAAACAAATATTTTCAAAAACACTTTGTATATATTCTTGAGGACTGATACAATTTATTACAAAGTTATCCTTACATTGACATTTCAAAATATTTTCAAATCACACACACACAAAGCAATTTTTAAAAAGTGACAATTATCATTTTCATTGCCATTTTTCTATTTTCGTTAAAACTTTTTGTAATTACTTCTTTCTAGGAATTGCATCTGGTACTCTCGCATGTTCAAAGGCATGTTTATTAATAAAACATTTACTTTTTCAACCTTTCCAATCTGTGTTTTTTCTTTTTTTGGACTAGTTTGCAAAATACTACGATTATTTCTTATGAATACTGCATTTAAATCATTTCGGGGATTAGACAAATTAAAAGAAGCATTTGATAAAACATCAAAAATAAGTTTGGCTAGAAAAAAATTGAAAGAAAATCCACGTCTACGTCCATGCCTACGCCTGCGCCTATGATACAAATATCAAAATCTTGGTGACACTTATTCATATTATTTATCTTATTCAAATCAACTCAAAGATGCCACAACAACGCAACCTACAACATTGTGAAGTTGGTGACACAAAGAAAAAAATCAATGGTTTAAAAGGAGAGAGTATGAAAAACATTTACAGAAAACATTTGGGGCATATACAAACATTTGGGGCATATACAAACATTTGGGGGCATGTACAAACATGTGGTGCATATACATACATTTAGGGTATATACAGAAAAAGTTTAGTGCATATACCTTTGGGTTCCATATAAATCTAGGGAATTATGCATATATATCATGCATGGATTTTTTTCAAATCCATTTTGGTTAAACTACGAGCTTTTTTTGGGGCTCATTGTTGAATTATCTTAACAAACAAACACCTTGGTTGAGAACGGACACAACCGGTAAACTCTGATCTTATCTTTGGTTTAGTTATCTAAGATTTGATTATCAAAACACATTTCAAATATCTATCCTCTAGGTTGTGGTAGGTATGCAATTTATCGGGTTTATGTTATTCATCCTCTAGGTCGTGATGAATACATAAGCATATCCTCTTGCCGTTCTAGGTCATGATAAATGCACAAGTTCATACTCGTATTATCTATCCTCTAGGTTGTGGTATGTATGTGATTTATCAGGTTTATGTTATTCATCCTCTAGGTCGTGATGGGTACATAAATCTGCCCTCGTGTTATTTATCCTTTAGGTCATGATAAATGCATAAGCATATCCTCGTTTTATCTATCCTCTAGGTTATGGTAGGTATGCAAATTGTCAGGTTATGTTATTTATCCTCTAGGTTGTGATAAATACATAAGTCTATCCTCGTATTGTTTATTCTATAGGTTATAGTAAACATATGAAATCTACAGTATGATTCATTGTGTTAGTCTCCATGTGACAATGAATTATCAATATTTGTTTTATTCATTCCCTAGGTTGTGATGAATAGACAGAAAAATATGTGTTACAAGTTTACTATGTTAGTCTGAAAGAATTAGTAACTCAATTTTCAAAACTTGTGTTATTTAACTCCTAGGTTATGATACATACACGAATAATCCATGATCTCTTTTAGTCATTGACGACTTATCCGCATCATCGTACCTGAGTCGAATAAAAAACTCTTTGTTCAAACTCTGGTAAGATGATACATTATCATCTGTGCCTATTTTTTCGAACTCTTGGGAATGGTGTACAATGTATGCTTATAAACTTGGGTCAAATTTTGGGGTTTTCCATTTTTTAATAACCCTCCGATTTGAATGTGCGAGACTTGCATTTTCTTGCACCCTCAATTGAAGAGTAATTAAACATAGGCAGTTGTCATACCCCAAATTTGCCCCATCAAATAGTCATATTATGTTACTTTTTTTAAAAAAAATTTTAACCATATTATTCAAATTGTTTATTTTGAATATTATTTTATGGGGGTTTAAAAGCATGAGAAGGGTGTAATATGGACCATCAAAATATGATGGCCCATTATGCTTTGGTTCCGATTATAAATTGGGGGTTTGGATTTTGATAAGGGGGTATATGGACCATCAAAATCTGATGACCCATTAGGTTTTTGGATTCATTTTAAAATAATAGGAGGCAGGTGCATTTTTATAGGATTGTGTCGCTGCAAGTGGGCCATCAAAGTTTGATGGCCCATTAAGGGTTTTTACTCGGTTTAATGATAAAAGGAGGGGGGTTTATTTTGGTTTCATTCTTAGACTGTCCAATTCAAGTTCATGGCCCATTAAGGTTGTTACCTTTTTCTTTAACACATAAGGAGTATGTTTTAGTAGGGCTATATAATTTTTTTATCCAAAGGCCCATTACATTTTTTGGTTGGTCTGTGCAATGGGTGCAATTCATCTGGCCCATTAAAGAAGAATTTACGGGCCCATTTTCTATTTTTGAAGACCTGTCATGACGGTTTTTTTGTTTACTAAAGTCAACATTCATTTAAATTTTCATTTATTACAAATATTCAATTATTATTATTATTTTATTATTTATATTTATTATATTTATTATTATTATTTTTATGATTATTATTATTAACATTATTAGTTAAAATCATTAAAATTAATTTTTTTCTTATAATTATAATTATTTTTAATATTATTATTATTTTTCTAAGTATGTTGACCGGAGTCAACTAGGGTTTCAACCCCCTGTACTCAGTCGTGACACTGTTCTTGTTCTCCTCCATTATAGCCAAATCCAGAAACGCATGAATCAATACAAACAAAATCAAATCATTAATAGAATCAAATCTATGATCAATTGAACAAAATTGTCCTAAAATACAATTTATGTCAATTACAGAATCAATTACAAATCAAAATCTAATCAAATCCTAATCTAATCCCTAATTTTTAATTCAATCTTCAATCAACCATAATCATCTAATTGTAACTCCAAATCAAACAAAAACTTGCTAATCTATCTCTAAGAACATAGACCTAAAAGGGGGAGGAAATTTGTTACAGACGAAGAACTAAAGGAGAAGTGAAGAGTTGAGATATCAGTTTCAATTTCTAAAACCCTAGATTTGTGGTGCTTCCACCGTCTTCAAGACTTCATTCGCTAAGATCACCGCCGCACCATCATCATGAAACCTGTGAAATAAGAAGAAAAGGAGAAAGATTAGCAATCAGAGAAACTAGAAACTCAAATAATCATGGCAGATAGAGGTATGTGTTACACTTAGATTTTGATTTTTCTTCGCAATTGATATTGTTGTATTGATTTGGTTTAAGGATCAGACTCGGGGTTGTGGAGGGCAGTGTCGTCACTGTTAGGGTTTGGGGTTTCTGGGTTAGATGTTGTTGTTGTTGGTTTAACTGAGTGAGAGAGAAGAAAAAAAGAGAGATAGAGAGAGAGAGAGAAACGAAACAAAGAAATGATGTAACGATAAAAGAAAATGGAAAGATATACTTCCTCCACATACAATCACCACCATGGACACGTGGCCAACATTTGGGCATGTGATCCCGTGTACCCTCATCATACACCTTCGCGTCACTATCCCTCTAATTACAATTAAACAATCAAAATAATGCATCACCACCATACCGTGTATGCTCGCTCACCCAACGAACCCCTAGAGTTTGATTTGGGCCGACCCCAATTCCTTTTAACACCCCTTATATTTTTTTTATTACTAAAGCCTAACATGCACCCCCACGCATCTGGGCCTTCAAAATAGATTCTAGGCTCAAGCCCTTACTAATCATGCCCTACACTTTTGCTTACCATACCGAACGACACCCCCATGCGCAGCTGGGCCTAAATCCAATATCTGCATTTAGGGCCCTGTTATTCACACTCCCAGGTTTTTCTACCCAAGCTAAATTTACACCCCCCCTGCATTTTTAAAATAGAATTAATTTATTTTTATAATTTCATTTATTTATTCATTTGCTTATTTATTTGTTATCATTTTTATTTATTTATCACATTAACATACAATTTTACACAATTAATAAATTATTGAATATTTTTAATATTAAATATATTTTTAATAAATTATAATATTATTTATTAGTTCAAATCTTTTTCATACTAACTCTTTTTAAATACTTTAAATTGCATTAAATATTTTTCTCACGCATTAAAATCTACTTTCTCATATTGCATCATATATCTTTGAAAACATCTAACAAATCAAATACTAACTTTTTTTATTTTCTACTAACATAATTCCAACATATTTATTTTTAAAAAGGATTTTGGAAACTTCTCCTATAAATTGCGAACTTCGTCTACAATTCTGCAATTCACAAACCCAAACTTGGTTCAAGGATAATTTAAGATATTTCTATAGTCCATAAAAAAACTAACCAAACATGTGCGAACTACGAATTGGGACTCTAATTCCTCATAAGAGGATACGTAGGCATACGGCTTAAAATCTTGGCGAGTTTCCCTAATTAAAAAATTAAACCCCTATTCCTAAACCTTAAAACCTAAACCCTAGTATCCTTGTGAACAAGGTAAATGAATGGTGCCTAACACTTTCCCTTCGTCTAAAGCGAGTCAACAACTTAGAATCACATATCCAAATTAGGGTTATCCATTATATTCCCTTCCTTAAGATTAAAACTAATGGTGGTGACTCTTTAATTTTTAGTCGGTTACGACAATCAGGAGTAGTTCGTAGAAGCTTAGAAGATAGCTCAAAGTGTGTTGCTTTCTTTCCGTTGATTTTTAGAAGGTCTTGCTCTAATATGTAACATCGGGGTCGGTAACGTTTGATTTTGAACTCTATGTCCTTCGTTTTATTATGAGACTTTGAACTACTTTTCATGGTATTTAAGTTGTTTCGAATTATAGACCATGGATAACGAAGTTTTAATGATGTGTTTAATAAAGACGTTTTGAACTATGAATTCCAATGCATTGTAAATGATTGATAATTATTTGAAAAATCGTGATAAGGAGTAAGACATACATGCATGATATTTTATGAATCATGTGACACTCTTTTGGTGAAATACTCTGATTATTTATTTATATTATTCGTGGGGTTTTAGAAGGGTGTTACAACCCCCACACTTTTTAAAATCATTATCAAGTGACAAAGCTTGGAACGATCTTCCAACAACGGCTTCATCTGCTTCAACAAAACTGGAGGAGGATAAATGAGACACCAACATAGCTTTCTCTCCATTAACAACTACCACCTTGCCATTCCTGACAAATTTCAACTTTTTATGTAAAGTAGAAGTAACAACACTAGCCTCATAGATCAAAGGGAAACCCAACAAACAACTATAAACAAGAAATATACCTATGACCTGAATGTAATTTGAAACATATGTGGCCCCACCCATATAGGAAAATCCACTTCCCCAACAACAGACTTTCTGGAACCGTCAAAAGCTTTCACCATAATACCGCAATATCTCATAGGGATTCCTCGATAAGCAAGCTTTGACAAGGTGCATTTTGGCATAAAATTCAGAGCTGAGCCATTATCAATCAACACATTGGATAAGCATTCTATTTATAATTCATAGAGATATGTAAAGCGAAATTATGATTTCTACCTTCTTCAGGAAACTCATCATCACAAAAATTGATATTATTACAAGTTGTAATAATGCCCACAACAATATTGAACTGATCAATGTCACATCCTATTCTACAAAATCCTAATATAAGACCTTAATGAGAGAATCTCTCGGGTAAAACCAGTATTCTGGCCTTCCACCAGCTTGGGTTCAACACTAACTTCAACATATTTCTTACCAAGATCAGTAATTCCCTGAGGTGCCAGAGCAAAAACTCGACCACTGTGGTTCACCCTACTAGCTTCTACAATGTTCTCAATAGAAGATAACAATTTAATTTCCACTTATCTACCATCCTCCAATATTGTTGCATTATATTTATAAGGAACAACCTTATTCGACTCATACGAAACGTCTTTAAGCAAGAAAATTATAAGAGGAGTCACATCAGGCCTGCTATGACACACAATTTCCACAGGCTCAGGAATATCAAAGTGAGGTACTATGGAATTCACATCATCATTATAAATACCCCTCGAACTGCTAAACTGAATCAAATCTTCATCCATTAACCGCTGAATATCTGATTGAACTATATCCCAATGTCGGATAGACTTAGAACAACTCTGGAACACAACGCCATCATGCTAGAAATAAACCACCTTACAATCTTCCTTGTGAATTTCCACAAAAGGAGCTCCAATTGTCTTGACATTAAGATTTTATATTCTTTGGAAAAATTGTCAACCATATTAACTTCATGATAATCATTTCTTTTTTCTGCATACCTGAGTAAGACCCTTATCCAACATATCTAGAAGATATCTTCTCACAACAGAACACCCATAAGGATTCTCTAAACAAATCTTGTAAGCATTATGATTATGTTCTTAGTAACTGAGTTCACATAGGGTGGCATGCATTTCTACCAGCTTACCCCTCATCAAATTCAAATCAAAGATACAATAGTCTCTAGGGAAACCATCTACCATATTAATAGCACTGCCCCATGGTTGGGAAGTGGGTTTTCTTGCACATTCGGCCCAACATCTTTGAAACAAAAAATACTGGCCATTACCAATTTCTGAACTTCAGATTTCAACGGTTAACAATTCTCTACATCATGTCCTAGAGCACCCTGATGAAAAGCACAAGTAATGTTAACTCTGTACCACCAAGGAAGTTTCTCAAGAATAGCTAGAGGAGATTTAGTCTGAACCAAGTTATTTTGAAGCAAAGCGGGAAACAACTCAATGTAGCTCATAGGGATGGGATCAAATGGGTTCCCTTTCTGATTCTGTCCTTGATTATTCTACTGATATGATTGCTGATGTGTCCTTTGAGGAGGTTGAGAAGCAACTACTACATAAGCTATATTGACAACTAGGGTAACTGAAGCCATATTCAGTTGATGATGATGATTCCTTCCACGAGACCTATTCTCCCTCCATTGAGAGATATCATTAATGTCTTCCTCTTTCGTCTTAGAAAATACATAAGCATGCTTCTTGGTACCACTACCAAAACCTTCATCTTTTGACAAACGCCCTTCACGGGCAACTTCTTCAAGACAGATACCCATGTCAACCATCTCTGTAAAATCACTTGGCGCACTGGCCACAACCATCTATAATAAAATGAACCAAGAGTCTTCAGGAAATATTTTTTCATTTCTTTCTCTTTCATAGGAGGGATAACTTGGGATGCTACCTCACGACAATGCTGCACATAATCCTTGAACGATTCTTTATCCTTCTCAACCATAGCCATGAGTTAATCATGGTTAGGCGCCATGTCTAGATTATACTTATACTGTCTGACAAATGCCTCTCTCAAATAATTGAAAGTTAGAATTTTGGTGCTATCCAGACCCATGTACCACTTGAGTGCGGCCCGAGTTAAACTATCTTGAAAGTAATGAATAAGAAGACACTAATCATCAGTGTGGGTCAACATTTTCCTGACGTACCTAACAAGATAACTTTGTGGACATGATTTTCCATTGTATTTCTCAAATTTAGAAATTTGAACTTGGAAGGTACCTTGACATTGGGGACAAGGAACAAGATACTGACATTTTTACCAAAGAGCTCTTTCCCACAAAGATCCTTCATTTCTTTCTGTAATTCCTGGAAATGGTTTCGGAAATCATCCATACGATCATACATTCCCAAGCCCTCACTTAGTGCAGCAACATGATAAACCTGATCATCAACATAAGGAGTAGTGTGCATAACAGGGGGTGCATTAACCATGACTGGGTGAATCAGTTGAGGAACCTATGCAATTGGATTATAGCCCTCAGGAGTAAAATTCCCAGGCATTCCCCAAGGAAATCCACGAGGCATCTGGTATTATGCAGCAACACTAATAGGAACAACAAGTACCGTAGCAGAAATAATCTCAGAGATCACAATGACCTGAGGCTGAGATATTACTTGAGCCCGATCCGGAGCATAAGGAGGTGGTGGAACCTGAGTTTAGGAAGCAACGAGAGCTTAAAATAGAGCGGTGAGTCGCTCTATACCTGTACGAAGAGTGGTAACTTCTTCCATGAGCTCCTTGTTTTCTTATTTAATATTATTCATTCGTCTTTTATGCAAAGAACGAGTAATATTATCTTTGAATTATCTTCTTTATTTCTTGTTAATATTATGCAAAGAGCGAGTAATATTCTCTTTGAATTCTCTATCATCTTCACCTTCCCTGAGGAACAAACTCTCCGCTAGAATGTTGTTTAGTTTATCACTCATAAGGTATCCAAATTGACGATGTGATATGATTGGGTTGTAGTTAATGCTTCCCTTTTTATCAAGAAGAGGAACATTAGGAAACTCTCCATAACTATCAAGGATCTTTACTCTATCATAGATATGATTAAACCAAACAATATAAGAATGTGTGAGAGACATAATCTTTTGCCACCACTTTAATCCATCTTTGATATTACAAAAGGAAGCAAATTATGACAAGTGAGAAATAAACCACTTGTATAGCTAAGGTGAACAACATGCAATCACTCCTCCATTATTAGATTTCTTGTGATGAATAGAATAGTAAGCATCTCCGAGCCAGGTTAAAACTAGATTTCCATTAAATAAGATCTTAAGGGCATTAATATCAACAAAATTATCAACATTAGGAAACAAGACCAATCGATAAATGAGCAAGGAAATAATAGCTTCAAAAGTATCCATATTGTTAGAACTAGCAAAGGTATAATCCTTTTCTATTAAGAATTTAGCATGTCACCCCAGAACTCTACTCTTGGAGACAAGGTGAGCCTCAATATCAAACTTCTTTAGATGAACAACTCTAGCAATAATATGAGACTCAGGAGTCTTCTCTAAACCAGAAAAGGGGATCTGATTAGTCACAAGAACTCCAACAAGATATGAATACTCCTCTAAGGTGGGTACAAGCTGATAATCTGGAAAATTGAAGAACTGATACAAAGGATTGTAGAACTGGACCAAAGTGTCTAGAATCCCATCTTCCATTTTGGTACTCAAGATAGATAGAAGTCTTCCATATCAGTCTTTGAAGTTCTTAAGAATAACCACTAAATATGTCAACTTTATTAATTCCTTTAATTCAAGGCTCTTAAAATTGTATCTTTGTATGTTTCACCTTCCAAAATACATGGTCAAAATACCTACGATGTTTGCGAAAGAGATTTCTTAAGTTCCTTTAAAACTTGGCCAAAAACATGTTTATGGATGCATGGAGGCATGGATGCAACAAACACAGAAGATCACAAAAAAAGGAGGTTCAAAGGTTCAACATCACAAGCATGGTGTCAAAGGGTACTACCCACAATGTATGAACTAAGGGTTTAACCACTTGTAGAACAAGATTCTAAAATGTTCCCAGAGTCTTCTGTCCTCTTTCGAATATTACCGTCCTTCCAACTTACTCAAGGGCTAATGATATATTCAAGAGAAACTTGTCTGAGTGTAGTGTTGCGTAAGAACTATATCAGATCAACATCTAAATAACCACTACACTACATTAAAAAAAGACCAGGATGGGTTAAGGAGTTCTAATGTGCTCAACTTCTCAGGCTCCTAGGTCGAAAATTTTAGTACCATGTTTATTGGATTGGCGTAATTTTGGCTAAAATATTTTTTTTTATAACATCTTTTCTATTATGTTATTTTCAGTCAGATGTAGAAGACAATGTCATGGCATCTTTGTTGGGTGCAGTAGGTTATGCTGTTTGATTTATTCTTTACATATTTAAAATGATGATGAGATTCCTTTGGTTTATCTCATTGATTTTTCGCAGGTCAAGGATGTTTAAATATGAAACAAATATTATCTCCAATTGTACATATGTTTCTATAATTGGTTGATTAAGACTAATTAGGAAACCTTGTGTTTTGTTCCAAGATTCATGGAGATTTTCCTGCACAGATTTGTGCATCCCTCAACATGGACAACAAGGAATATTTAGGCGTAACTGCAAGGCCCAAGAGTTGTTGAGGAGTATTTAAGAAACTACTTAGACCTAATATTCTTAAGAAATTTGTAAAAAAATAAGGGGAAGCCGAATTTTATTAGTTTTTAGGTTTGAGGGTTCTTCAAGGGAGTTTCAGTTTTATGTATGTCCTCATGTTTCTTTGATACATTTGAGTTGAGTGATTGTTTCTTGTTTATCAAGCTATTGTTCTCCTCTAAGCTGTGAAGTAAGAGTTTAGTATTTTTCTTATTGAAGCTTTTAAGAAAACTAAGTAGTTTTAATTTGGAAGTGTGTTCTTCCTGTTTTGATTTCTTAAGACACTCCCTGTGACTGGAATTGTTTGTTTATCCTTGCAGTGATTGGAAGTGAGATGGAGATTTATCATATCTATGAGGTGCCTAGGAAAAAGTTTTATTGGATAAGGATTAGACGATAAGTTGTAAACGGGGGAGTTTAGATTTGAAATAGTAGTACTGATAGTGGATTTCCTTCCTGGCTTGGTAGCCCCTAGAGTAGGTAAGTTTGCACCGAACTGGGTTAACATATCGTTGTGTTATTTTATTTATGCAAGTTTTAAATTCTACATTGTTATTTCTCTGTTGTTGTTTTGTCAACATATGCCATAACATTTGTCGTAACATTGTGCTTGTACGTTGAGAAACCAGTCTTGACATCTATATTATGTGCACCAAAATTTTAATTGGTACTAGAGCATACACCCTATTATGTCTATTGGGTGAGCTTTAGGGAAAATATCTTTTGGAACTATGGATTACAAAGTGAACAGTTGGATAGACCACCTATGTTAAAGGATGGAGATTATGCTTCTTGGAAAGTTAGTATGATAACATTTTTAAAAGCTATGAGCAGGTAATCTTGGAAGGTTATGATAAAAGGATGAAGTAATCCTGTAGTGAAAGACAAAGATGGGATTGAGTCTTTGAAGTCAAAGGAGGATTGGTCCAAAGAGGAAAACCAGTTAGCTTCTGAAAACTCCAAAGTCTTGGATGCTCTACTTCTTGGAGTAGACAAGGATGATATGAAAAGGATAACTATCTACACTACTGCTAATGATTATTGGGATATCCTCAGAACAAACTATAAAGGTGATGAATCCTCTGTGAAAGAGCTTATTGATTCTGTTACTTCCCCAACAGAAAGGTGCAATACTATGATAGAAGATAGTTCTTATGTTGAACTATTGGTGTCCTACAAAGATCTGTACAAAAGGATTGAGGAAGTCTGTCAAACAAGAGTGAAGAAAAGAATGATGATAGCAAGACTTCAGACTGAAAGGGATGAATATCTAGCTGACATTTATATCCTTCAAGAAGAGGTAACCTTTCTAACATCTAAACTTGATAACTTAATAAAAGGGGTTAGAATCTTAAACAATGGTTATGATGCACGAGATGAAATCCTGCAAGAAGTAGAAGAAGGAAGAAGACGTACTGGCATATGGCTTAACTATCAATCCTTGAAAAACAAAGGAAAAATTTCTGAGAAAAAATTTATCCCAACTAGAAGGGAGGAAGAAATCGAGATGTCTGATCAAATGTCATAACATTTTTCCAGACCACAGGAAGCTCAGACAAAAGTCCAGATGCAACCATTGAGAGGTCTTATTTATGGCATATATGGTCACACATAACATGTTTGTGGTAGGCTTCGTGTATATCACAAAATTTTATCTCAACTCAGTTTGAATCTGTCTATGATCAAAACTAGGAAGGAGTGGAGAGTTAAAGATATTGTCAAGAGTCTCATTGCACATATTTCTCTAAAAGTCTCATCTACTGAAGATTGGTATTTTGACAGTGGATGTTCTAGACATATGACAAGTGTGGAGAACCTATTGGTAGATGTTAAACCTCATACAACTCGCTATGTGACCTTTAGAGATGGTGCTAAGGGAGTGATTAAAGGTGTTGGAAGACTATCACGTGAAGGATCTCCTAAACTTGATAGAGTTCTGTTCGTAAAAGGACTGGCTTCCAACCTAATCAGCATCAGTCAACTATGTGATCAAGGTCTCAGGGTCCACTTCACAGAATCTGAATGTGTGGTCACTAACAAAAAGAATAAATTTATGATGAAAGGTGATAGATCTAAATATAATTGCTACTTATGGACACCTCAAGGAGTTAGTTTCACACCCACAAGTATTTTTTCCAAAGAAGATGATGTCCATTTGTGGCACCAAAAAATAGGTCATCTACATCTAAGAGGTATGAAGAAGATTGTGTCTAGGGAAGCAATCCGAGGGATTACCAATCTTAAAATTGAAGAAGGAAAGGCCTGCGGGGAATGTCAAATTGGGAAGCAAACAAAGATGTCACACCCAAAGCTTCAACATCTAACCACTTCAGAATGTTAGGAACTTCTTCATATTGTTTTTGGAATATTTGTAAAGTTGTGTTATGATGATAGTTGATGTGTGTTTGTTGTTGGTTTTAATTATTTTATTAAGTTGTGGAATAATATTAGAATGATAATATTAATTGATGTGGGCTTGTTTTGAAGAATAGGAGTAGTAGTAAAAGGGGGGTGTATGAGTCTTAAGCCCATTAAGGAATAAAGAGAATTATAGGGTGATTATATTAGTTTTTAGAAATAATAAAGAAAAAGAAGAAGAAGTAAGAAGAGAAGGAAACAAGGGTTGGAAGAAGAGAAAGAGAAGGTGAAAGTTGCAGAAAAGAAGGAAAAAAGGTAGAACGAAATTCAATCGGAAAAGTCGTAGAGCAACCTTCAATCCAAGGTAAGGGTGGGGTTTTGACTGTATAATAGGGTTTATGATGAGTAGTATGTGGGATTTGATGTGAAAAGTTATCTTGTTTATGATTTGAATGTATATGTGTTGTATGATGAAGATCAATGATTTAAGGATGAATAATGATGCCCTAATGTTGTATAATTGATGTAGAAATATAGGATAATTATAATTGATGATTACCTATGATTAGAGGATGTTTTTAGGACCTAAAGCATGGAAACTATGGTGAAAACACAGTGAAATCGCAGAAAATATTCATGACATAACAATATGTGTCGACCCCAAAGGCCATACGTTGATACATGTGGGTTTCTGGACTCAGGATGAGTCGATACGAAGAAGCCATGTGTCGATACATGCAGGCTTTTAGACTCAGGATGAGTCGATACGAAGGAGCATGTATCGATATAGGCAATGTTGCAGACTCAGTATGAGTCGATACAAATGGAGTATGCGTTGACTCATGTAGCGTGTTAAGCCCAGTATGCGTCGACTCAAGATGTTATGCGTCGACTCATGTAGTCTGATTTTTGATAGATTCGTTTTCCAAAGGCTGTAACTTGAGTTTCCGAACTCCGTTTGAGGTTCTGTTCAAAGCGTTGGATAGCTAACGCGATGAACTTCATTCTTAAGGATTAAAATGAAGAATAGGAAGGATAATCCTAGTAACCCAATTTAGGACTAGAGTTAGCTTCCCGCGTAAATCACTATGATGATTTTGTGAAATATGATGAAGATGAGATGATTATGGATTACAGTTTGGTTCATAATAGTAAGATTAATGATGATAATGATGTAGTATTACAGAACAATAATATGTAGAGTTTTGTTAACTAGAGGTAAGCCTTAGATGATTAATTAATTATAGGAAATATCATGATTGTAGGCCAATGGCCAACGTTGCATGATTGAAAATCTACTATTGTATTGTTGTATGGCTGAGTTGCTGTGAATTATGATGATAAATGATGTTTGATGAATTATTATGATAAATGATGTCTGATGAATGATGTTGATGAATGATGTTGAGATTCCTCTAATAATTGGAAGCTATTAAGATGTAGGCTTCTGGCCAACGATGATGTTGTGATTGAGATGTTGATAATTATAGTGTTGTCATTACATTCCTGATTGTGTCGCATACATTGCATTTCAAGATGGAGCTGATGCTCGTTAAGATGGCCTGTATTGGAGAATATTAAGATGAAGGCTTATGCCTTGTTGCTTCCTCTATTTATTGGAAATTATTTGAGATGGGAGTTCTGCTCCAATAGTACCACATGCATTTGCACAGTATTGAGTCGCATTATATGATTGCATAAAGAAATTGTGTATTGATGCGGTGAATGTGTATTATTGTTGGCATTCTGTTGCGATGAGTGTTGTCTATAAGATGAGAAGTGGTGATGTTATGTGATCTAATTTAATATTTTATTTATCATACGTTTTATTATATTGTTAGATATCTCACCCCTTCTGTTTGAATGTTACCCTTACGTTGGTAACGTGCATGTAATCCAGAGTGAAGGCTGCATACCTTCAGTAGTTTGAGTCGGTGTCATTGCTCTGATACATAACACTCAGGGGGATGAACGCTTGTTGCTTTTAATTATTGATTATTTCAGTTGTTGAACTTTAATCTGATGGTTGCTAAGTATGCGTTGTTTTGAAGTTACTATAACGATGGACAACGATGTTATTAAGAATTCCGCTGTGTAGATGTTTAAGTTGTTGAATTAAGAGATTAAATTATTATACTGATAGTTCATCCGAAGTTTTAAAGTGTTATGTATCCACGTTGAATGCAATGTGTTTTTAAAGTTGAATTTTTGGCATCCTGATTCAGTTGCATGAATTTTATGACTCTGATTTACATTTATAATTGCTGGGTATAATTGGGGTGTTACATTTTATGCCTATGAAGGTATTATTCATGAATTCTCATCTCCTATCACTCCTCAATAAAATGGGATTGTGGAAAGGAAAAATAGAACCTTACAAGAATTAGCAAGAGGTATGCTTCATGAAAAACATTTTCATACCATTTCTGGAAAGAAGCCGTGAATAATGCATGCTATATTTATAATAGAGTCACTTTAAGGATTGGTACCTCAAATACTCTATATAAGTTGCGGAAAGGGAGGAAGCCTACAGTCAAATACTTTCACGTGTTTGGCAGTAAATTCTAAATTTTGGCTGATCGTGAGCAACATAGAAAGATGGATACTAAGAGTGACAAAGGGATGTTTTTGGGTTACTCTATAAACATTAGATCCTTTAGAGTGTTCAACAACATAACTCAGGTCATAATGGAATCCATCAATGTTGTAATTGATGATTCAACCACAAAGAGTGTGCTTGAAGTTGAAGACAATGTAGGAACATCATTCGAGATGGATAATGAGTCTGAAGATGTGGAGAAAGACTGCATAGATATTGGGGATGTTAATATTGAACCAGGTAGTAATCAAGTCAATAAGGGTCTGTCTATCAGAATACAGAAATATCACCCCAAAGAATTCATTATAAGTAATCCTGGTCAAGGGGTCACTACTAGGGTAAGGGAAGTGATTTCTAACTCTTGCTTTGTCACAAAATATGTGAAGGAAGTTTTAACTGATGATTTATGGATCAATTCCATGCAAGATGAACTGAGCCAATTCAAGAGGAATGATGTTTGGGATTTGGTTCCAAGACCTGATGGGACAAATGTCATTACAACAAGGTGGGTATACAAGAATAAAATTGATGAAAGTGGAGTGGTCACTAGTAATAAAGAAATACTTGTAGCATAAGGCTAAACTCCGATTGAAGGGATAAACTTTGATAAAACATTTGCTTCAATAGCTAGGCTTGAATCAACCAGACTACTATTAGGAGTAGCCTGCTTATTGAAGTTTAAATTGTTTCAAATGTATGTAAAAAGGGCCTTTCTAAATGGGTATCTGCATGAAGAGGTTTATATTGAACAACATAAGAGGTTTGTTGATCCTACCTATCTATATCATGTGTTAAAGTTGATGAAGTCCCTTTATGGTCTAAAGCAAGTTCATAGGGCTTGGTATGAAAGGTTGACAGAGCTTAAGGTCAACAATGGATACAAAAAAGGAGGAATAGACAAGATCTTGTTTGTTAGGGAGAAAGATGGAAAACTCATGATAACTCAAATTTATCTTGATGACATAGTGTTTGGAGGAATGTTATATCAGATGGTTCAACATTTTATTGAACAAATGCAATCAAAATTTGAGATGAGTCTGGTCGGTGAACTTATGTATTTTCTTGGACTTCAAGTCAAACTGATGGATGATTCTATCTTTATTTCTGAAAGAAAATATGCAAAAAATATAGTCAAGAAGTTTGGAATGGAAAGTGCTAGTCAAAGAAGGACACATGCACCTACACATTTGAAATTAACAAAAGATGACAAAGGTGTTGCTGTTGATCAAAGCTCATACAAAAGCATGATTGGTAGCTTGCAGTACCTTACAGCTAGCAGACCTGATATCACCTTTCCTATTGGGATTTGTGCAAGATATCAAGCTAAACCAAATACTAGTCACCTCAACCAAGTAAAGAGGGTTTTTAAGTACATCAATGGTACAAGTGACTTTGGCATGTTAGACTCTTATGGATTAAATTCCATGTTGGTAGAGTCATGTGATGAAGATTGGGAATGAAGTTTTGACGACTAAAAAAGTACCATAGAAGGTTGTTTCTTCTTAGGAACTAACCTGATTTCCCAGTTTAGTAAAAAATAGAATTGTGTGACTTTATCTACGACTGATGTTGAGTATATTGCAACTGAGAGTAGTTTCTCGCAATTTGTATGGATGAGACAAATTTTGAAGGAATATAATGTCAATCAAGATGTTATAAATTATACTATGACAATATTAGTGTTATCAATATTTATAAAAATCCTATTCAACATAGCAGGACTAAGCACATTAACATCCATCATCATTTTATCAGAGACCTTGTTGAAGATGAAGTGATTACTCTAGAGCATATAGCCACTGAAAAACAATTGGCTGATATTTTCACCAAAGCTTTGGATACAAATCAGTTTGAGAAGCTTAAGGGTTACCTTGGTATCTTTATTTTTTAGGAACCTTAGATTCCAAGTCTTGAGTACTTCCCTTTGGTGCTTGTTAATTGTGTGTTTCCATATGTGTTTAGTTTTTGTTTCCATTTGTGCTTCTATATTTGTTATATTGACTTTGTGCAATATGTGCCTATTGCAACTTGTGATTCCATATTTTCGTATGCTATGTGTACATTTACTCTGATTCTTTTTGTCAATATTATGGCTAAAAATGGGGAGTAAAGTGTTGTATGATGTGCTAATTGTGGTTTCTTCTTGAAACTATTTAGGGGGGGGCATGATGTTTCATGTTGTTGTCTTAGTGTGTGTGCTTCTGCTGCTGCTACTGATATAGATGTATGTGCAGGACGAGTGTTATACCCCAATTTTTGCCCCTAAGATTTCTCATCATCTCATTTTTATCAATACATCAAGATCATAAGTTAGGGCTGGTTCTACCTTTCTACTTCATCCTATATTCAAGTTTAATCTTGAGTGATCACCAAGAACCTATGTGTTCTTTTAACTAACATTAAAATATATATAGGTGTTTCTTTGAATGTTCATAATGTAGGTGATGACACAATTGCATTCATCTCACCATCTAACCTAGGGTTTGAGGGTTGGTCCTCAGTCAAATGGTTCTTTAATGGATCGTGTAATACGGTGGGAGAACTGACTTTTGGTTTTGCGTTTTATCGCAAATGTTGTGGATAGCAAGAGTCGCCACCGACTTTTCTTCTATCCAATAAAGGAAAGGGTGAAAAGAACATGAAATACCTTTTGAGAATTTTCTGAATAAGGAGGGTAGGTTATGAAAAGGGAAGGTATTAACACCCATTTCATCTATAGTTTATCTACGGGCTCTTAATCGCTAGCTCACTTTTGAAAATGCTTTGTGAATGTATAAGTTTGAAAATCTTTTGAAAATGCCTAATTTCGACAGACTTTACAATGATTCTCGTATTGTTGAGAACGCATAGAAAGTGTTTGTTTTGAAAATATTTTAGAAAAGAAGTGTTTTGTGTGAAATTTTTTTCCGTTTGTGAGAAAGCGACTACAAGCTATCTACCTACTCAAGAGTCTTTCTTATTCTTTTCCTCCTCTTTTAGATAATGATATCCTACCATTAATTAGTAGGAAGCCTTATCATTGGATGTTTGAGAGACAAGCGCAAGTCATCGTATAGTCATAAAGGAAACTCGTAGGGCGCTTTAGCAATTTTTCATAAGGTACTAAGACTGTTTATCGAGGCAGCATCGAAGGGTCATCGAGGAACTACGATCTTTTAAATGAGGGTCTTTGCTAAAGCGTCCCACGTTCAAGGGACATGACTGTTTTTATCTCAGGCAACAAGTGGGGGTTACCCTAGAGGTTCACGTGTGCAAGGTGATTTATTTTCAGTTATTTTAATCTTTGAGATTAGGGTTAGGTAGTGTTTGTTTTTATATCTTATCATATAAATCTAATTACTATACAATTATATATACATACATGCATAATTATAGGTGCCGAAATTAAAATGCGGGAAGATAAAAAAACCTAGGCTATTACAATGTTGCGGCGATGGGGGTTACAAACCATAAAAATTGGGGGAAAACAGTAAACCCTAGTTAACTATTACAACTTTTAGCAGTTACATAATAATAATTTTTTTCTAATGCGAAAAATTAATAGAAATACGCGAAGGTTGTAAGAAGAAACGAAGAGATTAATTAATGGAAATGTAATTGACGATCTATCCTAATGATTAATTGATTTTTTGTTGTTTATTTTTTAGCAAAAGGAATTAAAATCTAATAAAACCTAAGTTATTTTTAATTAAAGAAAAGTTTTAATTAAGTTAATTAATTCAATTAATTTATTTACAAAAAAAAGTTAATTTTATTTCATAAAATAAAAGTCAAATTGATTAAACCTAAATTTAAATTAATTTTAATTAATTAATTAAAAAGTTAATTGTATTTAAAAAAAAAGAAATTGTAAAGAAAAAGAAATGGGCTTGTAGAAGTAAACCCATGGGGGTGCTGACAATCAAAAATGCTAGGCCCAAACGTGTTGGCCCAACTTCTTGTGTGTGATCCTATATGGTGGATTTTAGGAGGTGCATCATGGGGCCTTCTCTAGAGCCATTGGATCTGAATTGGTTGAGATCAGATGATTATGACATGAGGACGCATGGTGAGCATGCTGAACTGGATTCATGTTGGATCTGCAAGAGAAATGTGAGAAAAATAACATACCAGGGGCAAGGGTCAAACCCGTGCCCTGGTATGCCAATGCCTTACTACGCTCACTCTACCGTTGGGGCAGCTGTTACTTCTGTTTATCTAAATAAAAAAGACAACAAATACACAAAGTGAAATATATGGTCGGAGAAGCGCCAGAGTCCTAGCTTCTGTCGTCTTCTCTGGCAACCTACAAAACTCAAAAATGCAAAAACTCAAATTTTAAGGATCCAAGACAATAAGTCCCCCCTAATTTGAACCTCCTGAATCCAAATTTGGACTTATTTTTGGCTAAAAACCCTTGGATCGTGCATTTCGAACCAAATTTCATCAACCTGAGAAAATTATGGCATCTAGAGAAATAGCTTGCATGAGACTACCATACTGATCTAGATCTGTTCAGACAAAGCTCATAAACCTATTAGAAGCATTAATCTTGTTCAAAATAAAACCAAATCACAGATATCAATTTTCAGAAAAATGCAAAAATAGTTATGTGTGGTTACAGAGTTTTACAGGCTTAGGATTGTGGTAACCGATCCAAACTTGCTCTTTGGGGCTCCAGAAGGTGAACGATATTGGAGTTGTGGAAAGAGAGAGCTTGTAGCACCGGTTTTAAAACTTAGGTTTTTTGAGAAAAATATGGAGAGTTTTGCAAAATTCTTGAGGCATGGATTTCGTGTCTTTTTGACGTTGATCTCTTGGGCTTATATAAAGAAATTAAATGAGGGTGAACTAATATGGAAGAAAACAATGTATTCATGGTTTTGAGACAATAATTAAACAACTTTAAAAGCTTCCATTTTTGAGAATTCTTTCCCTTTTGGGCATTACACGATTTTCTTGGTTGTACTAGTGTTGTCATGAGCTGTATTGGGCCTCTAGATGATTGAAACAAAATCCCAAGCCCTTATACTATTATCTCATATTTTACTTGATTTAATTTGCATTTAAATGAATAAAAATTCAAATAAAATAAATAAAAATCATAAAAAAATATGTGAATGGATTTAGAGGTTCTATAACACCTTATGAACATGTTTGAATTCCAAAACTTAGGCCCAATATCCTAAAATCACAAATTTGCTCAATTGAGATTTCATGCATTTCTAAAAAATTGCCCAACTTGTGCAACTCATAACTTGCTCAAATTTCATCTTTTGAAGGTGATCTTGGACTTTTTGGAAATCTCATGACGTCCTCTTCATTTTCTCTTTTGATAAGTTTTAAATTTGGATACTTTTATCTTGAAGTAAGTTGCCTTGACAAAAAGTGTCTTTTTGTTGACTTTTGAAATGACATGTAATGTATTAGCCCATATCTTTCAAATGAAGCACTTTTTGGAATTGAGCATAAATACAAAGTTGCAAAGAATTTAATTTCCTTCAAATTGGGCTTTGTTTGGGGAAAAGTTGATGAAGCATGTGAAATTTATACTGGTCAAAGTTCAGTTGACTTCTCCTAAGGAAACCATAATTTGGCAACTTTTGACCTTCAATGATTTAAGGGCTTTCTTTGAGGAACCATGATAAACCCTTAATTAAATGATGAATAAAACTTAAAAATATTGATGTTGACCAAAAATATTGAAGTTTGACTGTAACTTGACAATAGTTGACTTTTTACCCAATACAGTTGACTTTCAATCATCTATTTCATTGACTGAACAAACTTGTGAAGTAAGACTTAAAACTTAACATTAAAATTGTTGAAGACCTATGGAAAACCTTGGAAACCTCCTGAGATCTTTGAAAACCAATATTCCTTGAGAAAATCAAAACCCTAGTTGTAGACTCATTGCTTAAGAGGAGGTTTGACTGGTCAACCCTTGAGATTCTTGAGCATTTGAGACCCTAGAAGAATGTCTTAAAGAAAATGGGAGGGAAAATTTTGGGGTACAACAACTGCCCATATTCAATCTTCTTAAACTTGAAGAGTTAGATTGGCATGTCTGCCATTCGGGACTTGAAGGTGGAAGATGACTGAACACTTAAGTGCCCAAAAATTTGCACTCATTGGTGCACTAAGTAACACCGTTGGTTGATTATACCGGGAATGGGCTTAAAGATGCCATTTGGAGAGGTGACAGAGAGTCATCGGAGATGGGATTATAGATGCCATCCAAAGTAACCTTTGATAGAAATTAGACTAAGTATACGCCTAACTTTATCTTGGAAGATGTATTTAGAGTGAGTCTACGCCCAACTTGGTCCAAAAGGATATTCATAATAAATCTACGCTCGATTTAATCTGAGCCAGAAGATATTTACACCTGACTTCAACTAGAAAATATGTTGGAAAAGGTCTACACCCGAATTTTCCGAACGAGTATCTGAATAAATCTACGCTCAATTTAATTTGAGCCAGAAGACGTATGCGCCTGACTTCAACTGAAAGAAGTATCAAAATAAATTTGCACTCGATTTAATCTGAGCCAGAAGATGTCTACGCCCGTCTTCAACTAGAAGATGTATCAGAATAAATCTACGCTTAAATTAATCTGAGCCAGAAGATGTCTACACGTGACTTCAACTAGAAAATATATTGTAAAGAGTCTACGCCCGACTTTTTCGAAGGAGTATCAGAATAAATCTACGCTCGATTTAATCAGAGCCAGAAGACGTCTTCGCCTGACTTCAACTGGAAGAAGTATCAGAATAAATCTATGCTCGATTTAGTCTGAGCTAGAAGATGTCAACGCCCATCTTCAACTAGAAGATGTATAAGAATAAATCTACGCTCCATTTAATTTGAGCCAAAAGATGTTTATGCCCGTCTTCAACTAGAAGAAGTATTAGAATAAATCTACGCTCGGTTTAATCTGAGCCAGAAGATGTCTACGCCCGACTTCAACTAGAAAGAAGTATTAGAATAAATCTACACTCGATTTAATCTGAGCCAGAAGATATCTATGCCCGACTTCAACTAGAAGAAGTATAAGAATAAATCTATGCTCGATTTAATCTGAGCCAGAAGATATCTACGTCCGTCTTCAACTGGAAGAAATATCAGAATAAATTTATGCTCGATTTAATCTAAGCCAAAAGACTTCTACGCCCGTCTTTAACTGGAAGAAGTATCAGAATAAATCTACATTCGATTTAATCTGATCCAGAAGATGTCTATGCCCGTCTTCAACTAGAAGAAGTATCAGAATAAATCTACGCTCGATTTAATCTTAGATAGAAGATATCTACGCCCGACTTCAACTGGAAGAAGTATCAGAATAACTCTATGCTCGAATTAATCTAGGCCAGAAGATGTTTATGCTCGTCTTCAAATGGAATAAGTATCCGAATAAATCTCCGCTCGATTTAATCTGAGCCATAAGATGTCTATGCTTGACTTCAACTAGAAAATATGTTAGAAAAAGTTTACGCCCAACTTTTCTGAAGGAGCATTAGAATAACTCTAAGCTCGATTTAATCTGATCTAGAAGATGTCTACGCCTAACTTCAAATGGAAGAATTATCAGAATAAATCTATGCTCGATTTAACATGAGCCAGAAGATGTCTACGCCTGACTTCAACTAGAAAATATGTTGGAAAGAGTCTACGCCCGACTTTTCCAAAGGATCTCTAGAAGGAATCTAAGCTCGATTTCATTTGAATGATATACTAGAAGACGTCTACGCCCGACATCAACTAGAAAATATGCCTCTTTGATAATGACCCTTAGGAAATTGCTTAAGTAACCATTTGTCAGATGTAGCTTTTGAGAAGATTGTCTGGTCATATAAGTAGTTGATGATGTTCAACTATTGATTGATCTTTCCTAAAAAAGGTAAAGAGTTAGTTGTATGAAATGTCGTGATGTATCAAATGTATTACGTAATGATGTTCTCAAAATAAATGAGATTGTGCTATATGTGTTTTGTATGCACATGCTTTGACGTTTGTAAATGATGTATGTACATGAAATGTTGTTGAAGTGTATTTGTAAACTCGTGCAACATCTTTGTCTAGGAAAATAAATCCTTGACTATTGTTGGGATGAAGAATATATGTATCTTTGATTTTGATTGGGATTCCTGCTTTCTGCTTGAGGAAACTTTGTTGGGGAATGTTGATTCCTGTTTGGGGAGAAGAGCCCTAGAACATTGGTTGTTCATTGCTCTACTGGGATTTTAGTTCTTATATATCCTGATTGGGGATAAAAGAGATGGATAAACTTTCGAGGTGCTGTCTGACCGAGTTTCTAATATGGCTATCGACTCGTCCAGAGAGAATAAGGTTTATCGATATTTGATCCCATTTCAGATTCAGTAGCAACTCTCTAGGGATAGTGCAGCGGTAGAAATGTTCAAGACTAAGCCATTGGATTGACTAGACTTTATAAAAAAAAACGCCATCGCGCTTTATTGTTTCTAAAGGAATGGGAAAAGAGAGAATAGCCCAAAAGAGGGAGAAAGATTCAAGGTAAGGGGGTTGGTTATGCAAATGGAAGGTATTAGCACCCTAAACATCTACGGTACTCCGCATGAACCTCTTTGAAAAATCTGTATATTTTGGCTATAAAATATGTTGTATATAAAAATGGATGGTGGAGGTGAGAAAAGAAATATATTTTTTATGATTTTTTTTGCACCCGCCGCGGTTTTGAACCTTTAGTGCCTATGTACCACCTTTCGTGCAATAGGGGATCATGGTACATGTAGTTCCTCTTTTAAAAATTTAAAACACAAATGCGTTGGTTAGTTTTATGAGATAAAACATCATCGTCATTGTACGTGTAGAAAACATACTTACTATCCACAATCATGAGAAAGGAAAATTTGCATCATCTTAAAGTAGAGGATATGACTTGGATTTTAAAATCAACAATGCCTCACTCAACACCCAAGTGGAAAATATCTCACTTCACTACATATTATAGAAGTATAGTTGTTTGCATCACTACAAGGATTGACAAGAGCTTAATATTTTGAGAAAAGTTTAAAGATAAAAAGCCAAAGTGGCAAAATGGTTTGAATGAGATTGATTGACTTTTAGTCTTCTCACAAAAAAATGTCAAGGTATTACTAAATTGATTGAAGTTTATTTATGAAAATGTTTTGAAAATGCATGGACATAAGTCCAAGTTTATTATGAAAGTAGTTTAAGTTTCAAAACAAGAAGAGTTTTCAAAAGGGGGAAGAAGATTTTTGAAATTAAAGAAGATGGGAGGAGAAGAAGAGACTATCCTAAAGCATAAGGTAAAAGCCAGGGATAAGAACCATCTAACCTACAAGAAGCCAAAACTTTACATTATGAGCCAAGATAGAATTCCCATTCCTTGGATTGGAACCAATTAAGCAAAGAAATACTAGACCTCTTGAGAGAAACAAACTTCAAGTATATTAAGTCTTCAAAAAATTGGGCATAGTAGCGGCTGTATACGGGTGAATTCCAGATCATAGATAAAGGATGTGATCATAAAAACCAGCACATCAAAACAAACAAGCAACCCAATGTCTTGAGGTAAACCTCAAGAACTCCATACAAAATAATCAAATAAGATCTCCAAGATAGGTCAAGGTTTCTAATCCTAAGTCCAAGAAAAGTCCCATGCTCCATAATTCCAAGGATAGTAACCAAGTAGTCCAAGTACCATTAAATATTTTTTAAGGTTTATGTTGATTATTAAGTATCTTAAGAAAGGGAAAGAAAAGCTCAAGTGAGAAAAGTAAAAATGGCAATAAAAAATAAATGCTCAAATGAGCAAAGATGAAAATGGCATGAAATGTAAATGCTAAAAATAAATAGTACATAAAGCATAAAAAAGAAAGAATAAAAGCATAAGATAAAACAAGTCAGTAATTAGTGGTTAGTTGGATGACCATCTTGAAACATGCATTTGGAACTCATTAGAGGATTGGTAGAACCAAAGCCTCCATACAACAAGTTGCATTTGCTTTTTGTCAAGTATATCATCCATTTGGAATTCTCATAAGTACCATTTAATGATCAACGATGTTTAAGTGACCCGCGTTGACCAAAGGTGTTGTAGATCCATTAGAGGGTTGGTAGAACCAAAGCCTCCACACAATGAATCTCAAGGTTATTGGATCAAAGAGATCAAATTAACATACTTGGGCTTGCAATCATAAGTTTATGCCACAAATGATCATTTATTCGAATCGGGACAAAATTTAGCGCTATGTTAAGCAATCGTAAGTGGGCTTATGTAGAAGTCGCACCTATTTTGAGGCCGGTCAATAGCAATCTATGCACCATTTGTTTTGAGACATGATATAGAGATCATGCTCTAACAACATTTAGTGCAATAAGAAAGGGATGAGATAAAGAGGGATGGGGAAAAAATATACAAACCATATTTGAATTAAATTTTAATCAAACTATTATTAAAATCATTCATCCATTTTTGTGGAGTTAGACTCAACACCATGTATCCAATGATGTTAATAAAGTTCATGATCCAAAATCTAACCCAAGACCAGCCAGAAAATAAACACAAAATAATATCACATTTAATATACACATAAAGGGTTTTTTTAAAATGTTTTAAAAAATAGAAAATAATGAGAAAAATATCAACTATGTTCAAATTAATCAAGAAATGAAAAGTAAGACCATAGAAAAATCAGAAAAAGGGCCAAGTAAATTTACAAAATTTTTGGTAATTTTTTTTAAGTCAGAGACAATTTTTAAAATTAAAATAAATGGGTAAAATAAACAAAAAATAGTAAAAAATAGTAAAGTAAGAAACAAAAATAAAATAAGGTCACCAATATTTGTCACAATATCATTGGATTGTTCCATAATTTTTCCAGAATTTAAAAATGTATAAAAGTATTTTTAAACATATTAAACAAATTAAATAAGTCTAAAATTTATAAAAAATACCAAAACACAAAATTAAATTGTGAAAAAATAAAAATCAGAAAGAGAATAATCAAAAATATTTTTCATAATTTTTTTCAGATTTTTTGGACAAAAAATGAATTTTCTATGATTTTTTGAAATTTAAAACAATTAAAATATAAAAATCAGAAAAAGAAAATAAAAGTAAAATATGTGGACCATTGAATGAGAGTCAAAACGTGTTAGTAATCAAATCCAAGGGATCTGGCGCGTTGTGCATATCATGGTCATTAGTGAATAATGTACAAAATCAAATATAAATCAAATTTTCAAAAATAACAAGTGGCGTGCCATCATTGGTTGGAAGATGACATGTAGGTCATCTTCAACCTCCAGCCAACGTGATTTGCAGGTCTCTCAAACTGTAAAATCAGAAGCTCAGACCTATGCCAATCGCTTCGTCTCTTCAAGACGAAAACAACCACACCCTCGCGCCCAATTTATATAAATTGTAGCTCAAGCAATTTGGAAGGAAAGTTTTGAAAAAGGATTTGAAATTTCATGGTCAAAACGTGTTTCCAGTGAAATGTATGTGTTGCGACTAGAAATAGGAAAATGAGAGCAACACAATGATATCAGAGTTTTAAACAATTGATGAAGGAATCAACCTATTGAAGTTGAGTTGCAGAGCTCTGAAACTGGACTTCTATGGAACAATATAGGGCACGATTCTTGAATGTAATTATATGGTTAGATTAAGGGAAGATCAATGAAGGTGAATTGAGGGAAAAATTGGATTGAAAAAGGGTCGAGAATGGATTTTGAAGTTGTTGAATTCTTAGTTGTGAAATAAGTTTGGTAGGGTGATTCTGGCTATCCAAGCTTGGGAAATTGAATGGGATAGTTCATGTATTTATAGGAGAAGTGAATGGGATCAAAAAGAAGGGTGAATGATGCATTTTGGAGGGAAATCGTGCACACCTGATGCACGAGTGAAGTGTGATTCAAACTTCATTAAAACTCATCAAATCCTTGCGTTTTGATGTGCTAAACAAATCTGGAACTTCACTAAACATGTTTAGAGGTAAAAACGCGTGGAAAACTTGTGATTAGAGGCCACATTATGGATTTCAAAATTCTGACTTGGTGAGAAATTCAATTTCAAAGTGCCAACTTCTGACCAATGGCATTTTCAACTCAAGGGGTCTTAGGGCCTGATTCTTGATGCTTTAGAAAGATGAGGTTACAAGCTTTGTAATGGAAAAAGAATGGAATCAAACGAATGCTTGAGCTGATAGTTGCATTGAGTCAAAGTTGAAGAAAAAGGGTTGACTTTCCATACTTAGAAATATTTCAAATTCTTCTTTAAAAATGACCTATAATGTCTTGCATCCAAACATGGCCTTCCACTTGAAATTTGCTCTTGACCAAAAAATATGGAATGAACTATATCTCTTGAATGATATTTTGAAACTTGAACCACTCAAAATCTCCAAAAATTGAGTAAGTTATGACTTGTTGAAGTTGGCCAAAAATCATGAAATTACCTATAATCTTTTGCATATTCAAGGCAACTTCCATCCATTTTATCACTTTTAACATAAAATAAGGCATAAAGTACACATCTTCAAGATAATTATGGAAAAATAATGGACTCAAAGTGAAAAAAATTGACCAAGTTATGACCATTTGAAGTCACATATGGGAAATTGTGGATTCATCTGGATGACTTGTAATCTTTCTCCTTCACCAAGTTCCTTCCCCATGAAAGCTCCTTGGAACTTTTGAAGTGATTTGTTGATAACCCTTTGAAGAGAAGTATGTCTTTGGAATCACTCAAAAATACTAAAAGGTGAGCAAGATATTCTCCTTTGAAGTTCAAAACCCTAGCTTCTAGATCAAGAGAATGCTTTGAAGAACTTTGACAAGTTTGAACAAACTTCTTGTGACAATATTCTTGCTTTGTGAATAGAAGTTGTTGAGGATGATGATGAGGACTCATAGCCACAAAAACCACTTCCATATCTTGAAATATGAGAAAAATATGCTCTTGTGACCAATAGGAACAAGGCCTTGTCCAAACATGGCAACTTCTCCAATCACCCCCTTGTACTTTTGAGTCAAACCTAATAACCTTGAAATGTGACGAACCAAAGAAACCTTGCCATGCCAATTCTTCCAAAACCAATCCAATGGTGAGGTTTGAACTTCTCAAGCTATGTTGACTAGGGCATGCAAATAAAATCATGAACCCATGGAGTAACTTGATAAATCTCATTGCCCTTACCTACATGGATAACAAGCAAGACAAGCCAACATTGTATTTACTTAGTTATGTGAAGGAATCAAAATAATATTCATGATCATAAAAGGAACATAAGTCAAGGTTCTTGGTAACCCCTCAAAAGGAGCAAAGCTAAATGTAGGGAGGGGAACTAAGAATCCTAGTGTGATCTTGTTGTGAGTGAAATAAAATGGTATGATGAAGGGATATTAGGGGCAAAATTTGGGGTACAACAGCTGCCCTTATTTAAGTTTCTTCTATCCAGAGATAAGAAGGTTAAAAATCTTCGTGTCAACGCGATCGAAGATACTTAAATATAAAACAAACCCTATTTTTGGCCCTAAGATGCCATGCAAATGCTTATGCATAAGAATGCATATGAACAGTACCAAAGAGACGCAAAGTATCAATGGGGATGTAACAATGATAAAGAAACAAAGGAGCAACCTCATTAGGAAAATAAATCACTGGTGAACCAAAAGAACTGAATCAGAGAAGATAGTAGGATGGTCATAGGACACACTAACTTCTACTAAAGGCGAAGCTACCGACGTTCACTGAAGGCAGAGAGAAAGATAACAAACATCGACGTTCACTGTCGATGGTCTACCAACTTTCACTGAAGGTAGAAAAAAGATAATAAACACCGACGTTCACTGCCGATGGTCTACCAACTTTCACTATAGGTAGCAAAAAGATAATAAACACCGACGTTCATTGGTGATGGTCTACCAACTTTCACTGAAGGTAGAAAGAGAATATATCATATCACCGCCGTTCACTAATGATGAAAAACCAACGTTTACTGATGGTAGCAAAAAGATAATAAACACCGACGTTTACTGCCGATGGTCTACCAACTTTCACTGAAGGTAGAAATAGAATATATCATATCACCGTCGTTCACTGACGATGAACTACCAACATTCACTGAGGGTAGAAAAAAGATAATAAACACCGACGTTCACTATCGATGGTCTACCAACTTTCACTGAAGGTAGAAAGGGAATATATCATATCACCGCCGTTCACTAACGATGAACTACCAACGTTCACTGAGGGTAGCAAAAAGATAATAAACACCGACGTTCACTGCCGATGGTCTACCAACTTTCACTGAAGGTCGAAAAAGAATATATCTTATCACCGTCGTTCACAGACGATGAACTACTAACATTCACTGAGGGTTACAAAAAGATAATAAACACCAATGTTCACTGCCGATGGTCTACCAACTTTCACTGAAGGTAGAAAGAGAATATATCATATCACTGCCGTTCACTGATGATGAACTACCAAAGTTCTTTGAGGATAGCAAAAAGATAATAAACACCGACGTTCAATGCCGATGGTCTACCAACTTTCACTGAAGGTAGAAAGATAATATATCATATCACCGCTGTTCACTAACGATGAACTACAACCATTCATTGAGGGTAGCAAAAAGATAATAAACACTGACGTTCACTGCCGATGGTCTACCAACTTTCACTGAAGGTAGAAAGATAATATATCATATCATCGTCGTTCACTGACGATGAACTACCAACATTCACTGAGGGTAGCAAAAAGATAACAAGTTTCCCTAAGATTCTGGTGTTTCACCTAGAATGAGTCTCAACTTCTTCTTTAACCAAGGCACTTCTCCTGGAAAGGATCAAACATAAGCTGTCTCAAATAAAGAGACTTGCTATTTGTGGTCACGGAGGATTGTAAAAGGAAATGACTTTTTTGTTGAGGGCAAGAGGTATGACTTCCTGGGGAGATGCCATGATATTCTCGCTAAGGGGATGAGGTCTTCTCGTGCAAAATAAATGCACCAGCCAAAGCTTAGAGTTTTTCAGAATTCCAAAGTAAATAGCATTGCCGGGGAGCCACAGATCTAAACCAGAAATAAACTGGAATGAAATAGTCAACCCGAATTCATCCTTTGAGAAATAAACTCAAGAGGGAAAACCAAATTTATCCAAACAAGGAGCTATACCGGAAGGTTTAAAGCAAAAATCTTCTATGGGGGACAACTCAGTAGTGAAATTGAAAGAATATACATTTTCTGCTTAAGACCAACGCTTCAATGACAAGAGGGTAACTTATCTCTACAAAACAGGGTAATATGTCAACAAAAATATTAACAAATGTCAATGAACAATGATTTGTAAATTTAGCTATGCATGATGCATGTATGAATGTATGATTGTTATCGTGTGTATGCTGACAAAACATATACACAATCCTTGAAAATAAACAAGCAAAACTGCCTCGGGCACTAACAACACTCTGCTAAGCTTCGACCAAGATGATCATTCCAAGAAAGGTAAAGGCCAGCTGCAGAAACCAAGCCTACTGCCTGCCTTAACTTTACTAAGGAGAAACATAATCTGGAGGTAGATAAATCAAACAGATACCGGGGTAGAACATCCTTCTTTAGGCTTCACCGGGGAAACCAGTTTTTTTTTCAAAAGTAACATGCCTACTAGAGATTGCAAGAACAGTCTCAAATAAAGCAGACTGACGCTGAAACAATCAAACTTCATTGGGGAATTCAAGCCTACCTCCCTGGAGAAAAATGCGGATTGAAACTTTACATCATGAAAAGTCAGAAAAGTGGAGAAATGAGTCCAAACTTGACCGAGGATACCAAAACCATAAACCCTAATTCGGCGAAAATAAACTGAGTAGACCTTCCTGAGGGAAATAAAACTTCTAAAAACAACCAGAGTTTGTTCATTCCTGGGATCACAACTTTTGTTGTCATTGTTTCATCACAAATTTCAAAGTAAAAGTAAATTGTAAAAATCTTTTTTTTTGAAGAATCAATTTTGTTTTTTAATATTTTTGCTTTGAAAGTTATTATCAGTAATAAATGGAGTCTTTGCAAGCTAAATAAAATAAGAACACAAAGAATTGGGTAAAAGCTCGAATTTTATTAATAGAATGGTAGTCTGCGAATGGCGAGACTCCATAGATGATTACAAAGTTTGGGAAATGGTAATACATAATGGAAAAGATACATTGAGATACAATGACCACTATCCCCCCTAACAACTTTTGAAATCCTGAGCAACAGCTTCTGTTGAAGTATGGTGAGGATCCGAGAAGATTGTTGCTTTAACGATCAAGTCTTGTCTAACGTAGTTACTTGCCAAGACAATCCCTAACTTTTGCCTAAGCTGCCCTTGCGGGTTTTCAACTTAGCGGGAAATATATTTTGTTTATGTCTCTAATTTTTGCCTAGACCTCCCTTTCGGGTTTTCGGCCTACCGAGACGCTCTTTTTTGCCTAAGTCGCCCGTTCGAGTTTTCAACTTAGCGAGTTGTTCTTTTGTTTCTTTAGGCGAAGTATTTCTTGAATGCGTCAGCATTCATGGGACGTGGAAACTCCTCGCCATCCATAGTTTCAAGAATTAATGCACCGCCAGAGAAGGCTTTCTTGACAACATATGGGCCTTCAAAATTAGGAGTCCACTTGCCCCTAGAATCGTTGTTGAAAGACATGATCTTCCTGAGCACGAGGTCACCTTCTCTGAATTCATGAGGTTTTACCTTATCAAAAGCTTTCTTCATCCTTTTCTGATATAACTGCCCATGACACAAAGCTGTCATTCTCTTCTCTTCAATCAAATTCAATTGGTCAAACTAGTTCTGGACCCATTCAGCCTCTGTCAATTTGGTTTCCATTATCATACGCAACGAGGAAATCTCTACCTCGATTGGGATTACAACTTCCATTCCGTACACCATGGAGAACGGGATTGCTCCTGTTGAAGTGCGGATAGATGTTCGATATCCATTTAGAGCAAAAGGGAGCATTTCATGCCAATCCTTATAAGTAACAACCATTTTCTGGATAATTCTCTTGATATTCTTATTAGAGGCTTCAACAGCCCCATTCATCTTTGTCCTGTATGGAGATGAATTGTGATGGACAATCTTGAATTCTTCACACAGTTCTTTCATCATTTTGTTGTTCAAATTCGAGACGTTATCAGTGATGATTTTGCTCGACACACCATACCGGCATATAAGATTATTTTTTATGAAACGCACAACCACCTGTTTGGTAACATTGGCATATGAAGCAGCCTCCACCCATTTGGTGAAGTAGTCAATTGCTACCAAGGTAAAACGGTGCCCATTCGAAGTTTTGGGTTCTATCATCCCAATCATGTCAATACCCCACATAGAGAAAGGCCATGGGGAGGAAATCACATTAAGAAGTGTCGGAGGCACATGGACCTTGTTTGCATAAATCTGGCATTTATGGCACTTTTTTGCAAATTTGTAACAGTCAGATTCCATTTTCAACCAATAATAACATGCCCTTAGCATCTTTTTAGCCATCGAATGTCCATTAGCATGAGTGCCAAATGAACCTTCATGAATCTCATGCATCAACATGTCCGCTTCGTGTCTATCCACGCATCTGAGCAAGACCATGTGATAATTTCTCTTGTATAACACATTTTCACTGAGGAAGAAACTGCCTGCCAATCTTCTCAATGTCTTTCTATCTTTCCTCGACGCACCGATCGGGTATTCCCTAGTCTGAAGAAAATGCTTAATATCATAATACCAGGGTTTTTCATTTGCTACCTCCTTTGCTGTAAACACATGAGCGGACCTATCCAGCCGTCGAACCGTAATTCGGGGTATATCATTCCAAGTATTCACTTGGTACATGGAAGCCAGAGTTTCCAGAGCATCTGCCATTTGATTTTCATATCTAGGGATGTGATGGAATTCAACTTTATTGAAGAATGGTAATAATCTTCTAGCATAATATTTGTAAGGGATTAAGCCAGGGTGACGAGTGTCCCATTCTCCTTTGATCTGATTTATTACCAAAGCTGAATCACCATACACATCTAGAATTTTGATTCTGAGATCAATAGCTTCCTCGAGACCCATGATGCAAGCCTCATATTCTGCCATATTATTAGTGCAATCAAATGTTAACCTTGCAGTAAAAGGAATGTGCGATCCATGAGGAGTGACAATCACAACACCAATTCCTTTACCATAAGCATTCACAGCTCTATCAAATATCATACTCCAACGGGATTCAGGGTCAGGTCCTTCCTCAGGCAACGTCTCATCACAATCTTTCACTTTAAAAAACATCACATCCTCGTCGGGGAATTCATATTCTGCAGACTGGTGATCCTCCACTGGTTGGTGAGCAAGATAATCCGCCAACACACTAATTTTAATGGCCTTTTGAGTGTGGTATTCGATATCATATTCAGATAGCAACATCTGCCAGCGGGAAATTCTCCCAGTAAGAGCAGGCTTTTAAAAAATGTACTTGATTGGATCCATTTTAGAGATCAACCAAGTAGTGTGATTCAACATATACTGCCGTAAACGCTTTGCCGCCCAGGCCAAAGCACAACATGTCTTTTCCAGCATGGAATATCGCGACTCACAATCAGTGAACTTTTTACTGAGATAATAAATGGCAAACTCTTTCTTCCCTGTTTCATCCTGTTGTCCCAGAATTCAACCCATGGATTTATCTAACACTGTCAGATACATAATCAACGGTCTTCCTTCTACGGGAGGGAGAAAGATAGGAGGTTCAAGAAGATATTCTTTAATACTCTCAAATTCCCTTTGGCAGTCATCCGTCCATACACAACCTTGATCTTTCTTTAACAACTTAAAGATCGGTTCACATGTTGCAGTCATGTGGGAAACAAAAAATGAAAATATAATTCAAACGCCCGAGGAAATCTCTGACTTGCTTTTCAGTTCTTGGTGCTGGCATTTCTTGAATTGCTTTGACTTTATCAGGGTCAACTTCGATTCCTTTCTGGCTAACAATGAAACCCAACAACTTCCCTGATCGAACACCGAAGGTGCATTTATTTGGATTCAAGCGGAGACGATACTTCCTAAAATGCTGAAACAACTTAAACAAATCTTCTATATGCCCTTCTTCAGTCTGGGATTTGGAAATCATATCATCAACATATACTTCGATTTCTTTGTGCATCGGATCATGGAATAGGGTTGTCATAGCCCTCTAGTACGTTGCACCAGCGTTCTTCAACCGAAAGGGCATCACTCTGTAACAGAATGTTCCCCAAGGTGTGATAAATGTTGTTTTTTCCATGTCCTCCGGAGCCATTCTTATTTGATTATACCCATAGAATCCGTCCATGAACGAGAATACTTTGAATTTTGATGTGCTATCCACTAACATGTCAATGTGAGGCAATGGAAAATCATCTTTTGGACTTTCTTTATTTAGATCTCTGTAATCTACGTACATGCAGACTTTTCCGTCTTTTTTCAATACTGGGACAATATTGGCAATACATTGGGGATACACTGACGTCACAAGAAAACCAGCATTAATCTGCTTTAGAACCTCCTCTTTGATCTTTACTGCCATATCTGGGTGGGTTCTTCTCAACTTTTGTTTAATTGGCGGACACTCTGGCTTCAACGGCAAACCGTGCTCGACGATATCTGTATCTAGACCAGGCATATCTTGGTAAGACCAAGCAAAAATATTCACATACTCTTTCAACAACCCAATCAACCTTCTCTTCACATCGGGATGTAACGATGCTCCAATCTTGACTTCCTTCAGATCTTCTTCTGAACCCAAATTGATCAATTCCAAAGGCTCTTTATATGGCTGAATGGTATTTTCCTCGTGCTTAAGCAACCGTGAGACCTCTTCTGGAATATCATCATAATCTCCTCCTTCAGCCCCAAACACAGGACATTCAAAGTTGGGAGAGGGTGCAGGGCCATTGTATTCAACGGGTTTTTTAATTAATCTGCACATATGATTTATGATTTCTTTTAGAAACTGACACATATACCAAGTGATCATGCAGATTGAATTTCAGTTATTATTTACTTTGAAAGGTTTTTTCTGATTACCATTTTCCAAGAAAAAGAATGAAATAAAAACATAATTTGGGAAACAAAGACAACTTTTATTATTGATCTTAACAGCCACAGCAAACAGATAATCCCTACAACATTAATACTTCCACCTTGGGCAGAGTGAAAGCTTTTCAAAACAAATATTAACAAATCTAATTACTTTGAAACATGTATGCAAGAGGGAACATCAATGGTGACCCAGTTCTGAACCCTGACTCCATGCGTCACATAGTTTGGCATTTCCTGCTCTGCTTTATCCTCCTCAACAACATTAATTCCAGAATCAGTTGGATGGAGGTAGCCTCTGTTGCGGAAAACATCATGATAACTGCTCATAGTAGACTTTGACTTCAAACTTTCGCCTTTGCCATTCTTCGAAGAGAAACCCAAACCAACTTTATTCTTATTCACGGGTGGATCCACAATTCGTCCCCAAACTGTATTATGACCATTGCGCACAACCTGATGCGCGTCCTTCAGCGAAACCACAGAACTCTCATTTCTCCTTATGTTGTCAATGGATAGGGCTTGGAACTGGGTTCCGACAGCAGCCTCATCCGCTTCTACAATAATGAAAGAGGACAAATGAGATATCAGCAACGCCTGCTCCCAATTTTTGATCACCACCTTCCATTCACGCACAAACTTTAACTTCTGATGTAAATTTGAAGTGACAACCCCTGCTTCATGTATCCATGGCCGTCCTAGCAAACAACTATATGCGGGAATAATGTCCATGACCTGGAAGGTTATCTGGAACAAATGTGGTCCTATATGGATGGGTAAGTCCATTTCACCGATGACAGATTTCCTCGACCCATCAAATGTTTTCTCAATGATTCCACTCGGGCGCATAGGCGCTCCTTGATATTTCAATTTCATGAGAGTACTCCTCGGTATAACATTCGACGCGGATCCATTATCAATTAGCACATTGGATAGCGAATCATTCTTGTAGTTCATAGATATGTGGAGGGCCAGGTTGTGATTCCTCCCTTCATCTGGTAACTCATCATTGCAGAAACTCAAGTTATTACATGACGTAATGTTTCCAATTACGCTGCTGAATTGATCTATCGGCATGTCACTCTCCACAAAATCTTGGTCTAGTACTCTCATCAATGATTCTCTATGAGAGAGGAGTTCATCAATAAAGCTAGGATAAATATCTTTGAAGGAGTCTGCAGTAGCTGATCTACAATTCTGTAGTCGCTCATCTTAATTATCTTCAAAATATCATCCACTTCTTTTTCTAATATAGCTCCACTAGTCTCTCCTGTAGCCTTCTTAGGTTCATAATTCTCAGCAATTTTCTTTCCAGCAGCAACATCTCTCCGAACAACTAGCACAAACACACGACCGCTACGGGTCACCCTGCTATTTTCATCTATATTTCCAACATCGGGCATTGGCTGGATGGGAATTTCCACCCCATCTTCTAAGATTATAGCGTTGTACTTGTAAGGCACAACCTTATCTGATTTGTAGGGGATGGGACCTGGAAAACTAATTACCAACGGGGTAACAACTGGCTTGCTATGGTACTCCAGTTCAAAATGGGCGGGTGCACCAAAATAAGGCACAATGACGTTTACCCCTTCTTCAACACAATCATTCATCAAAAAGTCATTTCTGGAAAACAAATCTTCGTCTGAAGAGAAATACTCATCCGCGGAGGCATACTCTTCCTCCGACTCTTCTTCCGTTAAACAAACTTCAACCATATCAACCTCATTATAATCATCCCTTTGACCTGCGATTTTGATAGTTCCATTGTCTAATAGCAACTGTACACCCTTCTTCACGATTGAACATTCTCGGGGATCTCGACAGTAAACTAGGAAAGATCCATATTGGTGTTCCACCTGACCAGCCGTATGGAAGAAGGTAGCATGCAACTGCACGAGATCCTTATTCAAATACTCCACATCAAACTTTCTGAATTCACCAGGACATCCAGAAACCATATTGACTTCCTCTTCATATTCTACCCTAGGCCTGATTATATGGATTAGGCCCTCATCCATCATCTCCTGTAAATCAGCCTTTATCTTCTCGTAACCCTTTTTGTCTGTACTGCAAGTAGCACAACCAGCATGGTCATGTGTGTAGTAGCTGAATTCACAAAGGTCTGCGTGCATTTTCACCAAATATCCTCTAACCATATTAATGTCAAAAATCCAGAAGTTGCCTGGACAACTGGCCACCATATTCACAACATTTACTCCTTCATGCTTGGGTATAAGGTTATCTTTCACATTAGGTCCCATGTCCTTGAAAGATAGAATTCCAGACTTCACCAACTTTTGCACTTCAGTCTTCAAAGGATAAAAATTCTCAACACTATGCCCTGGTGCTCCCTGATGAAAAGCCCATGTTTGGTCTGCCTTTTAATACCAAGGCAATGGTGATGGTACGGCGGGAGGTGGTCGTGTCTGGACCAACTTTTTCTGAATCAATGCTGGTAGTAGCTCTGTGTAGCTCATAGGAATATGGTCATAACTCTCCCTTCTCTGATTATAACCTTGATTCCCATGCTGGGACGGTCTCTGATAAGCAACGGTAGTCGGAGCGACATTCATAACAGGAGTAACTGCGACGACTTGCTGATGACGTTGATAATTCCTTCTAGGGGCGTTTACCCTCCTCTCTTGTATAACAACATTTGTATTTCCTTCTTTCTTCTTGGTAAACCCATACGATGGCTTCTTTACACCTCCAGATCCTTTATTCTTCGTTAAACGGCCTTCTCTTACAACCTCTTCTAGACGAATACCCATTCCTACCATCTCTGTAAAGTCACTTGGTGCGCTTGCTACCATCCTTTCGTAGTAGAAAGCTCCCAGCGTCTCCAGAAAAATCTTGGTCATCTCCTTCTCTTCCATGGGAGGAATCACTTAGGCAGCTACTTCACGCCATCTCTGTGCATACTCTTTGAATGATTCCCTGTCTTTCTGAACCATGGCCCTAAGTTGGTCACGATCAGGCGCCATGTACACATTGTACTTGTATTGTTTGATGAATGCTTCTCCCAAATCATTAAAAGTATGGATATTGGCACTGTCCAAACTCATATACCACTTCAGTGCTACGCCGGTCAAACTATCCTGAAAAAAGTGAATCAGCAGACGCTGATCATCAATATGGGTAGACATTCTTCTCACGTACATCACTAGGTGAGCACAAGGGCAAGTGTTGCCCTTATACTTCTCAAATTTTGGGACCTTGAACTTAGCAGGTATCTTAACATTTAGGACCAAACATAGCTCATTCACATTCTGCCCAAATAGCTCTTTTCCTCTAAGAGCCTTCATCTCTCTTTGCATCTTATCAAACTGCTCTTGAAAATCATCCATTATGTCATAAAGACCCAAGTCTTCACTCGGCGGAGGGAAAGGACGACACACATCATTATTAACAAATGAAACTATGTTCACTGAAAGAGGTGCAGTAGGAACAACATGCACCACAGGAGGTGCCGGAGTAACAATAGTCTGAACCACTGGAGTATATTGAGGACCAAGATTGAAACCTTCAGGTGCAAAATTCTCTAGCATTCCCCATGGGTAACCTTGAGGCATACGGTTTTGAACAACAGCCAGAGTAGGGGATATAGGAATAGTCGGAACTTCAGTATTTTCCCTTGTTGGTTGAGGTTGAACACTCGGTGGCTGATTCTGAGCAGCCACCACAGCTTCCATCAGAGTAGTCAAATTGGCCATGCCAGCCTTCAAAGCAGAAACTTCTTCGTGCAGCTCGCGATTCTCCTGTTCTAAGTTGTCCATCTTCTTTTTGAAATTAGCCCGAGTGTTGTAGTGATGAGTCAGCTTGCTTAACAAAGTAAAAAGCTGGGTAAGACACCTGGATATGCATAATAAATGCAATAAATATGTGCAATATGATGCATGATATGCAATGCATATGATTATTTTTGCTTCATTATTTAATATTTCAAGGGATTTATGGTTTATAGACATATTGCAAATATCAAAGTAATAAGGCTTTTTTTGAAATACTGAGAAATTTTATTATAATAACTTTAAAATGGATTACAAGTTTCAATGATCTCAAGTACAAGATGAAAATACAATCTAAAATCCTGAGAAAAATAACTGATGGAGATCAATCTGTACGCTGGCGCTTCCCTGTGAGCCTGGCAACCTGAGCCTTCAACCTCTGGTTTTCTTCCACATGTCTGATGGCAACCTCCTTCCAATCATATGAATCAGGAAGTAAGTGATCAACACCTGATTGAGGCTTAGGGGAAAATAAATCCCCTTGCCTCTCCATGGACTCTACCGCTCGACTCTCAAGAATCTCAATCAAGTCGTCTTTATCCTTCAAGTTTGCTCTGTAGGAACTTTCTAAAGTTTGAAACTTGTTCTTCCAAGCATCCCTTTCCTGTTGCATCCTAACCAAAGCAAGTTGCAGCTCTTCTAGGTCATCTAATAAGGGAGGGGTGGTCTTCACTAATAGATCAGGCATGGGTGTCTCCCGAGTATATGGAATCTTTAACTGAATAGCTCTCAATTAGATCTATTGGAGATATGGCTCCAAAGAAACAACACCCCTAGGTCCCAAATCATTCCTACTCTTCTTATGAATGTGACGCCAGGCCTTCGCAATCTTCTCCCTAGATTCCCTATGGTCTTCTCCTTCCTTCATAAAGAAACTACTCAAATGAATACTATTCGGTTTATCCCTCATCAGATAACCAAGTTGTCGCCGTGCAAGAACAGGGTTATAGTTAATTCCTCCCTTGGTACCAAGAAGCGGTACATTGGGGAAACTACCACAATTGTCAATAATCTCCACATCTTGGTAAGCTCGATGATACCAATCAATATCCGAGTGAGTAAGTGCCATGATCTTAGGAGCCCAACATGGTTCCTTCTTGACATCCTAAAAAGCATCAGACTGAGGCATATGAGAGATGAACCACCGGTACAACATAGGCGTGCAACAGATAATCATTCCCCCATGATAAGAATTCCGAAGAAGAATAGAGTAATAAGCATCACCCAACTGTGTAGGAACTGGGTTTCCAATCATGAAAATCCTGATAGCGTTAATGTCGACAAACTTGTCCACATTAGGAAATAAGAACAATCAATAAGTAGGTAGAGCAAAGATGGCCTCAAAAGAAATTGTACTCTTCATTATGGCAAAGTAATGAACTTTCTCCAATAAGAACTGAGCTGATAATCCTCTAATCCCTCCTTTAGTAGTCATACGGGCTTCCACCTCAGACTTCTCCAGATGAATCAAAGCAGCAATCTCATGCGGTTTTGGCTCACCATCCAAACCAGTAAAAGGAACACATTCGGTAATAGGTATATCCAACAGATAAGAATACTCCTCTAGTGTAGGCATCAACTGATAGTCGGGAAAAGTAAAGCAGTGATACTTCGGATCATAGAACTGGACCAAGGTCGAGAGAATACCCTCCTTCATTTTCAGCTTCATGAGAGGAATAATGGATCCATACTTCTTCCGAAAGTCTGCAGAACACTCGATCTTTAGAATTAGACTGACCAACTCATCTATCTTGGGATCCTTGAAACTGTATCTCCCGGTCTTTCTCTTTCCAGAATCCATGGTTAAAAGTACCTGAGATATTCACAAATAGTCAACCTTTAAATCCCTTGAAATATTGTTTTCTTTAAAAGATGCTTATGAATGCATGGATGCATGATGCAACAATCACACGTAAGATCACACATATAGGGTTCATAGGTTCAACGTCACGAGCATGAGGTCGAAGGTACTACCCATAAGGTGTTGGTCCAAAAAGTTATCACCTGCCGAACAAGGTTCTAGAGGTTCCCAGAGTCTACATCCTTCCTTAGGATATTACCAACTTCCTGATTAACTCGGTAATTAGTAATATTCTCAAGAAAGACTCGTTCGAGCGTAATATCGCTTGCCAACTATTTCCGGATTACTCCGTCATAGCTTCCGCACTACACCTAAAAGGCCAAGATGGGTTTGGTATTCTACGATCCTTAGTTTCAGCAGGCTCCCAGGTCGAAAGCAGTACGTCTTCCCGATTACTCAGTAAACGACACTACAGTCAAAGGGGCCTCCATTGAGTGGGGGATCTCATGTCTCCTTTTTTTGCGATTACTCCCTCAAAGTTAACATGACTATATCGCCCGTCCTATCTTAAAGTTTGCCTAAGTCTGGGCATAGGACACATAAGTAATCACCAAGAACCCTAAAAACCAGGAAAATCCAAACAAACATATATACAAAATATAACACATAAACAACAATAGCACATATACAGATATAAACAAATATAGGCTCAACCAACTTAGGGATGGACCAACAAGAGGTCAATCTGTCCCCAGTGAAGTCTCCATTTTTCTGTAGCGGTAGAAATGTTCAAGACTAAGCCATTGGATTGACTAGACTTTATACAAATCAAAAAAATAAAAATCGCCACCGCGCTTTATTGTTTCCAAAGGAATGGGAAAAGAGAGAATAACCCAAAAGAGGGGGAAAGATTCAAGGTAAGGGGGTTGGTTATGCAAAGGGAAGGTATTATCACCCTAAACATCTATGGTACTCCGCAGGAACCTCTTTGAAAAATGTGTATATTTTGGCTATAAAATATGTTGTATATAAAAATGGATGGTGGAGGTGAGAAAAGAAATATATTTTTTATGATTTTTTTTTTGCACCTGCCAAGGTTGCGAACCTTTAGTCCCTATGTACCACCTTTCATGCAATAGGGGATCGGGGTACACGTAGTTCCTCTTTTAAAAATTTAAAACACAAATGTGTTGGTTAGTTTTATGAGATAAAACATCATCGTCATTGTTCGTCTGGAAAACATACTTACTACCCACAATCATGAGAAAGGAGAATTTGCATCATCTCAAAGTGGAGGATATGGCTTGGATTTTAAAGTCAACAATGCCTCACTCAACACCCAAGTGGAAAATATCTCACTTCACTACATATTTTAGATGTATAGTTGTTTGCATCACTACAAGGATTGACAAGAGCTTAATATTTTGAGAAAAGTTTAAAGATAAAAAGCAAAAGTGGCAAAATGGTTTGAATGAGATTGATTGACTTTTAGTCTTCTCACAAAAAAATGTCAAGGTATTACTAAATTGATTGAAGTTTATTTATGAAAATGTTTTGAAAATGCATGGACATAAGTCCAAGTTTATTATGAAAGTAGTTTAAGTTTCAAAACAAGAAAGAGTTTTCAAAAGGGGGAAGAAGATTTTTGAAATTAAAGAAGATGGGAGGAGAAGAAGAGACTATCCTAAAGCATAAAGTAAAAGCCAGGGATAAGAACCATCTAACTAACAAGAAGCCAAAACTTGACATTATGAGCCAAGATAGAATTTCGATTCCTTGGATTGGAACCAATCAATAAAAGAAATACTAGACCTCTTGAGAGAAACAAACTTCAAGTATATTAAGTCTTCAAACAATTAGGCAGAGTAATGGCTGTATACGGGTGAATTCCAGATCACAAATAAAGGATGTGATCACAAAAACCTGCACATCAAAACAAACAAGCAACCCAATGTCTTGAGGTAAACCTCAAGAACTCCAGACAAAATAATTAAATAAGATCTCCAAGATAGGTCAAGGTTTCTAATCCTAAGTCCAAGAAAAGTACCATGCTCCATAATGCCAAGGACAGTAACCAAGTAGTCCAAGTACCATTAAATATTTTTTAGGGTTTATGTTGATTATTAAGTATCTTAAGAAAGGGAAATAAAAGCTCAAGTGAGCAAAGTAAAAATGTCCATAAAAAATAAATTCTCAAATGAGCAAAGATGAAAATGGCATGAAATGTAAATGATAAAAATAAATAGTACATAAAGTATAAAAAAAGAAGAATAAAAGCATAACATAAAACAAGTCAATAATTAGTGGTTTGTTGGATGACCATCTTGAAACTTGCATTTGGAACTCATTAGAGGATTGGTAGAACCAAAGCCTCCACACAACAAGTTGCATTTGCTTTTTGTCAAGTATATCATCCATTTGGAATTCTCATAAGTACCATTTAATGATCAACGATGTTTAAGTGATCCGCGTATACCAAAGGTGTTGTAGATCCATTAGAGGGTTGGTAGAACCAAAGCCTCCACACAATGAATCTCAAGGTTATTGGATCAAAGAGATCAAAGTAACATACTTGGGCTTGCAATCATAAGTTTGGGTCACAAATGATCATTTATTCGAATTGGGACAAAATTTAGCGCTATGTTAAGCAATCGTAAGTGGACTTATGTTGAATTCGCGCCTATTTTGAGGCCGGTCAATAGCAATCTATGCACCATTTGTTTTGAGACATGATATAGAGATCATGCTCCAACAACATTTAGTGCAATAATAAAGGGATGAGATGAAGAGGGATGGGGAAAAAATATACAATCACATTTGAATTAAATTTTAATCAAACTATTATTAAAATCATTCATCCATTTTTGTGGAGTTAGACTCAACACCATGGATCCAATGATGTTAATAAAGTTCATGATCCAAAATCTAACCCAAGATCAGCCAGAAAATAAACACAAAATAATATCATATTTAATATACAAATAAAGGGTTTTTTAAAAATGTTTTAAAAAATAGAAAATAATGAGAAAAATATCAACTATGTTCAAATTAATCAAGAAATGAAAAGTAAGACCATAGAAAAATCAGAAAAAGGGCCAAGTAATTTTACAAATTTTTTGGTAATTTTTTAAAGTCATAGACTATTTTTAAAATTTAAATAAATGGGTAAAATAAACAAAAAATAGTAAAAAATGTAAAGTTAGAAACAAAAATAAAATAAGGTCACCAATATTTGTCACAATATCATTGGATCATTTCATAATTTTTCCAGAATTTAAAAATGTATAAAAGTATTTTTAAACATTTTAAACAAATCAAATAAGTGTAAAATTTATAAAAAATACCAAAACACAAAATTAAATTGTGAAAAAATAAAAATCAGAAAGAGAATAATCAAAAATATTTTTCATAATATTTTTCAGATTTTTTGGACAAAAAATGAATTTTCTATGATTTTTTGAAATTTAAAACAATTCAAATATAAAAATCAAAAAAAGAAATTAAAAGTAAAATATGTGGACCATTGGATGAGAGTAAAAACGCGTTAGTAATCAAATCCAAGGGATCTGGAGCACTGTGAATATCATGGTCATTAGTGAATAATGTAAAGAATCAAATATAAATCAGATTTTCAAAAATAACAAGTGGCGTGCCATCATTGGTTGGAAGATGACACGTAGGTCATTTTCAACCTCCAGCCAACGTGATTTGCAGGTCTCTCAAATTGTAAAATCAGAAGCTCAGACCTATGCCAATCGCTTCGTCTCTTTAAGACGAAAACAACCACACCCTCGCGCCCAATTTATATAAACTGTAGCTCAAGCAATTTGGAAGGAAAGTTTTGAAAAGGGATTTTAAATTTCATGGTCAAAACGTGTTTCCAGTGAAATGTATGTGTTGCGACTAGAACCAGGGCAATGAGAGCAACACAATGATATCATAGTTTTGAAGAATTGATGAAGAAATCTACCTATTGAAGTTGAGTTGCAGAGCTCTGAAACTAGACTTCTATGGAACAATATAGGGCACGATTCTTGAATGTAATTATATGGTTAGCTTCAGGGAAGATCAAGGAAGGTGAATTGAGGGAAAAATTGGATTGGAAAAGGGTCGAGAATGGATTTTGAAGTTGCTGAATTCTGAGTTGTGAAATAAGTTTGGCAGGGTGATTCTAGCTATCAAAGCTTGGGAAATTGAATGGGATAGTTCATGTATTTATAGGAGAAGTGAATGGGATCAAAAAGAAGGGTGAATGATGCATTTTGGAGGGAAATCGTGCACACCTGATGCACGAGTGAAGTGTGATACAAACTTCATTAAAACTCATCAAATCCTTGCGTTTTGATGTGCTAAACAAATCTGGAACTTCACTAAACATGTTTAGAGGTAAAAACGCGTGGAAAACTTGTGATTAGAGGCCACATTATGGATTTCAAAATTCTGACTTGGTGAGAAATTCAATTTCAAAGTGCCAACTTCTGACCAATGGCATTTTCAACTCAAGGGGTCTTAGGGCCTGATTCTTGATGCTTTAGAAAGATGAGGTTACAAGCTTTGTAATGGAAAAATAATGGAATAAAATGGATGTTTGAGCTGAAAGTTGCATTGAGTCAAAGTTGAAGAAAAAGGGTTAACTTTCCATACTTAAGAAATATTTCAAATTCTTCTTCAAAAATGACCTATAATGTCTTGCATCAAAATATGGCCTTCCACTTGGAATTTGATCTTGACCAAAAAAGATGGAATGAAGTATATCTCTTGAATGAAATTTTGAAACTTGAACCACTCAAAATCTCCAAAAATTGAGCAAGTTATGACTTGTTGAAGTTGGCCAAAAATCATGAAATAACTTATAATCTTTTTCATATTTAAGGCAACTTCCATCCATTTTATCACTTTGCACAAAAAAGAAGGCATAAAGTAAACATCTTCAAGATCATTATGGAAAAAGAATGGACTCAAGGTGATAAAAATTGACCAAGTTATGACCATTTGAAGTCAAATATGGAAAATTATGGATTCATCTGGATGACTTGTAATATTTCTCCTTCACCATGTTCCTTCCACATGAAAGATCCTTGGAACTTTTGAAGTGATTTGTTGATAACCCTTTTAAGAAAAGGGTGTATTTGGAATCACTCAAAAATACCAAAAGGTGAGCAAGATATGCTCCTTTGAAGTTCAAAACCCTAACTTCTAGATCAAGAGAATGCTTTGAGGAACTTTGACAAGTTTGAACAAACTTCTTGTGCCAATATTCTTGCTTTGTGAATAGAAGTTGTTGAGGATTATGGTGAGGACTCGTAGCCACCAAAACCAATTCCATATCTTGAAATTTGAGAGAAATATGCTCTTGTGACCAATAGGAACAAGGCCTTGTCCAAACATGACAACTTCTCCAATCACGCCCTTGTAATTTTGAGTCAAACCTAATAACCTTGAAATGTGATGAACCAAAGTAACCTTTCCATTCCAATTCTTCCAAAACCAATCCAATGGTGAGTGTTGTCCCCCAAAATTTTCCCTCTCATTCTTCAAGGTCTTTCTCACAAGGATTCTCAAGGTTCAAGCTTGCACCAGTACTTTGGAATTTTCCAGTACCAAAATTAAAAGGAAACTGTCAAAAAGGGAGAAAACAGATAAAAATATTATTTTGACAAAATTTGGAGAAATACAAGTGTTCTTCGTTTCAGCTCTTTCGATTGGCCTTTTGGCCTCTTTTGATGCAAGCTTGGCTTGTATCCTTCGACTGGGTATGGGCCTCTGGCACATTTTGGTTTGGATTCACAAGGAAAAAGCCTCTTGTAATCTATTTCATTTCCAAGGTAAAAGGCTCTCTTTTAGCATCCTTCGATTTTCACTTTTTGTTCCCTATATGCCACTTTCGAATCTGAACATTTTGTCCTTCTACATGCACATTTCATTTGGACATGTTGGTTCCCTTTATACAAGCTTCGTTCGAACATAGATCTTTTACATGTTGGCATGAAGTCACAAGGCAGGAATCTCTTGGACACATTCTTTTGTTTGGCCATGTGGCCCCTTTGCAGACAAATTTGAGTGGGCAGGATCACCTGTAGAAATGGCCTGTTCCAAACATACTCTTCACTATATCATTGCCTCAGGCAAAGAAAGCACCATGGTGGTGCATTCGAAGAGTTTGTCAGGTATGTATGGATGCCCCCAATCGAAGGACATATATTACTGACCCATCCCAATATCATTAATTTGGCCCCGTCGATTTGAAAAAAGATATGGTTATTGAAAAGCCTAGTCGAAAGGAAAGGCTAAGGAGTCAAGACAAAAGGTTGAGATGCCAAAGGTACTTGTTGACCAAGTCCCATGCGCTTCCAGGATCAAGCCTGATACACTGGCCATAAAACTCCAAAACTGCTGCACAACAGTCCTGCATTACTGCCCCACTCCTTGCACCAAATTGGCAATAAAACACTGTCCCTCGAAAGCTACAAATACAGCATACCCTTTTTGTTTGAACCTTTTGTTTTCCCTCCCAAAGCATCAGTCTAAGCCATCTATAAAAAGGAGGCATCACCACACATATTAAGGGAGTCTGAAGGATTGCAAGAAAACACTTGTGAAAATTCTCAGAAATTCTCAAACACTTCCCAACATTCTATTTTCAAACACTTCTATACACTAAGAAAAAAACCTTTGATTCACCCTCCAAGTAACCATCAAACTACCCTTTGACTCACTCCCTCAGCTACCATACAGTAGACCTTTGAGTTATCCCATCACTTGTTATAAAAGAGCCTTTGATCCACTCACCCAACCTCTTTCGACCCAGTCACTGCTTTCACAAAGTAGCAACTGGACTAAAGGTCCCAACAAACTCTCATTTTCCATCAAAGAAAGCCAGTACCTCTCCCTTCGATTTAAGAACCTCAAGAGGTATGTTTTCTTTGAAGCTTAAGTCCATTTTATTTTAATATCATGTACATATGCCAATATAAAAAAAATATAGACATTTCCAAACTATTATTTTAGCCTTCGATTCTGACTGCCTGTAGGATAAACGTAGACATTTCTAGATTATGTTTTCGATTCTGACTGCCTGTGTGTCAAAAAAGAATCAGCCTTAGTCTAGTTATGGATTGGACTTTGAAACCCATAAGTTTTCATGCTAACCCCTGGATTGTAGTTATATCTGGATATTGTATTTTTTAGACTGTAAGACAGGTTGGTTGTACTCTTCGATTGTATTTTGCATAAGCCCTTCGAATCATACTCTGAAGACCCAATATGAATACAAAGGGCCAACAAGGAGCTTGTGGAAAAGTATGAATGTTGTCGCTTCTGGGCCTCAAGTGAAAGGAAGAACTACGTTGATTTCTAGGCAGAATCGAAAAGCATGCCATCATTGATTTCAGGCTCAGTCGAAATGCATTCCCTCACTTCTTTCACTCCTGCAGTCGAAAGAAACAAAAAAAGGCAGATTCGAAAGGGGCCATGAAGATTTGAGTCAAAGGGACTATTGCCTGGGTCGAAGAGCTCATTTTCCTTTCTTTTATTTTATTTTTGCCTTTACATTTTCTTGCCTTTCAATATGGTTGTAATAGTGTAGGATATTTATTTCCTGCATTTTTATTGCTTTATATAAATGTTAGTAACTAGGATGTATGGTAAGATAAAACCAACAAATAGGCCACCCTAATCAAAGACTAAATGCATGCAAATTAAACACATTATTCACACATGCACCCTTAAGGTAATTCCATTTGTTGCCTATCGGAAAATTGTCATGTCCCTCGAACATGGGATTTTTAGCAAAGACCCTCGATAAAAGATCGTAGTCCCTCGATGACCCTCGATGTTACCTTTGGTAAATGATCTAGTCCCTAAAAACGACATTGCTAAAACTTCCCATAGGTTGCCTTCTATGACTATACAATGTCCCATGCCCGTCCCTTCACATCCAACGATGGGGCTTCTTACCAAAACAATGGTAGGATAACAACATCTAAAGGAGGAGGAAAAGCATATCTAAGACCTTTTGAGTAGGTAGGTTCGCTCTTAGTTACTCGCTCACTCACAATAAAAACATTTCATACACCTACACTCTCACTTTGAAACATTTTTTAAAGACAACACTTTGTACGCGTTCTTATAGAGACGAGAACCGTTACAAAGACACCTTTTCAAAATCACTTTCAAAAACACACCTCACAAACACCTATTTGAACTATTTTCAAAACAAACACTTTGTATGCTTTCTTATAGAAACGAGAATCATTACAAAGTTACATTTTCAAAATACTTTCAAAAAAACACACTACAAGCACATTCAAACAAAAGCAAGTGATCTAGCATGTAACTAATAGCCCATGGAAAACCATGGATGAAAAGGGTGCTAATACCTTCCCTTTTCATAATCTACCCCCCGAACTCAAAAACATCTCTAAAGGTCTTTCCTGTGCTTTTTCACCTTTCCTTTTTGGATAAAAGAAAAGTCGGTGGCGACTCTTGCTAACCACAACATTTGCAAACACAAAACGCAAAACCTCAAGTCAGTTCTCCCACCGTATCACAGAACTGGCGACTCTGCTAGGGAGTTATCATAAAAGTGGGGTTACCTTAGGGTTTAGATCACATTTATTTGCTTACATTTGTTTGACTTGTTTGCTTTACATTATGGTTCTTTATTTGGGTTTGAATCCTCCACCCGGATTTGGGAAACATTATAGGTAAATAGCAATACGTTGTGGAAACTGTGTGGGGTATATCAACATGGTCTAAGAAATATCTATGTTAGTGTGACATATTTGTGGGTACCGGTAGCCTTTGAGTCAATCAAAGAGAATACGGGGCCGTTGAGTGATGTAAGGAAGCACTAATGAACTTCTAGAACCCTTTACTTGACCAACTTGGCCTTTTAGGATGTAGTGAGATGACCGACTTTGGTGCAGTCCGAAGTTGGTAGATACTCGATACTACACTCATTGAGGGTTGGTTTCTTGGGATATTTCGGTCGCCAGTAAAGAGGCTTGAACTGAAACAATGAACAAGAAAACAATCCAGTGATATTAAGCTCCTTAGAACCCGACTACTATTATTAGGACAGGTTGAGCCAACTAAACTTCAAGAGGGTACTTACCTATAAAACCCTATGCAAGCCTAAACTAAGAACTTGTTTGATTTGTTTGTACATATATACTTGTGCATAACATCATGGACATCATGAGCATCATATACATCTACTAACCATTTCATGGATTTTGGAAATTCATCTTTGTTCTTGTTTCGTAGGATATGGATTCACTTCGCAGGAAAACTATCCAAGTCAACCTTGTAAGAATTCCTCCATAACTCAAGGAGATAGCTTCAAGGATTCCTGAGAACTCTCCATTCACCGAGAGGCGTGGTCGTCTACTCAACTTGTTCACCTCCAACACAGAGGAAGATATGATGAAGGTTCTCTTCTAGTTCTTTGATCCTTTGCATCATTGCTTCACATTTCCTGACTACCAGCTGGTGCCTACTTTGGAAGAATTATCTCAACTCTTGAGGATTACTATTCTCAATCTCAACGGTACGAAAAGAGATCCAAAGCCAGAAGAGATTGCTCAAGCCCTGCACTTGCACTCATCTGATGTCACAACCCATTGGGAAACTAGAAGTGGTGTCAAAGGCTTCTTGGCAAAGTTCTTGTTTGAGAAGGCCCAAAGCTATTGGAATTCCTTGGACTTGCAAGCATTTGAGGAAATTGTGGCTCTTCTTATCTATGGGATGGTCTTGTTTCCCAACCCTGACCAACTCATAGATGTGAATGCTGTCAAAATCTTCATGTCACGCAATCTGATGCCTACGTTGCTTGGAGATATCTTGCACAATTTTCACACTCGTACAATGAGGAAAAGAGGTGTTATTATGTGTTGCACTCCTCTCCTGGCAAGATGGTTTATTACTCATCTTCCCCAATCAGTCTTAAAGAAGGAGCAAGGTTTGAGGTGGTCACAAAGGTTGATGACACTTAAACATTCAGATATTCATTGGTGTTCTCGATCCAAAGAGAATGTTATCATTGTTGACCGTTGTGGGGAATTCCCTAATGTCCCTCTACTTGGCATTAGGGGAGGCATCACCTACAATTCGTGCTTAGCTCTAAGACAGTTTGGTTATGCCCGAAGGGATGGCCCACATGATATGCTGATTCAAGGCTTGGTTTTCGACTACGACAACGACGATGAAGGTCTTTGCCAGAGATTCATCCGAGGTTGGAGGATGCTAAACAAGGTGGATAGAAAGACTTTGGGGCACAAGAATTCCATCCCTCTTGAGCCTTACCTCAAATGGGTACGAACCCGTGCTCAAAGTCTTATGATGCCTTATCCTTCCATCCTTCCGGTTATCATTGAGCCTGTTAAGGAGGGAGAAGTTCAATACACTATCCTACATCCTGACATGCCCACATCTCTTGAAGACCTACAAAGGGATTGGATACAGCTCAAAGGAGAGCATGATACTTTCAAAGCCCAATTCTACGCAAGCGAGAAGAAGGTTTTGGAACTCACTAGGCTACTTCATGAGGAGCAGACTCTAAATGCCTACATTGCACCAAAGAGGATGCACACTACTTTTTATCTTAGAGCATTGTATTATTTTTCCCAAGCGGCATTGATGTACTCAAACTCTTCCTTATTAATATAACGTGTTTTTCTTTTTGTTTAAAGAGAATTTGAATCTTTTAAAATCCTTGAAAACATTACATATGCACATATCATTCATCATAACATAAACAGGTCTTTGCAACAAGTTTCCTCATCTCTCTACTGTTTATTTCAGTAAAATGGATCTCGAACAGACAGTCAAAGATCTTCAAACACAAAACATGCAGTTTCAACAGTTACTCACAACCTTGGCCAAAGGATAAGAGGACCTGAAGACTCTGCTAGCAAAAGAGAAAAAGAAAAAAGAGAATAAACCAACTGGCGTGGTAATCATGGGTAGAAGGTTTCAGGGACAGGCTAGAAGAACCTTGGATTTCCCGACAACATCTGATGAAGGAGAAAGAAAAGGGAAAGAAACAAAAGTTTTGTCAGAGTCTGAAGAAGAGGAGGAAGAGGAGGATTATTCCGAAGAGCAGTATCCTCCAACGGATGATAAATACCGACATCTTGAAGAGCGTCTAACTGCTATGGAAATACAGAAAGTACCAGGTCTAGATTTAGAGGAATTGGGGCTAGTGTTAGGAATTGTGATCCCACCAAAGTTTAAAGTGCCGCTATTTGAAAAATATGATGGGGTGTCATGTCCTAAAATGCACCTCTGATCATACGTAAGAAAGATTCAGCCGCACTCTGCCGACAAAGACTTGTGGGTCCATTTTTTCCAAGACAGCTTATCCGGACCACAACTTGATTGGTTTTACCAATTGGAAAGGGCCAACATCTACAACTGGGAAGATCTTGCCGCTGCTTTCTATAAGCAATACCAGTACAATGCAGATTTGGCGCCAACCCGTACTCAACTTTAGAGTATGGCTATGGCTTCAAATGAAGGTTTCAAAGGTTACACGCTGAAATAGAGAGATCTAGCTGGAAGAGTACAACCCCCTCTGTCTGAGAGGGAGTTGGTGGATATGTTATTGGGTACCCTATCGGGTCCTTTCTTCAACCATCTGATTGGGAGCTTATCTGCTGGGTTTACTGAGCTGATATTAACCGGAGAAAGGGTGGAAGCCGGTATAAAAAGTGGGAAGATTCAGAAGGATGCATCTGCTTCTACAGCTATGAGGAAGCCTCTCACTGGGAAGAAGGAAGTGTCTGCTGTTTATTCACAAAGGAATCAAGGAAGAGTTGAACGCCGACCAACAGTGGGGGACGTTATGATCCTAAAGCCTACATCTGATCAACCAAGAACTAATCAGCCGAGGGTGGAAAGGCCAGTTCGACAATTCACCAGGATTAATATGACTCCAGCCTAGGTTCTACCACATCTTGTGAAATTGAATCTGACAACTTTAAAGGAGGCCCCAAAGAATCCCAATACTGCGTCCCCTCACTATCACCCAAATGCTAGATGCGCATACCATTCTGAAAGTACAGGGCACAACACTAACAACTGTTGGGCTCTGAAGAACAAAATTCAAGACCTTATAGATGCAAAAGAAGTTGAGTTTGACACACCTGAAAAACCAAATGTCATTTCCGCTCCGATGCCTAGGCATGGTCACAATGCCAATGTTGTCGAGGAAGATTTATTTGTTGCCACAGTGGATGAACTGTTGACTCTGCTCCCGATCATTAAAATGAACTTGTTGAAGGCCGGTGTCTTCCCAGGTTGTAAGAATGACTGCCATCATTGCTTATCCTCATTAACTGTTTGCCCTCTGTTGAAGACAGGTATCCAACGCCTGATAGACAATCAAGAAATTCTGTTTGAAAAAGCTCCTATTCTACCTATTCCTATTGAAGACGTTTCGATCATAACCATATCCTCCAATCCTTCCAGGGTCCCTAAAAGACCCGTTAGGATTACATCAGCTCCAAAAACTACTCCACTTAAGATCACAATGCCCAGGCAAGTCCCGTATGAGTCAGATAAAACAGTACCATGGAATTACGGTAGAGAAATCTACTTCCATGGTGTCAAACAAGATGAACTGACTGCCGAAGAAGAGATCTCCAAAGAAGAAAACTCCGACATTAGCAATATTGTCGAAACAAACAAGATTACCCGCAGCGGTATAATCTTCTCTCCTGAAATTTCCCCTCCAAAGGCAATTTTTGGACCCGTGGCTGCTCCAAAGGTTACCTCCATACCAATAATCATATTCGCAAGTACTCCTATCAATGAAGATGACACAACCCCTGCTGTTATGCTCACTGATACTTCTGCTACTGATGTTCGGGGAAAAGGTGTTCAAGAAGAGCCTGACAGGACGAAGGCTCAACCACTGATCATCCCTGAAACCTCCAAGAAGAAATTGGAAGAGATCCTAAGAATAATAAAGAAGAGTGATTATAATGTGGTTGAACAGTTGGGGCAAACCCCCTCGAAGATCTCCATGTTGGCTTTGTTGTTGTGTTTTGAGGCACATGCGAAAGCTATGGTAAAGTTTCTAAAGACAGCACATGTGCCACAAGAGACATCCACTGACCAATTCCAAGACTGTGTGGCCAGTTTGACAGCTGATAATGGCTTAGGCTTCTTCGATACAGATCTAACACCAAAAGGGAGAAAACACAATGAGGCATTACATGTATCTATGGAGTGTAGAGGAACAACCCTATCCCATGTATTGGTAGACACTGGTTCGTCTTTGAACGTTTTACTAAAGAAAGCTCTCGATAGATTGGATTACGAAGGACTAACCCTGAAACCCAGTAACATAGTCGTGAGAGCATTTGATGGTTCAAAGAGGATGGTCCACGGGGAGGTGGACATCCCGATAAAGGTGGGAACTCAGACTTTCAACTCAACTTTCTATGTAATGGACATCCGCCCCTCTTATTCCTGTCTATTAGGACGGCCTTGGATTTATAATGTCGGTGTTGTCACCTCCACATTGCATCAGATGCTGAAATACCCGGTCCAAGGGAAGATCATAATTGTCCATGGGGAAGAAGAATACATGATTAGTCATCTTAATTCTTTCCGATATGTGGAATTGGATGGCGAGTTCATTGAAACTCCTTTTCAACATTTCGATGAAGTCTCTCAAGAGATAGCAGTAACCAAGACGATATCCTCGGTTCTCAAGATTACAATACCTCCGCTTCGGATGTCATCTCTAAAGGATGCAAAGGCAGTATTAGAGGAGGGTGGATGCACCATCTGGGGGCAGCTTCCGGACGTCCCGTATAAATCAGACAAGTTTGGCTTGGGGTTTACTTCAATTTCTCAGAAGGCTGTGCGCCATGCCCGTGCTGGAGGGCCACCTTTGAAGATTAGCAACCAAGAGGTCAATGCAGTGGAAGACAGTGAAGAGGATTGAAGCTTGGAAGATTGGATATTTCCTACTGTCAACGGAGGACTTCTCAACTGGGAAGCCAAAGACTTTGTCCCAATAACTTTCATCTCTCAGTAATTTATCTTTTAGATTTCTGTTGGACTTGTAATATTCACAAAAAATTCGTACATTTTCAACCTTGTGTCTTACCCGAGGCACAATGGTCCATTTGTAAGGGTTTTTATTTCATCTTCATATGACATTCAATGAATCATGGACGTTTTTCACATACAAATTTTTGTGCTCATTGTCTTTCTTTTACATTTTATTGTTTAAAGATGGCTATACCCTTACACACACCCACACTCACAAATGCAGGTACCCATCCATTCCGAATCCCATGGGTAACGATACTGCTATGGCCTTTAGTGACTCTGAAGATCTAATCTACCATGCCGAAGACGAAGGTGAGGAAGATTGTGAAGTGCCAGGGGAATTGGCCAGACTACTACAACAAGAGGAAAGGGTTATTCAGTCTCATGAGGAGCTGTTGGATACAATCAACTTGGGTATCGAGGAAGACAAAAAGGAAATCAAAGTGGGCGCCAACCTAGAGCCGAGTGTTAAGGAGCGTCTAATTCAGCTATTGCATGATTATGTTGAGATCTTTGCCTGGTCATACGAAGACATGTCGGGACTTGATACAGACATCGTGGTACATCGTCTGCCAACAAGAGAAGACTGTCCACCAGTAAAACAAAAAGTCCACCGCATGAGACCTGACATGTCAGAGAAGATCAAAGCGGAAGTTATAAAATTGTTCAATGCTGGATTTCTGGCTGTTACTTCCTATCCTCAATGGGTTGCCAACATTGTTCTTGTGCCTAAAAAAGACGGTAAAGTACAGATGTGCGTGGATAATAGAGATTTAAACAGGGCCAGCCCTAAAGATGATTTTCCGCTTCCCCGCATCGACATCCTGGTTGATAATACGGCTCAACACAAAGTATTTTCTTTCATGGACGGATTCTCAGGCTATAATCAGATCAAAATGGCACCTGAGGACATGGAGAAAACTACGTTTGTCACACAGTGGGGCACTTTCTGTTACAAAGTGATGCCATTCGAGCTGAAGAATGCTGGGGCAACCTATCAACGCGCCATGGTAGCTTTGTTTCATGATATGATACATCATGAGATAGAGGTCTACGTAGATGACATGATAGCCTGATCACAAACTGAAGAAGAACACCTTGATCACTTGCAAAAGCTGTTTGTAAGATTGAAGGAGTACAAACTAAGGTTGAACCCGAACAAGTGCACATTCGGAGTCCGGTTCGGTAAACTCTTAGGTTTCATTGTCAGCAACAAAGGCATCGAGGTTGATCCTGCCAAAGTCAAAGCGATACAAGAAATGCCTGATCCTCGTACTGAGATGGAAGTCAGAGGATTCTTGGGACGCCTGAACTATATTGCCAGATTCATTTCTCACCTAACATCTACTTGTGAACCAATCTTCAAGCTGTTGAAGAAAGATCAAGTAGTCAGATGGAATGATGAATGTCAGATTGCTTTTGACAAAATCAAAGAGTATTTACAAGAACCTCTTGTCTTGATGCCACCAGTCGAGGGAAGACCACTGATCATGTATCTGACCGTTTTAGAGAACTCAATGGGGGTGTGTATTGGGGCAGCATGACGAGTCTGGCCGAAAAGAGCACGCTATTTATTACCTGAGCAAAAAGTTTATCGACTGTGAAACCAGATATTCACTGCTCAAGAAAACTTGATGCGCTCTGGTATGGGTTGCTCGTCGGCTAAGACAGTATATGTTGACTCATACCACTTTGTTGATATCTAAGATGGATTCGATAAAGTACATCTTTGAGAAGCCTGCTCTGTCTGGGAGGATAGCTAGATGGAAGATGATCCTAACAGAATATGACATACAATACACTACCCAAAATGCTATAAAGGGCAGTGTTCTAGCTGATCATCTTGCCCATCAAGCTGTAGAAGATTATCAGTCCATGAAGTTTGAATTCCCTGACGAAGACATCATGACATTAGACAATTGTGAAGAAATCAGGCCATATGACGGACTTGAACAAGGATCCCGATGGACCCTGTTCTTTGATGGGGCATCCAATGCACTGGGTAATGGTATCGGCGCTGTACTCATATCTCCAGAAGGGTGTCATACTCCCTTTACTGCCAGACGTTGCTTCAACTGTACGAACAACATGGCAGAATACGAAGCATGCATCTTTGGTCTCAAGGCTGCCATAGACTTGGAGATCAAATCTTTACTTGTATTTGGAGATTCAGCTTTGGTCATCAGTCAGATCAAAGGAGAGTGGGACACTAAGCACCCAAACCTTATCCCTTACAAAGAACATGTTTTGACATTGTTACCACATTTAGAAAAGATTACTTTCTAGCATTTCCCGTAAGAAGAAAATCATCTAGCAGATGCTCTAGCCACAATGTCATATATGTTTAAACTTAATTGGGATAACGAGGCTCCCCAGATCACCATTGAACGAATGGACGAACCAGCACACTGTCACGAGATTAATACTGAAGAAGTAGTGGACCATCCTTGGTTTCATGAAGTCAAAAGGTATCTCGAGGCTCAAGAATATCCAGAAGGAGCTTCAATCAATGATAAAAAGTTCCTAAGGAGATTCTCCGCTAAGTTCTTCCTAAGTAATGGCAACCTGTACAAACATAATCATGATTCTATTCTGCTCCGTTGTGTGGATACGATTGAAGCTGAAAAGATCATGGATGAATTACATGAAGGTACCTTCGGCACTCACTCTAATAGGCATATGATGGCGAAGAAAATCCTACAGGCAAGCTATTATTAGTCTACCATGGAAGCACACTGCTATCAACACTCCCAGACCTGTCATAAGTGTCAAATCTATGCAGACAAGGTACACGTGCCTCTGGTTCCTCTAAATGTCTTAACAGCTCATTGGCCCTTCGCTATGTGGGGAATCGATATGATTGGGGAGATCAAGCCTACAGCCTCCATTGGACACCGCTTCATTCTAGTGGCCATTGACTATTTCACAAAGTGGGTCGAAGCAGCTTCCTTCGCGTCCGTTACTAAGAATGTTGTTGCCTGCTTCATTAAGCAGAATCTTATTTGCCGGTACGGTATCCTAGAAAGGATCATCACTGATAACGGTACAAACCTTAATAATACTATGATCATCGCCTTGTGCAAGCAGTTCAAGATTCAACATCATAATTGATCCCCTTATCGGGCAAAGATGAATGGTGCAGTCGAAGCTGCTAATAAAAACATTAAAAATATCATACAGAAAATGGCAGTCACCTACAAGGACTGGCATGAGATGCTACCGTTTTCTCTCCATGGGTACCGTACCATGGCTCACACATCGACTGGGGAAACACCCTATTCTTTGGTTTATGGCATGGAGGCCGTCTTGCCTATTAAGGTTCAAATCCCCTCTTTGAGAATTATGAAAGATGCAGGTTTGAGTGAAGACGATTGGATCCAGACCCAACTTGATCAACTGAACTTAATTGATGAAAAGAGACTTACTGCTGTTTGCCATGGTCAGATGTGTCAAAAACGGATGATCAAGGATTTCAACAAGAAAGTCAGACGCCAAGTATATCAAGTTGGAGATCTGGTAATCAAGCGCATCATCTTGCCACAAAGTGATCCAAGGGGAAAATGGACTCCTACCTATGAAGGACCATTTGTAATCACGAACATCTTTTCTGGTGGGGCAATGATCTTAACCACCATAGACGGAGACGACCTGCCATACCCTGCGAATGCAGACATAGTCAAAAGATACTACACATAAGAGACCCGCTAGGTTGACACACCTAGGCAAAACAAGGGCATCCCGGCGAACCAAAAGGTTCGGGCAAAAATTAGGGATAAAATTAAAAAAATATGTACACCCGGCAAGTTGAAAACCCAAAAGGGAGACTTGGGCAAAAAAGGGTTTCCCGGTGGATTGAAAACCTGAAAGGGCGGTCCAGGCAAAAGTTAGGGAATTAAAAGCGTATGACTATGTCTCGTCGGATCACTTTGAGGATAATCTCTTCACTGACAAACTCAGAGTTTCTGATCAATTCAATCATCTTCGGACGAAGCAACGAATAGACAAGATATTCAGAGATATGGAGGCTATAGCAGAACGGGAACCCCATGGGATTATCACACATAGATGTCTTTCTTTGTATAAATTCTTCTTACTTTTATGACACCATCCTCTTACTAGGATGTCTATCTCCTTTGTACAAAATACTTATTCAAAATGAATACAAAGATATCTCTTTAAAGTACAGAAAACTATTTGTCCTTTTCTTTTGCACTTGTTGTTTTATTTGCAAAAACGTCCAATGATTCATTAATGAACATTTTCATTTGAACATAATCACTGTTTACAAATAAACAAAATGAAAAAGAACAATTACTGACAGGTTGAAAGAATAGGAAAACGTGTTTTGGCTATTCCATGAGCAATCCCTACTGGACGTCATTAAGATCCCCATCAGAGCTGAAACTTCAAACTATTAATCCCCAGTGGAAACCATCCAGTTTCTCCAAATTCCCTAGCAAGTTGCCTTGAAGCCTGAAAATCAACCGGATGACGGCTAACTTCTGTTTCTCCATAACCTAGGATAACTCCCTGGCAGAGTGACATATGACTGAAACTCCTGAACTTTTTCCCAAATAGGAATAAGCTTTCTCCCCACAGAGTTTCATTGCTCCCCAATGGAACAAAGACTCCCATCCCCAGTAGAAGTCATCAAAATTCTCTGGATTCCCCAAGCAGATTCTTCAAGCAGTACATGGCATTAATCTCACAACGGAATTTTTTGTCAATACTCCAACTTCAAGACATGAAGAATCCACATATCCTCAGCAGCAGTCAAGGATTTATTTTCCTCAATAATATAGCAAATCAGCTTACATACGCATACATTACATCCACATAGCATAAACATTGATAAAACACATATATTGCATCATACATTTCATGCAACATAACTTTGTGTTTCAGCTAACATTTTACCCTTTTCAAGATAAGATTAACAAGCTACCATTAATAAATATGCAATCTATATACAGTTTAGATACACTCCAGACAAGGTGGCCATTCTATTACTCATTCAGATTCACCTTTCAGATACAGTTCAGATACGCTCCAAACACAAATGCCATTCTGATACCCATTCAAATTCAGATACATCACAAATACGCTCCAGACACGGATCCCATTTTGTTACTCATTCAGATTCAGACTTCAGATACAGTACGGATATGCTCCAGACACGGATGCCATTCTAATACTCATTCAGATTCAGCCTTCAGATACAATACAGATACGCTCCAGACACGGACGCCATGCTGATACTCATTCAGCTCTCAAATACAGTACATATACGCTCTAGACGCGGATTCCATTCTGATACTCATTCAGTTGCAACTTCCAGTTACAGTTAAGATACGCTTCAAACACGAATGCCATTCTGATACTCATTCAGTTTCTCTTTCAGATTCGGCAATCACTTTTGGATGGCATCTACAAGCCCATCTCCAACAACTTTCTATCACCTCTCCAAATGGCATCTTTAAGCCCATTCCATCTACCATCACATCACCGAGTGCAAATTTCTGGGCACTCTAGTGTCCAATCATCTTCCACCTTCGAGTCACGAATGGCAAAACTCGCCAATCTAACTCTTCAGGTTTAAGAATATTGAACATGGGCAGTTGTTGTACCCCAAAATTTTCCCTCTCATTCTTCAAGGCCTTTCTCACAAGGATTCTCAAGGTTCAAGCTTGCATAAGTACTTTGGAATTTTCCAGTACCAAAATTAAAAGGAAACTGTCAAAAAGGGAGAAAATAGATGAAAATATTATTTTGAAAAAATTTGGAGAAATACAAGTGTTCTTCGTTTCATCTATTTCGATTGGCCTTTTGGCCTCTTTTGATGCAAGATTGGCTTGTATCCTTCGACTGGGTATGGGCCTCTGACACATTTTGGTTTGGATTCACAAGGAAAAATCCTCTTGTAATCTATTTCGTTTCCAAGGTAAAAGGCTCTCTTTTAGCATCCTTCGATTTGCACTTTTTGTTCCCTATATGCCTCTTTCGAATCTGAACATTTTGTCCTCCTACATGCACCTTTCGTTTGGACATGTTGGTTCCCCTTATACAAGCTTCGTTCAAACATAGATCTTTTACATGTTGGCATGAAGTCACAAGGCAGGAATCTCTTGCACACATTCTTTCTTTTGTCCATGTGGCCCCTTTGCAGACAAATTTGAGTGGGCAGGATCTCCTGTAGAAACGGCTTGTTCCAAACATACTCTTCACTATGTCATTTCCTCAGGTGAAGAAAGCACCATGGTGGTACATTCGAAGAGTTTTTCAGGCATGTATGGATGCCCCCAATCGAAGGACATATATTACTGACCCATCCCAATATCATTAATTTGGCCCCGTCGAAGGATATCCATGGGAGTCATTTGAATGACACTTCGATTTGAAAAAAGAGATGGTTATTGAAAAGCCTAGTCTAAAGGAAAGGCTAAGGAGTCAAGACAAAAGGTTGAGATGCCAAAGGTACTTGTTTACCAAGTCCCATGCGCTTCCAGGATCAAGCCTGATACACTGGCCATAAAACTCCAAAACTGATGCACAACAGTCCTGCATTACTGCCCTACTCCTTGCACTAAATTGGCAATAAAACACTGTCCCTCAAAAGCTACAAATACAACATACCCTTTTTGTTTGAACCTTTTGTTTTACCTCCCAAAGCATCATTCCAAGCCATCTATAAAAAGGAGGCATCACCAAACATATTAAGGGCGCCTGAAGGATTGCAAGAAAACACTTGTGAAAATTCTCAGAAATTCTCAAACACTTCCAAACATTCTATTTTCAAACACTTCTATACACTAAGAAAAAAACCTTCGATTCACCCTCCAAGTAACCATCAAACTAACTTTCGAATCACTCCCTCAGCTACCATACAGTAGACCTTTGCGTTATCCAATCACTTGTTATAAAAGAGCCTTTGATCCACTCACCCAACCTATTTCGGCCCAGTCACTGCTTTCACAAAGTAGCAACTGGACTAAAGGTCCCAACGAACTCTCATTTTCCATCAAAGAAAGCCATTACCTCTCCCTTCGATTTAAGAACCTCAAGAGGTAAGTTTTCTTTCAAGCTTAAGTCCATTTTATTTTAATATCATGTACATATGCCAATATAAAAAAAATATAGCCATTTCCAAACTATTATTTTAGCCTTCGATTCTGACTGCCTGTAGGATAAACATAGACATTTCTAGATTATGTTTTCGATTATGACTGCCTGTGTGTCAAAAAAGAATCAGCCTTAGTATAGTTATGGATTGGACTTTGAAACCCATAAGTTTTCATGCTAACCCCTGGATCGTAGTTATATCTGGATATTGTATTTTTTAGACTGTAAGACAGGTTGGTTGTAATCTTCGATTGGCTTTTGCATAAGCCCTTCGAATCATACTCTGAAGACCCAATATGCATACAAAGGTCCAATAAGGAGCTTGTGGTAAAGTATGAATGTTGTCGCTTCTGGGCCTCAAGCGAAAGGCAGAACTACGTTGATTTCTAGGCAGAATTGAAAAGCACGCCTTCATTGATTCCAGGCTCAGTCGAAAGGCATTCCCTCGCTTCTTTCACTCATGCAGTCGAAAGAAACAAAAAAAGGCAGATTCGAAAGGGGCCATGAATATTTGAGTCAAAGGGTGCTACTGCCTAGGTCGAAGAGCTCATTTTCCTTTATTTTTTTTTTTTTTGCCTTTACATTTTCTTGCCTTTCAATATGGTTGTAATAGTGTAGGATATTTATTTCCCGCATTTCTATTGCTTTATATGAATGTTAGTAACTAGGATGTATGGTAAGATAAAACCAACAAATAGGCCACCCTAATCAAAGACTAAATGCATGCAAATCAAACACATTATTCACATATGCACCCTTAAGGTAATTCCATTTGTTGCCTATCGGAAAAATAGTCATGTCCCTCAAACATGGGCGTTTTAGCAAAGACCCTCGATAAAAGATCGTAGTCCCTCGATGACCCTCGATGTTACCTTCGGTAAATGATCTTGTCCCTAAAAATGACATAGCTAAAATGTCCCATAGGTTGCCTTCAATGACTATACAAACGTCCCATGCCCTTCCCTTCACATCCAACGATGGGGCTTCTTAACAAAACAATGGTAGGATAGCAACATCTAAAGGAGGATGAAAAGCATATCTAAGACCTTTTGAGTAGGTAGGTTCGCTCTTAGTTACTCGCTCGCTCACAACAAAAACATTTCATACACCTACACTCTTACTTTGAAACATTTTTTAAAGACAACACTTTGTACGCGTTCTTATAGAGACGAGAGCTGTTACAAAGACACCTTTTCAAAATCACTTTCAAAAACACATCTTACAAACACCTCTTTGAACTATTTTCAAAACAAACACTTTGTATGCGTTCTTATAGAAACGAGAATCATTACAAAGTTACATTTTCAAAATACTTTCAAAAAAACACACACCACAAGCACATTCAAACAAAAGCAAGTGATCTAGCGAGTAACTAAGAGCCCATGGAAAACCATGGATGAAAAGGGTGCTAATACATTCCCTTTTCATAATCTACCCCCCGAACTCAAAAACATCTCTAAAGGTCTTTCCTGTGCTTTTTCACCTTTCCTTTTTGGATAAAAGAAAAGTCGGTGGCGACTCTTGCTAACCGCAACATTTGCAAACACAAAACGCAAAACCTCAAGTCAATTCTCCTACCGTATCACAGTGAGGTTTGAACTTCTCAAGCTATGTTGACTAGGGAATGGAAATAAACTCATGAACCCATGGAGTAACTTGGTAAATCTCATCGCCCTTACCTACATGGATAACAAGCAAGACAAGCCAACATTGTATTTCATTAGTTAAGTGATGGAATCAAAACAATATTCATGATCACAAAAGGAACATAAGTCAAGGTGCTTGGTAACCCCTTAAAAGGAGAAAAGCTAAATGTAGGGAGGGGGACCAAGAATCCTAGTGTGATCTTGTTGTGAGTGAAATAAAATGGTATGATGAAGGGATCTTAGGGGAAAAAATTGGGGTACAACAGATAGCAACCCGGATTGCCCTTTACTGGAGGTGGCAATCTTGCCGATAATTTATGGTAGAAACAGACTCAAGATGGGGAGACTGTAATCTGTTGGGGAAATAAACCCTATTGGGGAAATAAACCCTATTGACGGAGAAATATTTTGCTAAGGAAACACCCTTGCTGAGGTAATGAGCTCTATTAGAGAAAATAAATCTGCAGGGGATTTTACAGTTCTGGAGGAATAAACTCAGTTGGGGAAGAGAATTTCCATAAACTGTAACGATTGGGACTCCGCAGGTGGGCGATATTGGCAGGAAAAAGATCATATTCCTTTATCTACTGAGGTGATTTGCTGGTGAGTATGATAATACTACTCTGTGGGGATAATCCAGCGGGGATTTTTTTGTGGGGATACGCGGATGACTTGAACATTATCCCAACTCCTAGAGTCTTGAGTATTTGCTTATTCCTGGTTTATGCATATATTTGTTAATAGTTAGTCATATTCATATGCATATGTTCATTAAATTTTAGTCATTGGACGTTTTTGCAAACAAAACAGAAAAAGGTAAAACAAAAAGTTTGACACTTGAAATTCGTATTTTTATTGATAGTTTACTCATAAACAGACGATTTTATACAAAGAGACATAAATCCTAGTAAGAGGAACTTGTCATGAAATGAAAAGAGTACAAAGTGAAAACAAGATAATAGCTATGTGGGAATAATATCATTGGGTTCTAACTCTGCTATTGCCACTATTTCTTCAAGCATCTCATCCCTCGCTGTAGAAAGAAAGTCATTAAATTGATATGTATCACTTGAACTTGACATTGGTAATAAAGCTTGTTGTAAGTTATCCAACGGGTCATAGTCACACGCTTTATTCCATAACTTTTTCCTAGACCGCCCTTTCGGGTTTTCAGTCCACCGGGATACCCTTTCTTGCCCAAGCCTCCTTTTCAGGTTTTCAACTTTCCAGGTGTACAATCTTTTATATATATCCCTAATTTTTTCCCGAACCCTTTTGCTTCGCTAGGATGCCCTTATTTTTTCCTAGGCTAGTCAACCTAGTGGGTCATTTTTCATGCGTAGTATCCTTTGACTATGTCTGCGTTCACAGGGTGCGGAAAATCTTCACCATCCATGGTGGTCAGTATCATAGCACCGCCAAAAAATATCTTTTTGACTACAAATGGCCCCTCGTAGGTGGGATTCCATTTACCCCTAGGATCACCTTGCGGTAGAATGATGTGCTTTATTACCAAGTCACCAGCCTGATATACCCGATGCTTGATTTTCTTGTTGAATGCCTTGATCATACGCTTCTGATACATCTGACCATGACAGACAGCCGCAAGCCTCTTCTCGTCAATCAGATTCAACTGGTCTAACCTTTTCTGAATGCACTCATCTTTGTCTAAGTATGCATCTTTCATAATTCTTAGAGAAGGAATCTGAACTTCGACAGGTAGGACGACTTCCATACCATAAACCAGAGAGAATGGGGTTGCCCCAGTTGATGTTCGAGCTGAAGTGTGATAGCCGTGGAGAGCAAACGGTAGAATCACATTCCAGTCCTTGTAGGTCACAACCATCTTCTGTATAATCTTCATAATGTTATTGTTAGTGGCTTCTACCGCTCCATTCATCTTTGGTTGATACGAAGAAGAGTTGTGATGCTTGATCTTGAACTGCATGCAGAGTTCAGTGATCATAGTGTTGTTGATATTAGTACCATTGTCCGTGATGATTCTCTCAGGGATGCCATACCGATAAATAAGGTTATGTTTGATGAACCGGGCGACCACATTCTTGGTTACAGAGGCGAACGAGGCTGCTTCAACCCACATTGTAAAGTAATCAATGGCGATGAGGATGAAGCGATATCCATTAGAAGAGGTTGGATTAATCTCTCTAATCATATCAATTCCCCATATTTTGAATGGCCAAGGAGCAGTCAAGACATTCAGCGGGACCGGAGGAACATGAATTTTATCAGCATAGATCTGACACTTATAACAAGTTCTCGAGGGGTGGTGACAGTCGGTTTCCATAGTCGACCAATAGTAACCTTCCCTCAAAATATTTTTAGCCATAGTATGTCTGCTGAAGTAGTACCAAAGATACTCTCGTGCATATCTTCCATAATTTCTTATGGTTCCTTCTTGTCCACACAACGAAGTAGAGTCGAATCATGATTGTGCTTGTATAAAATTCCATTTCTCAAGAAGAACTTAGGCGAGAACCTTCGTAGGAATTTATTGTTATGGATTGATGCCCCTTCAGGGTACTCTTGAGCCTCAAGGTACCTTTTCACTTCATGAAACCAAGGTTTTTCCTCTACTCAATCAGTGTTAACTTCATAGCAGTGTGATGGTTCATCCATTTTTTCAATGGTAATTCTGGGAGCCTCGTTGTCCCATCTGACCTTGAACATAGATGACATTGTAGCCAATGCATCTGCCAACTATTTCTCTTCTCGCAGGATGTGCTCAAAAGTGATTTCCTCAAAATATGGGATCAAGGTTAGCACATGTTCTTGGTAAGGGATAAGATTCGAATGCTTCGTATCCCATTCTCCCTTAACTGGACTGATTACTAGGGCTGAATCTCCATATATTCTCAAGAACTTCATTCTCAAGTCAATAGCAGCCTTAATACCCATGATGCACGCTTCATATTCAGCTATATTGTTGGTGCATTCAAAGAAAAGTCTGGCGGTGAAGGGCGTATGATAACCCTGAGGAGAGATAATTATAACACCAATTCCATTTCCAAGTGCATTAGAACTCCATCAAAAACCATAGTCCATCAGGATCCTGAATCAGGTCCTTCATACGGTCTAGGTTCTTCATAATCTGTAACTAGCATAATGTTCTATTCTGGGAATTCAAAATTCATAGACTGATAGTTGTCTACAGCTTGATATGCCAAATTATCTACTAGTACACTTCCTTTGATTTCTTTTTGAGTGGTTGTTGTACCCCAAAATTTGCCCTCCCATATTCTTCAAGATTGCTCAAGGGCTTGCACAGTCAAACATCCTCCTAAGCCAGTCAAAATTAGGGTTTTGGTTCTTTCAAGGAATTTGAGGTTTTCAAGGGTTCAATCAAGTCTCATAGGCCTCTATACATTGTCAAGCATCTACATGTCAAGTTTCAAGGTTCACAATTCCAGTTTGCACAGTCAAAAGCACCATTTGCTTCACAACCAACTGCAGGGGTAAAATGGTCATTTTACAGTCAAAAGTCAGAATTTTTGGTCAACATCTTATTTTGAGTACACAATCATCATTTGATCAAGTCTTTATCATTATTCCACAAGAATGCCTCAAAAATCATCAAAGATGCAAAAGTTGCTATTTTTGGACAGTTGAAAAGTCAACTGTAACTTGACCAGGGCATAACGTTTTCATGGTTCATCAGAAAAATCCCATCCAATGCTAATTTTGAAGGGGACGACATTTCCTACAACTCATCTTCACATTCCAAGTCCAAGAAATTCTCTCACAAAAAGTTATCAATTTCTACATTATAGGTCAATTTCAAAAGTCAACAAAAAGGCACTTTAAGTAAAAGACCATAACTTGAGATTGGTAAATCCAAATGACATGGGACCAAAGGAATTTGTTATAGGACTTCAGGACCTTTCCAAAATGTCCAAGAACATGTTCATAGGATCAAAATTGAGCAAGATATGCATTGGAGAAGTTGGGAAATTTTTGTGAATTTGCAAAAGTCAACTTTGCTCAAAACACATCATTTTTGCTAATGGGCCTCAAATTCTTTCTTGAAACATTGTCCAAGGCCTATGCACGACCCATTGGGATTACTTGAACTTATTTTCTCATTTTCTATTAATTAATTGGATTTTTTATTAATATTAATTCATTTAATTGATTTAAAATGTAGGAAAATGTCAAGATATGTTTTTCTCAATCTTTTGTGAAGCAAATAAACTCAGGGCAAGCTGGCAAATTCGTGTGCCAATCAAGGACATCAAGATCTCCAATTTTGGCATGTTTTCCCAATCAAAAATATGCAAAAAGATTTGATTGGAAATCAAATATTGAAACATGAATACAATGGATCTTTGGGCCAAGACTTAACCTAATTCTATTCCCATATATGCAAGCAAGCCAACCCTAATGCCATTCACGTGAGAATTTTGCATACAGAACCATAACCAATATTGAAAAATCAAGAAAAAAGTCAAATTTGTTTTCTCACTTCAAGGCCCTTTCAAACCAATTTGAGGATTCAAACACATTGCTAGAACCCCCAGGAACGTGTAGGAATCAAAACCACACGCTAAAGCTCAAAGAATCCCAGGATAACAGTTTCACGGTTTGGAATTTTTTTCACAATCGCATACATTGATTCATGCATATTTAACGTCTTTTGTTGAGTGCTTTGTGTTCACAGGGACTGTACGAAACTTTTGGTACAAGATAATTGAGTTATAGAGCCCTAAATCACAAACCACCATGGATGAATTTTAGGGTTTTCAAGCTCTTGAATTGGGGCTTTGTCATATAGGAAAAATTAGGCTTTGAAAGACCCATGGTTGAGACCGCTGGGACGAGACGAAGACAACAGGACCATTGCGCTCTATTTATGTAGCTTCTACGCCTAATCGCTATTTTTGGTCATGCTATTTTGTGGGGGTTAAAAACCCCCGCTATCTGTTTATTATTTACAGGCATTCAGCGAAGAAGATGATACGTGGAAGCGCGTGGGTGGCTCATTCAAATATAACGCACGTTTTTGTTAATTTCCAGCATATGCGTTGTTTTTATATATTATTTTCATTACCCATTATAATAACAAATACAGGCGCTTGGCTTAGTGGAAGATGATGTGGCTGGTCACCATTGGGACCTGGGTTCGATTCCCAGGTCCCCCAAGCCTTTGTTTCTATTTTTTCATAACATGTTCCTGTGCAGGCGTTCCAAAGCATTCCACCATGCGCTTCAAGCAATCAAGCGCCAAGTGGCCACTAACACCCATCTAATGGCCAAGCGTGAATATTCATGGGGCTCCCTAGTCAACAGGCATATGGTTGATCAGAAGGGTCAAACGTGGCTGAAACAATTGGGCTTCCAAAATTCCAGATTCACCTCCATCTGGGCCCAACACCCCCTGGTTCTTTCTTATTTTCTTTTTTGTTTTCTTTTTCTTTTTATTTGCTTTTACTAATTTTTAATTATTAATATTATTATTTAATTAACAAACTTCTATTTTCATAATTAATTCAGAAAACAATATTTTCTTATTATTATCATTATTATTAATTTGACCTTAGTTTAGTTATTTTGTAAATAAAATACTAACAAATTAATTAGCTTAAATTAGGTTAAGTTTGATTCTTTTCATAATAAATAAAATAAATTTAGAATTAGGGTTTTCTTAACTTTTAATTTCTTTTTATTTTCATTAAGACCTAAAAAACATAAAAAAATATTTTTTTCTTTTAATTAATTAATTAATTAGTAAATTATGTTTAACTTGAGTTAATTGCAAAAAAGGACAAAATTCAATTCTTTTCTCAAAAAAGGGGTCAAAACCCTAAGGACGTCCCGATTCAATTCTTTCGCGCTTTAATTCCTTTTGATCTTTATTTATGTATCTGTTTCCGAGGATGTAATAGTTAATTAGGCTTTTATCGCTTTATTTACTTTTCTCGCATTTATTTTCCAAACGGGTTTTGTTTTTGGCGATGTATATGCCCGCGCCTTGTAATAGAGTAGATTTACCTTTTCGCACTTTATTTTCCGCACTCTTAACTGTTAATTATGCATGACAAGATTGCCTGACAAATAAAATCAATCCGTAGTTCACAAATAACATGTACAAGATAATCTTAACTGAATTGGACACACATGCACATGCCACTCCTAGGGTACGCCTCACTGGTTGTCTCGAGGTGGTCGTCAAGTATAGGGTGTTTTAGAGGTCGCCCTCCTGTCTAAAGATCCAGTTGTCTCGAAACGGTCGCCTCAGATAAAAAGGATCTAAGACATTAGGGTTACCACTAAGGCGTCCTACTATTGCTTTGGTGACCACACATTGTCCCTATAATCGAAGTGACCCGAACAACTCCAACGACGGTGCTTCCTACTTCTCAATAGTGGGATAGTACTGTCTAAAGGACTCTTACACAGCCTAATTCCTTAGAGTAGGTAGATTTCTCCTTGGTAATTGCTCTTTCAAAAAACAAAAACAACTTTTCGCACCTACACTTTCAAAAAGTTTTCAAACAATACTTCATACACTCTTGAGGACTGATACAAGAGTTACCTAGAAGTTTTCAAACGAAATTTTTTTTAAAACCCACAAACACTTGAAAAGCAAACCATTTTTGAAAACATAGTGAGCAAGTACCTAAGAGCCCGTGGATAACCACAGATAGAAAGGGTTCTAACACCTTCCCTTTCTATAAATCTACCTCCTGAACCGAGAAACATTCTCGAAAAGGAATTTTGCTGTGCTTTTGTCCTTTCCATGTTGGAGAACATAAAAGACAGTGGCGACTCTTGCTTACCGCGACATTTCGCGAACCAGCTTTAAAACAGTCAGTTCTATTTCCACCGATCACAGAACTGGCGACTCTGCTGGGGAAAGTTATAAGTGAGGTGTACCTTAGGATTAGACCACTCTTGTTTTCAATTGCTTGCTTTGTTTGCTTTTATATTTGTGGGCTTTGCATCGGAGTTTCTTAGATCCTAACCCGGATCTGGGGAATACCCTTTAGGTAGCATAAGCTGTGAGGGACCTGTCCGGCGTAGACCGACACGGGTGAAGCAGTGGCTATGTTGGTGTGACACCTTGGTCTGTACCGATATCCCTTGTGTTGCAACGAGGAGAATATGGGTCTTCTGAGGAGTCATTAAGCACCAACCGACCTTAGAACCCTAAATTGACCCAACTTGGCCATAGAACAGTAGCAGTATGCTACACTCATTGAGGCTAAACTCTCGCGATGGTTCTGGCCGCAAGAAAAGATTGCGATGCTGGAGTTATGACCGATTGAGGGTTGTCAGTGATATTGAGATCCTCTAGAACCCAGTTACTATTTTCTAGGACATGTCTTAACCAAGGAAACTGAAAGAGGGTAGTACTTGACTTCATGCTAGCCTAAACTCTAAGGGCTCTCTGTGTGACTTGTGTGCCTTCAAACTTGAATTACTTGCACGTACTTGTTATCTGACAACACGGGTTCCTTGCAGGTTTTGTTTACAGTCCTTAATCTGGACTCATAACAGGGTTTATTTACAACACTCCACGCATAGCATAACATCATACCATCATACCATTACATACATCTTGCATAAGGATTAACCCATTTTAAGGATCTCAAGGGTCTGTGATGCAGGTCATGATGAACCAACTGTCTAGCAAGGGGCAAAGGGGATTTATTTTCCTCTAGACAAGGTTGTGTGGAGATCAAAACATGACAATTTGAGTCAGGGGCTATGACCCACTCGATATGGTGAGCTTTGACTCTTGAAGAAGACTCTCAACAACATGAAGTTCCTTCAATCAAGCTACCGTATTCAACTTCTAACAAATTTCTCTGTTTACCCCGCGAGATCCTTGAAAACATTGCATGCATATCATACATATCATTGCATTACAGGTACCCTTTTTACAGGTCACTTATCTTCTTCGCTGTTTATTTCAGCAATCAGCATGAATCCTGCACCATCCACTGAACAAGCTATCCAGGCCCAGAATGCCCAGTTCCAGGAGTTGGTTATGAGCCTAGCCCAGGGTCAACAGGACTTGAAAACTTTGATTCTGAAAAAGAAGAAGAAGAAGAAGAAGAAGAAGAAGAAGAGGACTGTGTTGTTCAACACTAGACGCAGATCTGGGAATGGATTACCGAATGAGGCTGAGCTGACTACCTCATCTGTGGGAAAAGACAATCCCCAAGAGAGAAGGGTTCCTAGTCCCATATTCTCCGATAACAAGACGGATTTTAATGATGAGCAGTACCCTCATGCGGAGGACAGGTACAAACAGCTGGAAGACCGTTTGAGCGCCATGGAAATACAGAAGGTTCCCGGTTTGGACTTCAAAGATCTAGGTCTATCCTCTGGGGTGGTGATTCCCCATAAATTCAAGGCACCTGCTTTTGCAAAGTACGACGGGGCATCCTGTCCTAAGCTTCATCTCAGATCATATGTGAGGAAGATCCAACCGTATACTGCAGACAAGAATCTATGGATCCATTTCTTCCAGGATAGTCTTTCAGGGACTCAACTCGAATGGTTCTATCAGCTGGATGGAACCAGTTTTCGTAACTGGGAGGATTTGGCTACTGCGTTTTACAAGCAGTATCAGTATAATTCCGACCTCGCTCCTATGCGTACCCAACTCCAGGGTATGTCACTAGGGACGGGCGAAGGATTCAAGGAGTATGCCCAAAAGTGGAGAGACCTGGCTGGAAGGGTGCAACCACCTTTGACTGACCGTGAACTTGTGGACATGTTCTTGGGGACCCTGTCTGGTCCATTCTTCAACCATCTGATTGGGAATTCTTCTGCTGGGTTTACAGATCTGATCTTGACTGGTGAGAGGATAGAAGCTGGTATCAAGTCTGGGAAGATACAAAAGGGTGACTCCTCGAACACTGAGAAGAAACTGTTCAAGAAAGAATCTAGTGTTGTCTATTCAAGAGGGCAGAATAGGTCCGAACACCGCCAAACTGTCAACGCGGTGGTTATTTCAAAACTGGCCAGTGCTCCTCAACATCGCAACCAACAAAGGGAAGAGAGACCTAAAAGGAAATTCACTCCCCTCAGCATGACCTTGTCCCAAATATTGCCACAGTTGCTGGAGACCAATTTAGTAACTCTAAGGGACCCTCCTAAGAATCCCAACAAGACACCTTCAAGGTATAACACCAACGCCCGCTGCGCTTATCATTCTGACAGCCCGGGGCATGCTACAGATGATTGTTGGACTCTGAGGAACAAGGTTCAGGATCTAATCGATGAAAAGGAGGTCCAGTTCGAAGCGCCCGAGGCTCCCAATGTGATCACTGCTCCCTTGCCAAAACATGGCTAGGATTGAAAAAAAACTTTTGTTCATTCGAATGTTCAAGTTGTATTTTTCTTTGCTTATTCAAACATTTGTTCATGTCAAACTTGGTTATTTCATTAATGCATTACACGTGTCTGTTTTGAAGTAATTACGTTTATTATATTCAAAATTGCTTTTATTTTTTTGATATGCAACTCTCGATTAAAAATTCTAAGCCTCTTGAGGGAGGATGACGAAAACGATACCACGATCCTTACAGTATGCTTTTGAACAGACCCCGCTGATGAGGTACATGCATTGTTTCAATTCCTAAACACTGGAGTTATAAGGAAGATAATCCCTCGTCAACCCCTTCGAGCCAAAGAAGTAGGAGTTTTTCTTTTCACAAAAAATTAAAACCCTTAATCATAACCTGGGGCAGGGTAGTTCTCTCAGTTAATCCAAGTGCACAACGAATGGCATCAAAGGAGTCATTCCAAAACAAAAGATAGTGATGGTTCCGAATAATCATAAAAACAGGCAGTCGTTATCTTTCAAAAATAAAAGCCCGATAAGTCAAAACCTACGAAGGAGACTTACAAAACTAGGGGCATCCCGCTGACTGTAATCACAAGAGAAAGAGTTCAGGCAAAAAGACAGGGATAACACAAATCAAAATAAAAAGGTTCTATAAACCCTTAACAAAAAAAATGACTGCCTATTCAAAATAAATTGTCAAAATCTGAACCATCACCGGAACATCAGAGCAAAGACTCAAACAAGGTCTAACGCACGATTAGCTGAGTTTAGGATCGAAGAACATCACGAAGAGCGGGTGGGTACAAATAAATTTTGAGCCTTTATCCTTTGTTTCTTAAACCGTGAACCAGACCACGTTATAACCCTCAAAAGTCCTAGCTGAAGCATGGGTTAGTTCAAAAGCATACTGTTACGAAAGGTATCCTGACTCCTATAGGGCTTGCTGTCAAATCCTGAGTTGACATCACATTTTACAAAAATTCCCTTGTTTTACAAAAAATGCATTTTCAAAATTTTTAAGACAGACATAAGCTTTGCATTTTTAAATAACATTGTTTGCACATGACTATTTGTTCGAACAGCAGAGAAATTCGCACGATAAATATCTAGTGAACAAAATACCTTCTCAATAAAAGGGTCACCTCAATTGGAAAAACACTTCCAATCCAGGGGCACGGCATGATCATTGTCCACCATCTGGGGCAGTTAAGTCAAGATTCAGATAATCTCTCAAAAGCCAAATACCAGGGGCAAACCTCCGCCTAAGTCACTTGGGGCATTGGATAAGAATTCTGGCGACGAATCTTGCACGATCAAACATCTTCTGGTGGTATGACAACACCACACTACTGACAATGACAACTCCCTACGTCCTGAGAGTATGGACATAGTCGAAAAAATACTACGCATAATCAGAGACCCGCTAGGTTGACACACCTAGGCAACAACAAGGGCTTCCCGGCGAACCAAAAGGGTTCGGGCAAAAATAAGGGATGAAAATGAAAAAAATCTGTACACCCGGCAAGTCGAAAACCTGAAAAGGTGGCTTGGGCAAAAAAAGGGTATCCCGGTGGACTGAAAACCCGAAAGGGCGGTCCAGGCAAAAGTTAGGGATCACAGCGTACGACTATGTCCCGGCATCTCGTCACTTGCCTACCAGAAGAAGATTTGTCAAGCCGTTAGTTATCAAGCACCTCCACAGGTACCTTCTCCCACAAAAGATGGGGCAATAAGAGTTGTTCGAATTATACAAGCCGCTCTGTCCACCAGGTATCAAGGTAAGTTCAGCTGAAGAACATGACCAAGATACCTTCACTCCCTGCAGAGTAAGGCAAGATTCAGCAATACACTCCCCCGAGTAGAGTTGGTCTCCCATCAGCCCCGAAAAGGCACAGTATTCCCCAGCAAGTCAGTGATACTCTCCCCAAGCAGAGTTATTCTACTATCATCCTTAAGGAAGTTGGACATCCCCGGAAGATCTCAACATTCCTCAGCAGAGTATGCAGATGTTCCTAAGCAAGCATCCCCGACAGTCTTAATATAAGATTGTTCCCCGGCGGAATGCAGACACCCTAGTGGAGCCGTTCCCCCAGTACAGTCTAAAAGGTTTCCCTAGGAGAGTTGAATCAACCTCCCTAGTAGATTCTAGAAGCTTATCCCCAGTAGATTCTGGAAGCTTATCACCTGTAGAGTACATGCATATCTCCCCGGCTTTATTTAGAAGATTATCCCCCACCAGAGCTTATAATTGGGTTACCCTCAGCTAATTACAACGGAAAGACCGTCCTCGGGGAAGTTCTTCCTATCCCCCAGCGGATTTCATCAAATTCCCCAACATAGCTTATCAATGGAATCCCCAGCGGAGTTCTCATTAAAATCTCAGCGAAACATCTCTTCCCCACAGAGTATTTCCCTGCAGAGTAATCTCTTCAACAAGTTTATTCCCCAACTGAGTCATTTTCTCCTACCGGTTTATTCTTGCAATCATCATCCCCAGCGGAAACAAAGAACTCTACTCTTCAAACGTCAGCCCAGGAGTTAACTTCCCGGCGTTCGTCAAGGATTTATTTTCCCAGACGAAAACACATTCATAAACATATCACATTTCATACATCCTGCTTACATACATGATAAAGTGCATACTACACTACCTCAGACATCATGACATCATGCATTTTATACATCATGACATTGCATACAACTAATGTTTTGCCTTTTCAGGAAAAAGGTCAATCCAAAGATGATTACTATCAACTGTCGTGATTCCAGATTCGATACCTGTATCTAGCCAGGGCATATCTGTGAGTGATTGATTGTAGATTTAAAACATGTATCCAGCCAGGGAATATCTGCATGAAGAGTTTAGAGATTCGATACCTGTATCCAGCCAGGGCATATCTGTAGACGATTAATTCCAGATTCGATACCTGTATCTAGCCAGGGCATATCTGTGAGTGATTGATTGTAGATTCGATACCTGTATCCAGCCAGGGCATGTCTGCATGAAGAGTTTAGAGATTCGATACCTATATCCAGCCAGGGCATATCTGTAGACGACAAGTTCCGGATTCGATACCTGTATCCAGCCAGGGCATATCCGTAGACGACTAATTCCGGATTCGATACCTGTATCTAGCCAGGGCATATCTGTGAGTGATTGATTGTAGATTCGATACCTGTATCCAGCCAGGGCATATCTGCATGAAGAGTTTAGAGATTCGATACCTGTATCTAGCCAGGGCATATCTGTAGACGACTAATTCCATATTCGATACTTGTATCTTGCCAGGGCATATCTGTGCGTAATTGATTGTAGATTCGATACCTGTATCTAGCCAGGGCATATCTGCATGAAGAGTTTAGAGATTCGATACCTGTATCCAGCCAGGGCATATCTGTAGCTGACCAGTTCAAGATTCGATACCTGTATCTAGCCAGGGCATATCTGTGAGTAATTGATTGTGGATTCGACACCTGTATCTAGCCAGGGCATATCTGCATGAAGAGTTTAGAGATTCGATACCTGTATCCAGCCAGGGCATATCTGCGGACGACTAATTCCAGATTCGATACCTGTATCTAGCCAGGGCATATCTGTGAGTAATTGATTGTGGATTCGACACCTGTATCTAGCCAGGGCATAACTGCATGAAGAGTTTAGAGATTCGATACCTGTATCCAGCCAGGGCATATCTATAGACGACTAATTCCAGATTCGATACCTGTATCCAGCCAGGGCATATCTGTGAGTGATTGATTGTGGATTCGACTCCTGTATCTAGCCAGGGCATATCTGCATGAAGAGTTTAGAGATTCGATACCTGTATCTAGCCAGGGCATATCTGTGGGCGACTAATTCCAGATTCGACACCTGTATCTAGCCAGGGCATATCTGTGAGCGACTGATTGTAGCCCTATACCTGAAACCAGACAGGAAAGGTATCTACATGAAGAGATTGAAGATCAACGCCTGTAGCAGGCCAGGAAATTATCTTTCTTTCTCAAGTATGCAAGTTCTCGCTAAGGAATCTCTTACGCGATTGACACTTCCGGATGGCATCTTTAAGCCCATCTCCACAACTATCCATCATCTCTCTAAATGGCATCTATAAGCCCATTCCCGACATCACATTGCTGATACTCTACTATGCGAGTGCAAATTTCTGGGCACTCTAGTGTTCAATCATCTTCCACCCTCGGATCACAAAAGGCACGCAAGCCAATCTACATCCTCAGGTCTAAGAAGATTTAACAGGGGCAACTGTTGTACCCCAAAATTTGCCCTCCCATATTCTTCAAGATTGCTCAAGGGCTTGCACAGTCAAACATCCTCCTAAGCCAATCAAAATTAGGGTTTTGGTTCTTTCAAGGAATTTGAGGTTTTCAAGGGTTCAATCAAGTCTCATAGGCCTCTATACATTGTCAAGCATCTACATGTCAAGTTTCAAGGTTCACAATGCCAGTTTGCACAGTCAAAAGCTCCATTTGCTTCACAACCAACTACAGGGGTAAAATGGTCATTTTACAGTCAAAAGTCAGAATTTTTGGTCAACATCTTATTTTGAGTACACAATCATCATTTGATCAAGTCTAGATCATAATTCCACAAGAATGGCTCAAAAATCATCAAAGATGCAAAAGTTGATATTTTTGGACAGCTGAAAAGTCAACTGTAACTTGACCAGGGCATAACTTTTTCATGGTTCATCATAAAAATCCCATCCAATTCTCATTTTGAAGGGGATGACATTTCCTACAACTCATATACACATTCCAAGTCCAAGAAATTCTCTCACAAAAAGTTATCAATTTCTACATTATAGGTCAATTTCAAAAGTCAACAAAAAGGCACTTTAAGTCAAAGACCATAACTTGAGATTGGTAAATCCAAATGACATGGGACCAAAGGAATTGTTTAGAGGACTTCAAGACCTTTCCGAAATGTCCAAGAACATGTTCATAGGATCAAAATTGAGCAAGATATGCATTGGAGAAGTTGGGAAATTTTTGTGAATTTGCAAAAGTCAACTTTGCTCAAAACACATCATTTTTGCTAATGGGCCTCAAATTCTTTCTTGAAACATTGTCCAAGGCCTATGCACAACCCATTGGGATTATTTGAACTTATTTTATCATTTTCTATTAATTAATTGGATTTTTTATTAATATTAATTCATTTAATTGATTTAAAATGTAGGAAAATTTCAAGATATGTTTTTCTCAATCTTTTGTGAAGCAAATAAACTCAGGGCAAGCTGGAAAATTCGTGTGTCAATCAAGGACATCAAGATCTCCAATTTTGGCAAGTTTTCCCAATCAAAAATATGCAAAAAGATTTGATTGGAAATCAAATATTGAAACATGAATACAATGGATCTTTGGGCCAAGACTTAACCTAATTCTATTCCCATATATGCAAGCAAGCCAACCCTAATGCCATTCACGTGAGAATTCTGCATACAGAGCCATAACCAATATTGAAAAATCAAGAAAAAAGTCAAATCTGTTTTCTCACTTCAAGGCCCTTTCAAACCAATTTGAGGATTCAAACACATTGCTAGAACCCCCAGGAACGTGTAGGAATCAAAACCACACGCTAAAGCTCAAAGAATCCCAGGATAACAGTTTCATGGTTTGGAATTTTTTTCACAGTCGCATACATTGATTCATGCATATTTAACGTCTTTTGTTGAGTGCTTTGTGTTCACAGGGACTGTACGAAACTTTTGGTACAAGATAATTGAGTTATACAGCCCTAAATCACAAACCACCATGGATGAATTTTAGGGTTTTCAAGCTCTTGAATTGGGGCTTTGTCATATAGGAAAAAATAGGCTTTGAAAGACCCATGGTTGAGACCGCTGGGACGAGATGAAGACAACAGGACCATCGCGCCCTATTTATGTAGCTTCTACGCCTAATCGCTATTTTTGGTCATGCTATTTTGTGGGGGTTAAAAACCCCCGCTATCTGTTTATTATTTACAGGAATTCAACGAAGAAGACGATACGTGGAAGCGTGTGGGTGGCTCATTCAAATATAACGCGCGTTTTTGTTAATTTCCAACATATGCGTTGTTTTTATATATTATTTTCATTACCCATTATAATAACAAATACAGGCGCTTGGCTTAGTGGAAGATGATGTGGCTGGTCACCATTGGGACCTGGGTTCGATTCCCAGGTCCCCCAAGCCTTTGTTTCTATTTTTTCATAACATGTTCCTGTGCAGGCGTTCAAAAGCATTCCACCATGCGCTTCAAGCAATCAGGCGCCAAGTGGCCACTAACACCCATCTAATGGCCAAGCGTGAATATTCATGGGGCTCCCTAGTCAACAGGCATGTGGTTGATCAGAAGGGTCAAACGTGGCTGAAACAATTGGGCTTCCAAAATTCCAGATTCACCTCCATCTGGGCCCAACACCCCCTGGTTCTTTCTTATTTTCTTTTTTGTTTTCTTTTTCTTTTTATTTGCTTTTACTAATTTTTAATTATTAATATTATTATTTAATTAACAAACTTCTATTTTCATAATTAATTCAGAAAACAATATTTTCTTATTATTATCATTATTATTAATTTCACCTTAGTTTAGTTATTTTGTAAATAAAATACTAACAAATTAATTAGCTTAAATTAGGTTAAGTTTGATTCTTTTCATAATAAATAAAATAAATTTAGAATTAGGGTTTTCTTGACTTTTAAGTTCTTTTTATTTTCATTAAGACCTAAAAAACATAAAAAAAATATTTGTTTTCTTTTAATTAATTAATTAATTAGTAAATTAGGTTTAACTTGAGTTAATTGCAAAAAAGGACAAAATTCAATTCTTTTCTCAAAAAAGGGGTCAAAACCCTAAGGACGTCCCGATTCAATTCTTTCGCGCTTTAATTCCTTTTGATCATTATTTATTTATCTGTTTCCGAGGATGTAATAGTTAATTAGGCTTTTATCGCTTTATTTACTTTTCTCGCATTTATTTTCCAAACAGGTTTTGTTTTTGGCGATGTATATGCCCGCGCCTTGTAATAGCGTAGATTTACCTTTCTGCACTTTATTTTCCGCACTCTTAACTGTTAATTATGCATGACAAGATTGCCTGACAAATAAAATCAATCCGTAGTTCACAAATAACATGTACAAGGTAATCTTAACTGAATTGGACACACATGCACATGCCACTCCTAGGGTACGCCTCACTGGTTGTCTCGAGGTGGTCGTCAAGTATAGGGTGTTTTAGAGGTCGCCCTCCTGTCTAAAGATCCAGTTGCCTCAAAACGGTCGCCTCGGATAAAAAGGATCTAGGACATTAGGGTTACCACTAAGGCGGCCTACTATTGCTTTGGTGACCACACATTGTCCCTATAATCGAATTGACCCGAACAACTCCAACGACGGTGCTTCCTACTTCTCAATAGTGGGATAGTACTGTCTAAAGGACTCTTACACAGCCTAATTCCTTAGAGTAGGTAGATTTCTCCTGGGTACTTGCTCTTTTAAAAAACAAAAACAACTTTTCGCACCTACACTTTCAAAAAGTTTTCAAACAATACTTCATACACTCTTGAGGACTGATACAAGAGTTACCTAGAAGTTTTCAAACGGAATTTTTTTTAAAACCCACAAACACTTGAAAAGCAAACCATTTTTGAAAACATAGTGAGCAAGTACCTAAGAGCCCGTGGATAACCACAGATAGAAAGGGTGCTAACACCTTCCCTTTCTATAAATCTACCTCCCGAACCGAGAAACATTCTCGAAAAGGAATTTTGCTGTGCTTTTGTCCTTTCCATGTTGGAGAACATAAAAGACAGTGGCGACTCTTGCTTACCGCGACATTTCGCGAACCAACTTTAAAACAGTCAGTTCTATTTCCACCGATCACAGTGGTGTACTGAATGTCGTATTCTATTAAGACCATTTTCCATCAGGCTATTCTTCCGGAGATAGTTGGCTTCACGAATATGTACTTGATGGGATCCATTTTAGAGATCAACAAAGTAGTATGTGTCAACATATATTGTCTTAGTCGGCGAGCAGCCCATGCCAAAGTGAAACGCGTTTTATTGAGCAGTGAATATCTTGCTCCACATTCGGTAAACGTTTTACTAAGGTAGTATATTGCATGCTCTTTTTGACCAGACTCGTCATGCTGCGCCAGTACACACCCCATTGAATTCTCTGGCACGGTTAGGTACATGATTAAAGGTTTTCCTTCAACTGGTGGCATCAGAATCGGAGGTTCTTGTAAGTACTCCTTAATTTTATCAAAGGATATTTGGTAGTCTTTGTTCCAATTTACTACTTGATCTTTCTTCAATAGCTTGAATATTGGCTCACACGTAGTAGTCAAATGGGAAATGAGTCGGGAAATATAATTCGATCGTCCTAAGAAACCTCTGACTTCCTTCTCGGTACGGGGAAGCAGCATTTCTTAAATAAATTTAACTTTTGCAGGATCAACTTTAATGCCTTTACCGCTGACGACAAAACCCAGTAGTTTACCAGATCTCACCCAAAAAGTGCACTTGTTCGGATTTAACCTTAGTCTGTACTTCTTCAGTCTTTCAAATAATTTATGAAGATGATCAAGATGCTCTTCTTCAGTCTGTGATCTAGCTATATTATCGTCGATGTAGACCTCTATCTCGTGATGAATCATGTCATGAAATAAGGCTACCATGGCACGCTGATAAGTTGCCTCGACGTTCTTCAACCCAAAAGGCATAACCTTGTAACAGAAAGTGCCCCACTGTATGACGAAGGTAGTTTTCTTCATGTCCTCAAGCGCCATCTTGATCTGATTATAACCCAAGAAACCATCCATGAAGGAGAATACCTTGTGTTGAGTGCTGTTTTTGACCAAAATATCAATATATGGCAGTGGGAAGTCATCTTTGGGGCTCGCCCTGTTCAGATCCCTGTAATCTACACACATACATAACTTGCCATCTTTCTTTGGTACCGAAACAACATTAGCAACCCATTAAGGATATGATGTCACTGCTAAGAAACTCATGTCGAATTGTTTCATAACCTCTGCCTTGATCTTTACTGACATTTTAAGACCCATGTGACGAACCTTCTGCTTTACCGGAGCACAACCCTCTTTATTCGGCAGACGGTGAACAACAATATCAGTATCAAGTCCTAGAATATCTTCATATAAACAAGAAAATATCTCAACATATTCATGCAACATCTGGATTAATCTGTTCTTGACACTACTCTCTAATTTGGCGCCTATCTTGACCTCTTTTGTCTATTTCAGAACCCAATTTCACCACTTCGACTGGCTCTTCATGTGGTTGGATATCCTTTTCTTCTTCTATTAAGATTCTGGCAAGTTCTCTAGGTATTTCACAATCTTCCTCACCTTCAACCTCGGGTTAGTGGATCATATTTTCAAAGTCATAAGAGGCAATAATAGAGTCATTATCAATAAGATCCAAAGTGGATGGGGATCTTCAATGTAGTATGTGGGTGTGTGTAAGAACACATAGCTATTTGAAAATGTAATAAGTAAAAGAATAACAGGGAGCACAAATTTTGAATGTAAAACATCCAATGTTTTTATTGAATAAACAATGTTTATGAATTATCAACCCTTAACAAATGGACCATTGTGCCCCGGGTAAGACATAAGGTTTAAAGTTATTGTTTATTACATAACAAAAATAAGAAAACAGAAAATGGAATTTACTCCTGTCTGAAAGAGATTGAGATAACATCTTCAGTCTTCCAATTGTAGAGCCTGTTGTTGATAGTGGGAAAGATCCAATTGTCAAAGTTACTATCAGCATCTTCTTCATTGGAAACAACATCAATTGCATTCACACCTTTGTCGTGCTTCGACACAGGTGCGGTAATCACATTCGGGGTCTCCCAAGGATCAAACGAAATCTCTTTGTTGTCAATCAGATCTTGAATTTTGTTTTTCAGGGCCCAACAATTATTGGTTTCTTGCCCAGGACTGTTAGAATGATAGGCACACCTCGTGTTCGGATTGTACTTAAGAGAGGATGTGTTGGGATTCTGAGGAGGATCCCGCAGTGAAATGAGTTCAGCTTTTAACAAATGTTGCAATTACTAAGATAAAGGCATGCTGATCTTGGTAAACTGCCTTAATGGAGCGTCTGAACTTTGTTGGTTGCCCTGTTGTTGTTGAACATGCGTCGGATTAGAGATCAACACTGCTCCCACAGATTGATGGCGATCATTTTTATTATGGCTTTCTAGCCATAGAAAACATTGGCTTCCTTTTTACCACATAATGGCTTCTTCACAACCTTAGAAGACGTGGCCACCAGAATCTTCCCACTCTTAATACCACTTTCAGCTCTTTCTCCTGTCAATATCAGCTCAGTAAAACCAGTTGGAGAACTCCCAATAAGAAGATTAAAGAATGGGCCTATTAGAGTGCCCATGAACATATCAACTAATTCCCGGTCATACAAGGGAGGTTGCACCCTTCCAGCTAAATCCCTCCATTTTTGTGCATACTCCTTGAACCCTTCATTCGAGGCCATGGACATGCTTTGCAACTGCACACGAGTCGATGCAAAGTCAGCTTTATATTGATACTACTTGTAAAAAGTAACAGCCAAGTCTTCCCATGTATGGATGTTGGTTCCTTTGAGCTGATAGAACAATTCAAGTTAAGTGCCAGACAAACTTTCTTGAAATAAATGGATCCATAATTTCCTGTCAGCAGTATGAGGTTGGATATTTCGAACATACAACCTCAAATGAAGTTTGGGACAAGAGACCCCATCATATTTAGTAAAGACGGGGACCTCAAATTTGTGAGGGATGACCACCCCAGGGATCAAACCTAGTTCTCCAAAATCCAATCTAGGCACTTTCTGGATTTCCATAGCTTTGAGACGGTCTTCCAACTGCTTGTACTTGTCATCTATAAGAGGGTACTATTCATCAAAGTATTCTTCATCTTCAGAACCCTGATTATTTTTACCATCAAGCTTGATGCTCCTACCATCCTCTTCTTGGTTTTCGTCTTCCTCAGAGGAAATATCGTCCATTTGAATTGGTTAAGTAGGACCTTTGAATCTTCTCCCCATGTTGAGGATAACAGCCAACTTTTTAGTCTTCTTTTTCTTGGCGATGAGCACCATCAGATCTTTTTGTCCCTGTGCCAGATTCAGAAGAGTCTCTTGAAATTGTGCATGCTAAGCTTGGAGGTCCTTAACAGTTTGTTCGAGGGCCATCTTATACTGAAATAAACAGTAAGTAGATGAGAAAACATGTATAGAAAACATGTTATGTAATGATGCATGATATGTAAATGCAATGTTTTCAAGGACCTTAGGAGATTTAAATTTTTTAACCAAGAGGAAACAAAAACAAAGATTTTTTATTAATAAGCTTATGTGAATACAAAGGATGACAAAGAAATAAATTGAAAACTCCTAAAACTCTAAGTTTCCCATGGACACTTCCTCTTTGAGTTGATGTATGCATTAAGACTCTGCTCCTCATGAATTTTATTTGTGAGCTCCAACACCTTATTTTCACTTGCATAGATTTGACTCTTAAAGGTATCTCATTCTTCCTTGCATTGAATCCAGGACTTATGCAATTCTTCAAGGTCAGTGGGCATGTGTGGATGGAGGATGATGCGAGAAACGTCTCCTTCGACAATAAGCTCCATGATCATCGGTCAAACAGTTGGATATGGCATCATAAGGTTTTGAGTGCGAGCTCGTACCAATTTTAGATAGGGCTCCAGAGGGATGGAGTTCTTCTATCCTAAAGACTTACTATCAATCTTGCTTACCATGCCCCAAGCATGTATAAACCTTTGAAGATAACCTTGAGGATCAGTTTCGTAATCGAATATAATACCCTAGATAAGTGTGTCATGAAGACCATCTCTTAGAGCATAACCAAATTGACCGTAGATCTAGAGAAGGGTTATAAGTAATACTGCCCTAATGCCACGGAGTGGAACATTAGGGAATTCCCCACAGCGGTTAATGATAGTGATATCCTCATGAGATCGGGAATACCAGTAGATGTCTTTATGAGAAAGTGTCATTATTCTTTGCGACCACTTCAAACCTTGTCCGTTCTTCATTATCGAGCGAGGAAGGTGCGAAATAAACCACCTAGATAGCAGAGGTATACAACACATGAGAGTTCCTCGCCTCTTCATAGTACGAGTGTGAAGAGAATGCAAGACATCTCCAAGAAAGGTAGGCAAAGGATTACGAGCAAGAAATATTTTGAGGGTGTTCACATCTATGAGTTGGTTTGGATTAGGGAATAGTACCAACCCATAGATTAAAAAAAGCCAAGATCTCCTCGAAGGCCTAAAAACTCATAACATCCATAAATTTTTGAGCCTTCTCTACCAGAAATTTAGCCAGAAAACCTTTGACTCCACTTCTCATTTCCTAATTAGATACAATGTCGGACTACTTCAGATGTAAGGCAGTTGCAATATCTTTTGGTTTCAGAGCTTCCTCTAAACTGGTGAAGGGTTTATGATCAAGAACAAGTGCTTCCAATAATTGAGAGAACTCCTCCGTTGTGGGTACTAACTGATAATCTGGAAAGGTATAGCGGTGATGTGCAGGGTCAAAGAACTGGAATAAAACACTCATCATGTCTTTGTCAAAACTTGGGGTAACCAGACTAAGTAGTCGACCATTCCTTTTCATGAATGGAGAACTTTCGGGAACCCATGAGACTAACTCCTTAAGTTTATGAGGTACCCTTACAAATTAGATCCAGATAGTATTTCTGCAAGTGAAGGCCATAACCTACAACAAAGAACAAAGATAAATCCCCTGGTCCTTGAAATGGTTAGTTAAAATGATATGGTATGATGTCATGATGTTATAATGTCATGTTCTAACAATTAATCATACACAAACAAAACACACAAGGCCTTAGGTTTAAGCTCGCATGGAGTTTGTAGGTAAGTACCCTCTTGAAGTTTTAGTTGGCTCAACTTTTCCTAAAAGAAGTAACTGGGTTCTAGGAGCCTCAATATCACTGATCTTTCTCCCAGGAATTGTTTCAGCACAAGCATCTGATTTGTAACCGAAATATCCGGAGAGTCTGATCTCAATGAGTGTAGCATCAAGTATCAACTAACTTTAGTCTGCACCAAAGCCGACTATCTCACTACTTTCTAATGGCTAAGTTGTGTCAATTAAGGTTCTAAGGTCAGTTAGTGCTTAATGACACCACGTGGCAGCCCAGTATTCTCCTTGACATAACTCAAGGGACACCGGCACCAACCAATGTGTCACACTAATGTAGCCATCGCTTCAACTGTATCGGTATACGCCGTGTAGTTTTCACGATCTATTGCTACTTACCTAAAATACCCCCAGATTCGGGTATAGGATCTATACAAGAAATAAACCCAAGCATATCCCGAAATATAAAGCATACAAGGAAAACAGGTAAAGTAATAAAGGTGATCAAGCTCTTAAGGTAACCCCACTTTTAAAATTCCCCAACAGAGACGCCAATTCTTTAATACAGTGGAAGATCTGACTTTTGGTTTTGCGTTTTATCGCAAATGTTGTAGATAGTAAGAGTCGCCACCGACTTTTCTTTTATCCAATTAAGGAAAGGATGAAAAGAACAGGAAAGACCTTTTGAGAATTTTCTGAGTAAGGGAGGGTAGGTTATGAAAAGGGGAGGTATTAGCACCCTTTTCATCCGTAGTTTATCTACGGGCTCTTAATCGCTAGCTCACTTTTGAAAATGCTTTGTGAGTGTGTAAGTTTATTAATATTTTGAAAATGCCTAATTTCGACAAACTTTGCAATGATTCTCGTATCGTTGAGAACACATACAAAGTGTTTGTTTTAAAAATATTTTAGAACAAAAATGTTTTGTGTGAAAAATGTTTTTGTTTGTGAGCAAGCGACTACAAACTATCTACCTACTCAAGAGTCTTTCGCGTTCTTTTCCTCCTCTTTTAGATAATGCTATCCTACCATTAATTAGTAGAAAGCCTTATCATTAGATGTTTGAGGGACATGTGCGGGTCATCGTACAATCATAAAGGAAACTTGTAGGCCGCTTTAGCAATTTGTTGTAAGGGGCTAAGATCGGTTACCGAGGTATCATCGAAGAGTCATCGAGGGACTACGATCTTTTAAGTGAGGGTCTTTGCTAAAGCGTCCCATGTTCGAGGGACATAATTGTTTTTATTCGAGGCAACAAGTGGGGGTTACCCTAGAGGTGCGTGTGTGCAAGGTGATTCGTTTTCAGTTATTTTAATCTTTGAGAATAGGGTTAGCTAGCATTAGTTTTTAGATTTTATCATTTAAACCTAATTACTATGCAAATATGTATACATACAAGCATAATTCTTTATGCAGAAAGTAAAATACGGGAAGATAAAAAGCCAAGGCTATTACAATGCTGCAGAGATGGGGATTACAAACCATAAAAATGGGGGGAAACAGTAAACCCTAGTTAACTATTACAACTTTTAGAAGTTACATAGTAATAGTTAATTTCTAATGCAAAAAAATAATAGAAATGCGTGAAGTTGTAAGAAGAAACGAAGATATTAATTAATGGAGTAATTGACTATCTATCATAATGATTAATTGATTTTTTGTTATTTATTTTTTGAGCTAAAGGAATTAAAATCTAATAAAACCTAAGTTATTTTTAATTGAAGAAAAAGTTTTAATTGAGTTAATTAATTCGATTAATTTATTTACAAAAAAAAAGTTAATTTGATTTCATAAAATAAAAGTCAAATTGATTTAACCTAAATCTAAATTAATTTTTATTAATTAATTAAAAAGTTAATTATATTTATAAAAAAAATAAATTGTAAGATTTGGACTAAGTGAACCATTTAAACATCGTTGATCATTTATTGTTGCCTCGAGATTTTGAAATGAATGATATACTTCACAAAAACCAAATGAAACTTATTGTTGAGAATCTTTGATTTTGTCAATCTTCTAATGAGTTTTCAAATGCAAGTTTCAAGATGGTCATTCAACTAACCTCTAATTTCTAACTCATTAACAATTGACTTTTATTTTTATGCTTTTACTTTATGCCTTTACTTTTATCCACCATTTATTTTAGCATTTACATTTCATGCTATTTTCATCTTTGCTCACTTGAGCATTTATCTTTATGTATTTTTGTTTTGCTCACTTGAGCTTTCATTTTCTTTTTGAAGACACCTAATAATCAACTTGAACCATAAAAAAATTTAATGTTACTTGGACTATTTTGTTATCCTAGGTGTTGTATCCAAAAAATTATCTCCCATTTTCTTTAAGGAATTATTTCAAGGCTCCTCAAATACTCAAGAATCTCAAGGGATGACCAGTCAAATGCTCCTCCTAAGTCAAGAGCCTACAACTAGGGTTTTGAGTTTCTCAAGGAAATTTGGTTTCCAAAGGTGTCAAGTGGCTTTCATGGTTCTCCATAGGTCCTAAATAAGGTTTATGTCAACTTTCAAGTCCTACATCACAAGCTTGCTCAGTCAATGGCTCAGATGATTGAAAATCATCTATATTGGCCAAAAAGTCAACTATGGTCAACATACTGTCAAACTTCAAGATTTTTGGTCAACATCAACATTTTTAAGTGATATTCATCATTTTACTAAGGGTTGATCATGATTCCCAAAGGAAAGCTCTTAAATCATCAAAAGTCAAGAATTGTCAAATTAGGGTTTCCTTAGGAGAAGTCAACTAAACTTTGACCAGGCATAATTTTCACATACATCATCAACATTTCCCCAACCAAATATCATTTTGAAGAAAATAAAATTCCCTACAACTTTGATTTTAAGCTCAAGTCAAAAAATGCTTCATTTGAATGATATGACCTAAAACATTATAGGTCATTCTCATAAGTCAACAAAAGACACTTTTTGTCAAGGCAACTTACATCAAGATAATATCTTCAAAAGCATAAATGATCAACATAGAGATTTTATAGGACATCTTTAGATTTATAAAAAGTCAAAGATCATCTTCAAAAGATGAAAATGGAACAAGTTATGAGTTGCACAATTTGGGGGATTTTGAGGAAATCCATGAAATGTAAATTGAGCAAAATTGAAATTTTGAACCAATGAGCCTAACTTTTGATGTTCAAACATGTTAATAAGGTGTTAGAGGACCTCTAAATCTATTCATATATTTTTCACTATTTTTATTTCTTTTATTTGAATTTTTATTCATTTAAATGCAAATAAAATCAAAAAAATATGAAACAATGGTATAAAGGCTTGGGCTTTTTGTTTCAATCATCCAAAGGCCCTAGATAACTCCAACTCATTACAACCTTGCCAAACTCATGAAATACCAAGATGGCAAGAAAAATCTAGAGTTTGGCAAGTTTTAAAGTTGTTTGGTTCTTGTTTTATCATGGCATCATGGCTTTGATTCTTGCCATATTTGTCAACTCACTTCATCGTTCTATATAAAGGCAGGCATACCAACTTAAAAGACCACGAAAATCATTGGCACAAAATCTCTCAAAATATTCTCCAAATTCAAATAAATTGTAAAAATTATATCTCGCATCTCCAGCAGTTTTCAAACCGATCCAAGCCATCCATTGTCCTCCTAACGTTATCAAGAGTCTGACCCAACCATTATTCATTGTGAATTAACCCTAGAAGCCGCCACTATATCAACTTCTGATTGGTAAGTGGATAAGTTTGATGTTATCAAGATTTTCGCAGTTTAAATCCTTGTAAACATGTTTGTTTCACTCATATGCATTTTCTGCAATTTTCTAACGTTTTACAAGTAAACATGGTATACATAATGCTTTGACCTTCAGATCTTGAAAGATTCAATTCCAGCGCTCCAAATTGATGGTGACCATGGTGCACTCCAAGGCGCGCTCCCCACTGGATCACACAATCTCCTAGGTTCATTTATTTTGGGCCTAACGTTTTACATTTTCTCGCCCCCATTTTCTTTTTGTAGTGTGGCCTATTTTTTTATTTCTTTTTAATTAAAATTTTTAATCTTTTTTTTAATCAACAAAAAATCATAAAAAATCATAAAAAAATCAAAAAAGATTCAGTTTTGGTTTTTCTTAATTAAATTTAATTTTTACAAATAAATTAATTAATATAAATCATTTTTGAGATTATTTTGTTAATTAAAATTGGTTACAGTTTGGTTCAAAGTCTTTTTTCTAATTAAAATTAAAAATAACAAAAATATTTTTATACTTAGATTTTTAGGGTTTTAGATATTTCCTCTTTTTTCATTCTCCGTGCGTTATTTATATTTTCGCATTATTATTTTTCATAATTTATGTAACTGTTCATAAGTTGTAATAGTTAAAATTAGGACATTTACATCTTTTCCCCCATTTTGGTTTGTATTCCCCCCATCCCGAAGTGATGTAATAGTGTAGTTTAATTTCCGCATTTTTATTTTTCCGCACTTGTATATAATGAAGTTTTAGATGTATGATTAATAGGATTGCATGACAATATCTAAAAACAAACGGTAGAAATCCTAACATCCAAGACAAATAACTGAAACACAACACACTTCGCTCATGCATACCTCTAAGGTGCCTCCACTTGTTGCCTTCAGAAAATAAACAATCACGTCTCTCGAACTTGAGAAGTTTTAGCAAAGACCTTTTTGGTTAAAAGTTCATAGTCCCTCGATGACCCTTCGGTGCTACCTCGATGAATGATATTAGTACCTTAGGGTAATTTCCAAACTGTCCTATGATTTGCCTTTGTGACTGTATGATGACCTGCTCCCGTCCCGTAAACATCCAATGATAGGGCGACCCACCATCTAATGGTATGATAACACTATCTAAAGGAAAAGAGGAAAAGAACAAAGATATTTTGAGTAGGTAGGTAGATAGCTTGTAGTTTCTTGTTCATAAAACAAAACAAATTTCTCACACATACACTCTCTTTTCTAAATATTTTCAAAGATAAAAAACACTTTGTATACATTCTCAACGATACGAGAATAATTACAAAGTTTGCCGCATTAAGGAATCTTTTCAAAATATTTTAAAAACACACAAACAAAAAGCATTTTCAAAAGTGAGCTAGCAACTAAGAGCCCGTAGATAACTACGGATGAAATGGGTGCTAACACCTTCCCTTTTCATAACCTACCCAACTTAATTCGAAAAATTCTCAAAGGTCTTTCCTGTTCTTTTCACCCTTTCCTTTATTGGATAAAATAAAATTCAGTGGAGACTCTTGCTATCCGCAACATTTGCGATAAAACGCAAAACCATTAAAATTCAGTTCTCCCACCATATTACAAAACTGGTGACTCTGCTGGGGAATTATCTAAAAGTTTGGTTACCTTAGAGATAGTTCATATTTTAAATGCTTTCCTTGTTTGAATTGCTTGATTTATTCTTGAAGGGTTGTTTGGGTATTCGTGTAAAGATCTTATACCCGGATCAGGGGCATTTAAGGTAAGTAGCAATAGATCATGGAAATTGTACAACGTAGACCGATATGGTTGAAGCGATAGCTACGTTAGTGTGACACATTTGTGGGTACCGATGTCCCTTCAGTTGAATCAAGGAGAATATGAGGCCGTTGAGTGGTGTCATGAAGCACTAACTAACCGTAGAACCTTAGTTGAACAACTAGGCCATTAGAAAGTAGTAAGATAACCAGATTTGGTGCAAGACTGAATTTGGTTGATACTCGATACTATACTCATTGAGATCAGACTTTCGGGATATTTCGACCGCGAGAATAGATCGCTTGAGCTGAAATAATGCCTGATGAAGAAAGATCAATGATGTTGAGATTCCTTTGAGCCTGGTTACTTATTTTATGATAGGTTGAACCAACTAAATTTCAAGAGGGTACTTACCTACAAACTCCATGCAAGATTAAACCTAAGGCTTTGTGTGTTTTTCTTGTGTATGATTAATTGTTCGAACATAACATCATAACATCATGACATCATTACACATATCATTTTCTTAACCATTTCAAGGATCTCAAGGGCTTGTGATGCAGGTTATGATGAACCAAATGTCTAGCAAGGGGAAAGGGGATTTATTTTCCTCTAACAAATGTTGTTAAAGACCAAAGCTCAATATCTTGAGTTTATGGCTAGGACCCACTTGACATGGTGAGCTTGATTCTCGTAGAAGGATGTTCAACGATACGAAGTTCTTCGATCAAACTGCAATCAGATTTAGTCTCTAACATTTTCTTGTGTTTACCCCACGAGGTCCTTGAAAACATTACATATACATATCCTGCATCATTTCATAACATGTTTTCCAGTACAGGTTTCTCATTTTCTCGCTGTTTATTTCAGCAGAAAAATGGCCCTTGAACAAACTGTGAAGGATCTCCAGGTTCAACATGCACAATTCCAAGAGACTCTTGTTAATCTGGCCAATGGGCAACAAGAGATGATGGCACTCCTTCCTAAGAAAAAGAATAAGACTAAGAAGTCGTCTGCTATCCTCAATTTAGGGAGAAGGTTCAAGGGTCCTGCTCAACCAGTTCAGTTGAACGATGTTTCCTCAGAAGAAGATTATGACCAAGAAGAGGATCTCAGAAATGTTAGGCCTGAAGGTAGAAACAATTAGGACGAAGACTACCATGATGAACAATACCCTCCTGATGATGACAAGTATAGACAATTGGAAGATAGGCTCAAGGCTGTGGAGGTCCCGAAGATACCAGGATTAGTATTCGGTGAACTACGGCTGGTTCCAGGGGTGGTTATCCCTCACAAATTCAAGGTCCCTGCTTTTGCTAAATATGATGGGGTCTCTTGCCCTAAACTTCATCTGAGGTCATATGTTCAAAAGATCCAACCTCATACGGCTGACCGAAATTTGTGGGTCCATTTCTTTCAAGAGAATTTGTCCGACACTCAACTTGAATGGTTCTACCAACTGGAAGGAACAAACATTCATACCTGGGAAGACTTGGCTGCTGCTTTCTACAAGCAGTACCAATATAATGTTGTTCTGGTGTCGACTCGTGTACAGTTGCAAAACATGTCCATGAGCTCAAATTAAGGTTTCAAAGAATATGCTCAGAAATGGAAAGATCTAGCTGGAAGAGTGCAAACTCCTTTGACTGACCGGGAAATGGTGGACATTTTTATGGATACTTTGACAGGCCCGTTCTTTAATTTGCTGATTGGATGCTCGGTGTCTAGTTTTACGGAGATGATTCTGTCTGGAGAGAGAATTGAAAGTGGTATCAAGAGTGGTAAGATTCCAATGGCTACATCTTCTAGTTCTGAGAAGAAACCATTTGGTAGTAAGGAAGAAGCTAATGTTGTGTATTTCCTGAAGGGTCGTAATAAGAGAAACTACCACCAATCTATAGGGGAAGTACTGGTCTCTAATCTGGCACCAGTACAACAACGACAATAGGGAAGAAGCTATGCGCCCAAAAGAAAATTTACCAAAATCAACATGTCTTTGGCTCAAGCATTACAACACATGTTAAAGATGGAGTTGATTGCGTTGAAGGATCCTCTTCGAAATCCCAATACTTCCGCTCCTAGCTATTATCCCAATGCAAGGTGTGCATACCATTCCAATAGCCCTGGGCATAATATGAATGACTGTTGGGCGTTGAAGAACAAGATTAAAGATATGATTGATGCTAAGGAGATTAAATTTTACCCTCCTAAGACTCCTAATTTGATCACTGCTCCCATGCCAGATTATGGCTAAGTTAGAGAATTTCCATTTCATTTGAATTTCAGTTGTAATTTCTTTTGATTCGAACACTTATGTTTATGTCAAACTTTGTTTCCATTAATGCATAGCATATGTTTGTCTTGAATTAATCTATTCGTTTTCACTATAATTAAACTGTGCTTTTTTTACTTCCTTTTTATGATATTCAACTCTCGTTAAAAGCTATAAGCCTTTAGAGGGAGGATGACGAAAACGATACCACAATCTCATACAGTGTGCTTTTGAACAAACCTTGCTGATGATGTACATGCGTTGTTTCAAATCCTAAATAGTGGAGTTATAAGGAAGATAATCCCTAGTCAACCCCTTTGAGCCTAAGAAGTAGGAGTTTTCTTTTTCACAAATTGAAACCTTTAATCATAACCTGGGCAGGGTAGTTTCTCAGTTAATTCAAACGCACAAGCATTCACTTCATACACAATAGGTGATATCAAAGATATCCTCCCGAATCAAAAGTCAGTGATGGTTCCGCGTAATCATTAAAACATGCAGTCATTATCTCTCAAAAGAAAAGCCCACTAAGTCAAAACCTATGAAGGAGACTTAAGGGAAAAAATAGGGCATCCCGCTGACTCTAATCACAGAAGAAATAGTTCAGGCAAAAGGTAGGGATAATAAAATTAAAAAAAAAAGGTCGCTAAAAATCCTCAACAAAAAAATATATTAAAAAAAAAATGATGACTGCCTTCTCAAATAAACTTTCAGTATCCGAACCAACACCAGAATATCAGGGCGAAGATTCCAGACTCAATTAGAATCTAAACGCATAATTAACTGAGTATAAGACTGAAGAACATTACAGTGAATGGGTGGGTACAAATAAATTTCGAGCCTTTATCCTTTGTTTCTTAAACTGTGAACCAGGCCACGCTGCAACCCTTAAAAGTCCTAGCTGAAGCATGGGTTAGTTCGAAAGCATACTGTTACAAAAGGTATTCTAATTCTTGTAAGGTTTACTATAAATCCTGAGTTGTATTCATATTCTTACAAAATTATTTTTGTTTACTAAAAATGCATTTTTAAAACTTCAAGACAGACGTGAGCTTTGCATTTTTAAATGCCATTGTTTGCATATGGCTAATTGTTCGACAACAGAGAAATTCTCATGACAGATATTCAATGAATGGAAATCCTCTCAATGAACAAAATCACATAAGATGGAAAGACACTTCCAATAAAAAAACTTCCATAATTAAGGGGCATGACATATTATTTCCACAACTCATTTGTGGAAGTCAAGTTAAGATTCAAAGAATCTCTCAAAAATGTTGAATAAAGCCTGAATAGCCAGCGGAAGATCTCCATCTAAATCACCTAGGGAATTGTACATGAATTTCAGCAACGGGCCATGTATGATCAAGAAAACATTTTCTGGCAGTGCTGTAACACTTACTACTATGGACAATGATAATTCTTTGCACCATGCGAACACGAATGTAGTTGGAAAATACTACGCATGAAAAAAAGACCCTCTAGGTTGACTGGCCTAGGAAAAATAAGGGAATCTCGGCGAACCAAAAAAGTTCGGGCACAAATTAGGGATATATAAATAAAACCGTACACCCGACAAGTCGAAAGCCTGAAAAGTTGGCTTGGGAAAAAAGGTGTATTCCGGTGGACAAAAAATCTGAAAGGACAGTCCAAGAAAAAGTTAGGGATTAAAATGTACGACTATGTCTAGTTATCTCATCACCTATCTATTAGTAGAAGACTTATCACCCTGCTCAACATTTACTTAAGACTCTGGGATTTAGGACAAAGTTCAAGTTGTTCACAAATCCCAACAGAATCACTTCCATGGATTATCCCCATTATATCTACGGTAGATCACTCTAGAGGACAAATGAGTATTGATATTCTCCCGACAAACACACCAATACATTACAAACATCATGCCAGTTCCCAAACAGATAGAGATTGCCAACAACTTTTAGATACAATTCAGATACAATCTAAAAATAGATTCATTCTGGAACTCATTCTAGATTCGCTTCAGATACAGTTCAAATACGATCTAGATATAGATTCATTCTGACACTCATTCCAGATTTTCTTCTAGATACGGTTCAGATATGATCCAGATATGGATGTCATTTTGATAACCATTCAAATGCATCTTCTAGATATAGATTCATTCTGACACTCATTCCAGATTCTCTTGCAGATACAGTTAAGATACGATCCATATACGGATGTCATTCTGATACTCATTCAAATGCATCTTCTAGATAAAGTTAAGATATAATCTAGATATAGATTTATTCTGACACTCATTCCAGATTCTCTTACATATACATTTCAAATACGATCCAGATACATATGTTATTCTGATACTTATTCAAATGCATCTTCTAGATACAGTTCAGATATGATCTAGATATAGATTCATTCTGACACTCATTCCATATTCTCTTATAGATATAGTTCAAATACGATTTAGATATAGATTCATTCTAATACAATCAAGGCACAAATTCATTCTGACACTCCCCAGCTTGAGTGTTGCTTTTACCACAAATCACCGGAAAAATTCCTCTCTCCAGTGAAGTCTTCACTATCCCTAGAGTGTTTCTACTGAATCTAAAATCGGATCAAATTTCAGTCACCTTTATCCTCCTTAGATGAGCTGAAAGGTTATCCATCTCTTCTACCCCCAGTCGGGGTATAAACTCCATAATAGAGCAGTGCATAACCAACGTTCTTAAACTCTTCTCCCAAAGTCGGAATTAACATTCTCCAGCAGAGTTTCCTCAAGCAAAAAGCATAAATCAATGTTCCCTATCGGATTTTCCTCAAATAAGAAAGCAGGAGTCCCCAGCGGAAAAAATCCCCAAAAGATCGAAGATACATATACTCTTCATCCCCAGCAACAATCAGGGATTTATTTTCCCCAGACAAAGATGCTGATCAAATTTACAAATGCACTTCAACAACATTTCATATTCATACATCATTTGCGAACATCATAGTATATGCATACAATACGCATATTACCTAGTCTCATTTATTTTGATAACATTATTATGCAATGCATTTCATACATCATGACATCGCATACAACTAACTCTTTACCTTTTCAAGAAAGATCAATTGACGATCATCATCAACTACTTATATGACCTGACAGTCTTTTCAAAGGCTACACCTGACGAAGGGCTATTTTAAAATTTTCCTCATAAGTTCATTCTCAAGTACAGACATCTGTTGGTTCAATTTAAATCGACCAATGATTTATCCTGATTCTTTTCTAGTAGACCTGTCTCTGGTTCAGTTTAAATCGCCCTAAGATTTATTCTGATTATTATCCAGTTGAAGACAATCAAGACCTTTCTTTGGTTCAGCTTAAATCACTTAAATATTTATTCTGATTCTTATCCAGTTAAAGTTAAGTACGTACATTTTATGGTTCAGTTTAAATCGACCAATGATTTATCCTGATTCTTTTCCAGTAGACACTTTTTCTGGTTCAGTTCAAATCACCCGAAGATTTATTCTAATTCTTATCCATTTAAAGACAATCGATATCTTTCTCTACTTCAGTTTAAATCGCTTAAAGATTTATTCTGATTTTTATCCAGTTAAAGTTAAGTACAGACATCTGCTAGTTCAGTTTAAATCGACCAATGATTTATCTTGATTCTTTTCCAGTAGACACTTTTCTGGTTCAACTTAATTTGACTCAAAGACTTATTATGATTCTTATCCAGTTAAAGACATTTAAGACATCTGTTGGTTCAGTTTAAATCGCTCAAAGATTTATTCTGATACCTCTTCCAGTTTGAAGTCAACAGTTACTTTGGACGGCGTCGATAAGCCCATCTGTTGTACCCAAAATTTTTCCCTCTCTTTTCTCAAGATATTTCTCACAAAGATTTTCAAAAGCTCAAGCTTGCACAAGGGTTGGCTAGGTCAAGCCATCTCCTCACCACTAATAATTCAAATTAGGGTTTGAGTTTGCACAAGGACAATTGGACTTATAATACTTCAAATAAGTTTCATGGATCACTATGGACCCTTAATACTGCTCATGTCATGTTCCAAGTTTTGGATAATAAAATTGCTCAGTCATAGGATTAGATGACCTAAAATCAGTTGTATTTGGTAAAAAGTCAACTATGGTCAACCTACAATCAAACTTCAAGATTTTGAACCAAAATCAACATTTAAAGTCATGTGTCAATTGATCAAGTTTGGATCACAATTCCTGAAGAAAATTGTTCAAATCACCAAAAGGGCAAAATGGTCAAAATTAGGGTTTTGACTGTATTTGACTGATCAAGGATTTTTTGACCTAATACATTATCTAATGGCTTGAAGCATAATTTCTATGATTCAAATACAACATATTGACCTAATTTCATGGCTCAAGACATTTCTCAAGATCATTTGATTGATAGTCAAAATTCAGTCAACTGATACACCAAAAGTCAAACTTTGACTTTTTGATCAAAATTGAGTTTCAAATATCACATTTCATCAAGACATCAAAAAAATGAAACTTGATAATCAATAAATCAAGAAAGTCAAAAGTCATTTTGAAAAGTCAAAGTTTTCAAGACTTAGAAAATTTTCTAAGTGTTTTAAGTCTTACTTTTTCATGACTTCATGCCAACTTTTAACCAAGATGCAAGATGATTCAAAGAAAATTTTCAACATGAAAGTTGTAGATATTGATTATATCTACAACTTTTATTTACTGATAAAATCCTAGAAATGCTTGGATATTGAGTTATAAATTCAAAGTCGTGCACTTTTATAAAAACACACTTAGTGAAAATTTGACCTAGTTTAGGCAGATTTTTGACCTAACTTCATGGCAATTTTTCACATAGTTCCAAATTGATTCTTCAAAAATGAAAAATATGAAGGTTGTAGAGGATGTTCCAAGCTTTTCAAAATTTCCAAGAACTCATTAATATCATTCTTGATCTAGGAGAATCGAAGAGATGAAGTTAGGGTTTCAAACATAAATTACAAGTCAAATTTGTGATGAACACTTGATCAAATCTTAAACCATGTTGCACCAATCTTGCTTTGCAGGCTTCTAACTTGCTAATAACTCCATAATTTAATGTTTACCCAATATTTAGAGCTTTGATCCAAGCATTTTAACAATTGTCCAAGAAATTCATCCATTTTTGGCACAAAGTAACATTGATATTCTTGTAAAGTGACTTTAATCACAAAGTCCACTCTCCTTGAGCTTTGCACTTGTTCCTTCTGCATAAACTCCATCTAAAATCCAGAAGCAACATTTAAAGCTTCTAACCACTCTAGATATCCTTGTACCATGTCTAAGAAAGATGTTTGTCAAATTTGCTTCAAAATCAAGTAACTTAGCCATAACATGTGATCCTATGAATATGATTGTTTGAACATCTAAAACCTCTTACCTATAAATTGAAGCACTATTTGGAAGCCATAACACAAGGAAACAAGCCTGAAAAGTCCCTAAAACTCCGTCAAGCCAGAAATTGCTTCAAAACACCATTTTTTTGCAAATTTTGACTTTACACATCAAACTTCCATTTCACTCGTGTGTTTCTTGGCCAAATCATTTCAAAAGCTTCCCTATCTCAAATATAATCCATCCCAATACCTATTTTCAAACTGTAACACCTTTTGCACTATCCTCCATTTTCAAAAACAGAGGTCTACACTTGGACTTCTCTAGAACAGTTCAAGCACTCTCAACTCGAATTAACCATTGGAATAGTTTCCTGGAGGTTCAAGGAAGCTAACCAGACCATTAAAACATCTTGAAGTGAGCTCTAACTCAAAACACAATATCCAGTTTTAAGATAAGTTTTCTGATTTTCAATCTCTTCATATAGGAATTGTTATCTTTCTATTTTCAAAGATAAAATGTAGACATCATAGCCCTGGAACTAACCATGTCCTTAGAATTAATTTATGTTGCTTGAGTAGTGAGAATTTTAGAGTTGAACTTCCTGAAAAAATTAGGTTAGAATTGGTACTAGTCAAAATCCGTGCTCATATTTGATCCATTGTTTAAGTTATTTACATTTCTGGAATCATGGTGAGATTCCTAACAAGTTTGATGTTCATACTTTTGAGAATGGTTGAGAAATGAATCAGTGGTAGAGGCTCTGGCTGGCGCTAGGAAGAAGATGAAGTTTATCATTAGAATTGGCTTTGTAATATATATTTATGGTTTGATATAAGACATTGGATGTATAGCCACCCCAAGGGTAGAGAGCGCGTGCGTAAGGTCTTATTGCTAAAGGGCCTGGGTGCGAGCCCCAATGCTACCCTTTTTCCTAACATTTTCTTTGTCTTCTTTTTTTTGTTATAGTGCGCGCCTGGACCTAAGATCATTGGGCCTTTTTTCGTTTTTACTCAGCAACACTCATCCTTCACTTACAACATGTAGCCCAACTTTTAATTTTATTTTCTTTCTGATTACAAAAAAAAAAAACCACAATGGGCCTAACACTCAAACAAATATGTGTTTTTCTACTAAACCACCCAATTCAATTTTACACCCTCCTGATTTTTATTTTATTTTTCTATTTTATTTATTTTCTTTATTTTTATTATTTGTAATATTATTATAATTATTATTTTTATTAATAAAAAACCCAAAAAATAATATATCTTTATTTATTATTTATATATTAATATACTTGTATTTTATTCTTTTAGGACAAAAGACCAAAAATAATTTCCTAACAAATTTAATTTCTTTTTCTAATTAAAATAATATTAGATTTATATTTTTTTTATTTTTTTATTTTTTAATTTTCTTTCTAATTAAAATTATTTTTAAACTTAGGATTATTAATTAATTGTCTTTTTTTGTACTAGTTTAATTAAGATAAAACTATTTCATAAAACCCCTAAAAAATTGCTTTCTTGATTAATTCAATTTCTTTTCTCAAAATAACTTAGGTTTAATTTTCTTAAATTAACTTAGACTAATTAGTTATTTTTCCTTTTAATTTAATTAAGTTAAACCCTCTTTAAAAAAATCAAACAAAAACAATTTCATTTTTCCTTTCATATTGCTTTTACATTCTTGTACAGATATTTGACATCATTCAATATGGTTGTAATAGTAATTAAGTGTAATTTCTCTTGTCTACCCATTTGTAAATTTGTACCCCCATCCCCATATAATGTAATAGCGTAGAATTTTACATTTCCGCAATTTATCGCTTTCAATATAAATGCTAGTAATTAGGGTTTGTATGGCAAGACGTAAAATCAATAAGTAGAAAACCCTAATTCAAAGACAAAAATGCATGAAAACAAACACTCTGCACACTTGCACCTCTAGGGTTAACCTCACTTGTTGCCTTGAGAATAAGTAGTCATGTCCCTCGAACGTGAGATACTTTAGCAAAGACCATCAAATACAAGATCATAGTCCCTCGATGACCCTTCAATGTTGCCTTCGATAAACGATCATAGACCCTTACAACAAATTGCTAAGGTATCCTACAATGTTGCTTTCTATGACTATACGATAACTCACGCCCGTCCCTACACATCCTATGATAGGGCTTCTTATCAATCAATGGTGAGATAGCAATATCTAAAGGAGGAGGAAAAGATCTAAAGCTTTTTGAGTATGTAGAACATTCATAGTTGCTTGCTCACAACCATTTTCAAAACATCTTTCAAACACACCAACACTTTCAAATGAAATATTTTCAAAAGTCAACACTTTGTATGCATTCTTATAGAGACGAGAATCATTACAAAGTTCGCCTAAACGAAGGAACTTTTCAAAAATACTTTCATACCATCACAAAACACATTTCAAACAAAGCATTTTAAAGTGAGCTAACAACTAAGAGTCCTTAGATAACTACGGATGAAAAGGGTGCTAACAACTTCCCTTTTCATAACCTACCCCCGAACTGAAGAAAATTCTAAAAAGGTCTTTCATGTTATTTACACCCTTTCCTTTATTGGATAAAAGAAAAGTCGGTGGCGACTCTTCCTATCTGCAAAAATTACGATAAAACGAAAAACACCCAAGTCAATTCTCCCACTTTATTACACCATCTCCGACGACTCTCTGTCACCGCTCCATAAGCCCATTCCCAGTACAATCAACCAACAACATTACCTCTTGCACAGGGGAGTGTAAATTTCTGGGCACTTAAGTGTTCAATCATCTTCAACCTTCAAGTCATGAATGGCGGACAAGTCAATCTAACTCTTCAGGTTTAAGAAGATTGAACAGGGGCAGTTGTTATACCTCAAAATTTTCCTTCCCATTTTATTCAAGGAATTCTTTAAAGGCTCCTCAAATACTCAAGAATCTCAAGGGATGACCGGTCAAATGCTCCTCCTAAGTCAAGAGTCTACAACTAGGGTTTTGAGTTTATCAAGGAAATTTGGTTCACAAAGGTCTAAACTGGATTTCATGGTTCTCCATATGTCCTCAATAATGTTCATGTCAAGTTTCAAGTCCTATATCACAAGACTGCTCAGTCAATGGCTCAGATGATTGAAATTCAACTATATTGGTCAAAAAGTCAACTATGGTCAACATAAAGTCAAACTTCAAGATTTTTGGTAACATCAACATTTTGAAGTGATATTCATCATTTTATCAAGGGTTGATCACGATTCCCCAAGGAAAGTTCTCAAATCATCAAAATCAAGAATTGTCAAATTAGGGTTTCCTTAGGAGAAGTCAACTGAACTTTGACTAGGCATAACTTTCACATACTTCATCAACCTTTCCCCAACCAAATATAATTTTGAATAAAATTCAATTCCCTACAACTAGATTTTTATGCTCAAGCCCAAAAAATGCTTCATTTGAAAGATATGACCTAAAACATTATAGGTCATTTTCAAAAGTCAACAAAAGACACTCTTTGTCAAGGCAACTTACATCAAGATAATGTCTTCAAAATAAAAAATGATAAACATAGAGATTGTATAGGACATCTTGAGATTTTTAAAAATTCCAAGATCATATTAAAAAGATGAAAATTGAGAAAGTTATGAGTTTCACAAGTTTGGATATTTTGAAGAAATTCATGAAATGCAAATTGAGAAAAATTGCAAATTTGAACCAATGAGCCTAACTTTTGATGTTCAAAAATGTTCCAAAGGTGTTAGAGGACCTCTAAATCCTTCACATTTTTTTATGATTTATATTTATTTTATTTTAATTTTTATTCATTTAAATGCAAATAAAATCAAATAAAATATGAAACAATGATATAAAGGCTTGGGCTTTTTGTTTCAATCATCCAAAAGCCCAATACAACTCATGACAACTCATTACAACCTTGCCAAACTCGTGCAAGACCAAGATGGCAAGAAAAATCTCAAGTTCGGCAAGTTTTAAAGTTATTTAATTCTTGTTTTATCATGGCATCATGGTTTTGATTCTTGTCATATTTGTCAGCTCACTTCATCCTTCTATATAAAGGCAAGCATAGAAACTTAAAAGGCCACGAAAATCATTGGCACAAAAGCTCTCAAAAAATTCTCCAAATTGAAAGAAATTGTGAAAATTATATATCGCATCTCCAGTAGTTTTCAAACCGATCCAAGCCTTCCATTGTCCTCCTAACGTTGCCAGGAGTCAGAACTGACCATTATTCTTCGTGAATCAACCCTAGAAGTTGCCCCTACATCAACTTCCGATTGGTAAGTGGGTAAGATTCGTGTTCTCAAGATTTTCACAATTTAAATCCTTGTAAACATGTTTATTTCATTCATATGCATTTTCTGCAATTTTCTAACGTTTCACATGTAAGCATAATATACATAATGCTTTGACCTTCAGATGTTGAAAGATTAAAATCCAACACTCCAAATTGATGGTGACCATGGTGCACTCCAAGGTGCGCTCCCCACTGGATCACACAAGCTCATGGGCTAATTTATTTTAGGCCTAACGTTTTATTGTTTCTCACCCCCATTTTCTTTTGGCAGCGTGGCCCATTATTTTTTTATTTGTTTTTAATTAACATTTTTAATCTTTTTTTTAATCAACAAAAATCATAAAAAAATAAAAAAGATTAAGTTTAGGTTTTTCTTAATTTAATTTAATTTTCATAAAAAAATTAATTAATTAAAATCATTTTTGAGATTATTTTGTTAATTAAAATTGGTTAGAGTTAGGTTCAAAAAAGTATTTTTATACTTAGAGTTTTTAGGGTTTTAGATATTTCCCCTTTTTTCATTCTCCGCATGTTATTTATATTTTTGCATTATTATTTTTCATAATTTATGTAATTTCCCATAAGTTGTAAAAGTTAAAATTATAACATTTACATCTTTTCCCACATTTTGGTTTGTATTCCCCCATCCCGAAGCGATGTAATAGCGTAGTTTAATTTCCTCATTTTTATTTTTCCGCACTTATATATAATGACTTGTTAGATGTATTCTTAATAGGATTGCATGACCAGATTTAAAAACAAATGGTATAAAACCTAACATTCAAGACAAATAATTGAAATACAACATACTTCACACACGCACACCTCTAAGGTACCTCCACTTGTTGCCTTCGGAAAATAAACAGTCACGTCTCTCGAACATGAGAAGTTTTAGAAAAGACCTTTTTGGTCAAAAGATCATAGTCCCTCGATGACCTTTCGATGCTACCTCTGGAAATGATCTTAGTACCTTAGGATAATTGCTAAAGTGTCCTACAAGTTGCCTTCGTGATTGTACGATGACCCGCGCCCGTCCCTCAAACATCCAATGATAGGGCTACCCACCAACTAATGGTAGGATATCACTATCTAAAGGAAAAGAGGAAAAGAACAAATATCTTTTGAGTAGGTAGATAGCTTGTAGTTGCTTCCTCACAAACAATACAAATTTCTCACACATACACTCTCTTTTCTAAATATTTTCAAAGACAAAAAACACTTTGTATGCGTCAAGGATACGAGAATCATTACAAAGTTTTCCACACTAAGGGATCTTTTCAAAATATTTTTAAAACACACAAACATAAAGCATTTTAAAAAGTGAGCTAGCAACTAAGATCCTGTAGAAAACTTCGAATGAAAAGGGTGCTAACACCTTCCCTTTTCATAACCTACCCCCTTACACAAAAAAATTCTCAAAGGTCTTTCCTGTTCTTTTCACCCTTTCCTTTATTGGATAAAAGAAAAGTCGATGGCGATTCTTGCTATCTGCAGCATTTGTGATAAAATGAAAAACCAGTAAAAGTCAGTTCTCCCACCATATTACAGTTGGCATGATGGAGTTATGGACTTCTTAGAATTAGGATTAGAGACCTTGCCAACCTTGAGACCTTTGTTACTTCTACTATTATTTTGTCTGAAGTTCTTGGGGTTTACCCCGAGACATTGGGTTGTTTGTTTCCTTTGTGTGCATGTTATTCTGATTATATGCTTTGTCTGTGATTGGGAATTCATCAGTATACAACTGTTACTCTGCCTAACTTTCGTGAAGACATAATGCACTTGGAGTTTTGTATTCTTAAGAAGTTTATTATCTTTTCTTGTTTGGTTTCAATCCAAAGGATGAGAATTCTACATTTAATCATTATGTCAAGTGTTGGCTTCGTGTTGGTTAGAATGTTCTTTTCCCTAGCTTTTACATTATGCTTTAGGATAGTCCCTTCATCTCCTCCCATCTTACTTAATTTCAAAAATCTTCTCCCTCCTTTTCAAAACTATTCTTGTTTTCTAACTTTAACCGCTTTCGCATTAAACTTGGACTTATGTCCATGCATTTTCAAAATATTTGCTTAATTAAATTTTAAACAACTTAATCATACTTTGACATTTTTGTGAGAAGACTAAAAGTCAATCAATCTCATTCAAACTATTTTGCCACTTTAGCTTTTTACTTTAAAACTTTTCCTCAAAAGATTACACTCTTGTCAATCCTTGTAGTGATGTGAGCCACTATACTTCTACGATATGAAGTGAGATATTTTCCACTTGGGTGTTGAGTGAGGCTTTGTGGATTTTAAAATCCAAGCCATATCCTCCACTTTGAGATGACGTAATTTCACCTTTCTCATAGTCATAGGTAGTAAGTATGTCTTCCACTCAGATAAGACGCTGATGTCTCGTCTCTTAAAATTAACCAACACACCTGTGTTTTAAAATTTTTAAAGGTGAACTATGAGTACCCTGATCCCCTATTGCACGGAAGGTGATACGTAGGCACTAAAGGTTCGCAACCGCGGCAGGTGCAAAAATTGTAAAAAATACTTCTCTTCTCATCTCCACTATCTATTTTTTATACAACACTAATAGCCAAAATACACAAATTTTCAAAGAGGTTCATGCGGACTACCATAGATGTTTAAGGTGCTAATACCTTCCCTTTGCATAATGAACCCCCGAACTTAGATTCTATCCCCCTCTTTTTGGGTTATTCTCTCTTTTCCCATTCCTCTGGAAACAATAAATCACGATGGTGATATTTTTATTTTTATTTGTATGAGTCAAGTTAGTCAAATGGCTTAGTCTCAACATTTCTACTGCTATAGAAAAAATGACGACTCTGTTGGGAAAAGATCGACCAAATGCTAGTCCATCTCATAGTGGGTTTAGCTTATCTTTGTTTATATGTGTATGTGCTTTTGTTTCTTGTATATTATGTGTTGTATATATGTTTGTCTTGATTTCCCTGGTTTTCAGGGTGCTTGGTGATTTCTCATAAGTCCTGTACCCATACTTGGGAAAACTTAAGATAGGACGGGTGTGATACGGTGGCAGAACCGACTGTTTAATACTGGTTTGCATTTTGTGTTTTTTGTTCGCAAAATGTCGCAGTAAACAAGAGTCTCCACCAACTTTTATTTGATCCAATCGGAAAGGAAAAAAGTACAGAAAAAAATCATTTTTCGAGATATTCTGAGTACGGGGAGTAGATTATAGAAAGGGAAGGTGTTAGCACCCTTTCTATCCATGGTTTTCCATGGGCTCTTAGGTACTTACTCATCTTTTTAAATTGCTTGTGTATGTGCTTTGTTTTTTTGAAAAGTTTGACTTCGTGATAACCCTTGTATCAGTCCTCAAAGGTGTGACGAAGTTGTTTTGAAAGTTGGTTTGAAAAGTGTAAGTGTGAAAAGTTCGATTTGAGCAAGTACCTACTAGCATCTACCTACTCGAAAAAAGATCGTTTCTATTCTTGTTTCCTTTAGACAATGCTATCCTACTATTGAGAAATAGGTAGCACCATCGTTGCAATTTGTAAGGGTCAATTCGAAGGGGACGTACAATCAATAAAGTTATGTTAGGATACCTTAGTAATAACCCTAGAGTCTTAAGATATTTTTGTGGCAACATTTCTGAGGCAACATTCGAATGGGACATTAGATATTTTTAGACAGGAGGGCAACCACTAAAGCATCCTATACTTAATGATCGTTTACCGAAGGCAACCAAAGTGGGAGTATACCCTAAGAGTGATATGCGCGAGTGATCTGTTTTCAGTTATTTAATCTTTGCACATTAGGGTTTTCTAACAGTTTTAATTTGTCATGCATTCTTGTCATACAATCCTATTAGCATACATCTAAACAGTTAAATATTTGCGGGAATTAAAAATGCAAGAAAGTAAATCTACGCTATTACAAGGCTTCGGGGTGGGGGATTAATTACATAGCCAAAAAAACCCGGGAATTTAAAAAATAAATAAACCCTAAATTAAACTATTACAGGCCATGAACAGTTACAACAATATTGTCAAAATAAATAATAAGTGTGTGGCGAATTAAATGCGAGACGATTAGGGTTTTCACCCTTGACTAAACCTATGTGCAATTGATAAAAAAAAGATGTTTTGGTCATGTCTTGTTATTTAAGAAGATAATGAAATAGTTAACTTAAAAAAGAAAATCCTAAGTTCTAATTAATCTTAAATTAAGAAAAAAATAAATTAATTCATTCTAAAAAACCTATTTTTATTTTTATTTTTATTTGAGAAAGAAAGAAAAATTAACTCAAGAATTAACCTAATTTTCTAATGGAATTTTAATTGTGAAAGAAATTAAAGTTACCCTAAATTAATTAAACTAATTAATTAAAAACATTTATTAAGAAAATAACCCTTTTTTTATTAGTTAATCTAATAAAATAATTTTTGTGTTGATTTAGAAAACAGAATAATAAAAGAAAAGAAATTAAAGAAAAAATAGAAATAACCAAATGGGCTTGTGGTCAGCAGATCTGGGGGTGTTGATCCAGAAGATGATGGCCCTCAGAAGATGAGGTGCGCTGGATCTGGTTCTGATGGATCCAGCGGATGATGGCCCTCAGAATGTGAGGTGCGCTGGATCTGGTTCTGATGGATCCAGCAGATGATGACCCTCAGAAGATGAGGTACATTGGATCTGGTCCTGACTGGTGGATCAAAAGATGATGTCCAGAGAATGATGGATCTGATTCTGGCTGAGGGGTCCAGAAGATGATGCACTGGATCTGGTGAAAACAAATGAGAAAATGCCAAAAACTCACACCTAGGATCGAACCCAGAACCATGAGCGCCTGACTCCCATCTTCTGACCAATTACGCTGGATATTAATTTGTTAATACAAAAAAAACAAATAATATATCAGAAAAACAAGTTTCTGGCCAGAATAACGCGCCAGAATTTGAACCAGCCAGTCAGATTGTGACACGCTGTTGTCTTCTTCCCTGGAATCGTCGTTTTAGGTTCTGGACCTTTACCTACAGACGCAGGTCTGTTGCTAAAACTTGTGTCATTCAAGAATCAAGCATATGCAACATAAATTCAATTGGGAACCATGAATCAGCTGGGTTTGAAATTCTGATCATCATGGTACCCATTATCATGCCTAATTTTGCTTGAAACCCAGAACCCCAAATTGGAGCACGAAAACCTAACAATGGCAGAAGTTTATTCATGCACTGTAAATTAAATCAAACTATCCAGAAACGTTGCAAACATGATGATGAATACAAATATGTAATTAAAACATGCTGAATATGCAAGAATTACAGTAATCAAATTTGGAAAATTATGCAAACCGTGAGAATGATATGGGGTGATTCTGAATGTTCTGACGCCTGCGAATGATTGGGAACGCTCTCTGAGATGTCTTGGAATTGATTTCTAACCTTGAATTGGTCTCAAAGGTCCTCTATCCTGCAATCAGAACTTCACTTTTTGTCAAGATTTTTTAGTTTTGTTCTTACAGTCTCACGCCTCTAACCTCCTCCTTTTTGACCTGCAACGCTTTCTTATATAACCTAGAGTGAATTAGGTTAACAAACTTGGATTAAATCTTTGCATTTATCCAAGATTTGATTTGATTTTCAATGCATATGATATCTTTCTATTTTCATGCCAATCATGCCTTTCTTGTACCAATTGCCAATGCTCTGATTTGATTCTGATACACCAGCACTATGCGCTCGTGATTCTGGCCACAAATCCAATCAAAACAAATCTTTGCCATTATTTACCAATTATTTGATTTAATTCAATTTTTAACAAATAAAAAATCAAAATAAAATAAATAATGAAGAAAACAACATGTGAGTGTACATTTGGGTCGTGGACCAGGTTATAAGTGAAGTGCAAGCATAAAAAGTTGGGCCCATTTAGCAAAAAATGCAAATTTGAGCACACTTGACTTTTGGCAATTTTGCAAAAATGGTTAACTTGGCCAATACATAACTCTCTCAATTTTGACCCTAGAGAGGTGTTCTTGGACTTTTTAGAAATCTTAGGACGTCCTCTAAGCAACCCTTTTGGTATCATCTCAATTGAGTCTTCCATGTTAATGTATGAAGCTTTGACCCAAGAGGTGTTTTTGTTGACTTTTCAAAATGACCTATAATGTCAAAATTCATATCTTTTTGTGGGTGCATATTCTGAACTTGGGGGCTGAAGATGAATTTTAGGGAATTGCTTCCTCTTCAAAATGAGCTTTGGATGGGTCATTTCTTATAAAGTATGATAAATTTATGCTTGGTCAAAGTTGAGTTGACTTTTCCTACAAAACCCTAATTTGGCAACTTTTGGGTTTTGATGAATTGTGAGCAATCCTTGAGGAATCATGATCAACCCTTGATCAAATGATGAATAATACTTCAAAATGAGTATGTTGACCAAAAATCTTGAAGTTTGACTGTATGTGGGCCACAGTTGACTTTTGACCTAGTACAGTTGATTTTCAGGCATTTAAGCAATTGACTGAGCAAACTTCTTCTGCAAGGCTTGAAACTTGACATGGATGATCTTGAGAACATATTAGGACAATAGTGAGCATTTGATTCCTTTGTGGTTCACACATCCTGATGAAGATATAAACCCTAATTTGAGGTAGGCTGTCTTAGGAGAGAGTTTGTCTGGTCAACACTTGAACTTCCTTGAGCAATTTGGGGACCTCATGATCGGAAAAATAGCAAGTGTACTATTTTCGCCGACGTAGTTATAATGAGTTTCCCCAAGTATCGATCTCGAGGACTGCATAGTAAATACCTATTCGTGCTCTTAATTCAATTGAACAAAAACAATGGTTGGGTTGATTTTAAAACTTTAAATTACAATCGTAACAAAAGAATGACTGATGAAATATGTTGAGAATAATGCTAGGGTGAGTGGTTGATTTAACAAATCATGATCCGAATCCAAATTTCCTCATTGCATATGAAAACTATCAATTACCTATCTCTAGATTGTTCTTCCTTAAGTCCTTAATGAAGAAAGCTATTAAAACCCCAATCCTTATTCAAATGTCCATTCAAATAACTCTTGGTTTTAACCATAAAAATATCAAGAATTTAGGTGATTAAAAAGAGTTCCTAGTCCTAGGTGAGACTCCCAATAACCTAATTGTGTAGAAACCCTAACAATTACAGTCCTGCCAATTGTTAGTCATAGATATACATGTATTTGTCCGATACATAATCATAAGAACACCACACAATTAAATTGAAATGGATAAACATGCGTTAAGGAAATCAAGAATCTGAATTCATAACAATCATCAAATCAGGACCACCACCCTAACATTGGGGGGTTTAGCCTCTCATAGTATTAGAAGAAAATATCAAATACGAGTTAAACATTACAAAGAATAACGATGACTTTGATCTTCAATGGTGGCTGCCCTTGAATCTCGCCGTCTCCGAATTCCTCTTCGTAGCTATCTTTTCTCCGTGATATTTCTTTCGTGCTTTCCAAAAGTCCCGTTTCTCTATCCTCAAATTCCTTCTAATAGTCTCTTCTCTATCCCCGTTTCGGAAAAAGTCAGAAGTACCCTTAATGACAACAACGAGCTCCAGAAATAAAAAAAACAAGTTTCCACACGTTCCCATCAACACGGGCCGTGGTGATGAACACGGGTGCCCGTGTTGATCTCTGCATCAGGAGTCATACTCCAGGCCATTCAACACGGGCCGTGTTGATGAACACGGGTGCCCGTGTTGATCCACTGACTTGTGTAGTTTTTGCGCTTTCCACTTGCTTTTCAACACGGGCCGTGTTGATGAACACGGGTGCCCGTGTTGACCTCTGAGATCTTTAAAATCTTCCACTCTCAGCCTTCCGAGGTGCTTATCGTCCTGCCATAAGTTCCTTCTATCGCATGCATTAACCTGAAACACTGAGACTACCCAACAAAAGCATAAAACAAATACTTTTAAAGACACTTAAACTCAAAAATGCACAACAAGACTAAAATAACCAAAACACACTAACTTCCTTAAAAGCAACTAAAAACGACCATAGATGTTACCAGATTGATGAATTTATGCCGAATAGAACATAAAAACTTACTAGAAATGGTGACCGATCACAACCCCAAACTTATCTCATTGCTTGTCCTCGAGTAATGATTGAGTCCAACAGAGGTCACCCACAAATATCTTCTTTCCACAACATAACCTGTGTCTTTCGCAATTTAATTTCTTCCTTCCCGATCAAGAGGCTGGCTTCCCGAATCAACCTATCTACCACACTTCCACGTCAGAAGACTTCTTCACCTGCAAGCTTTTCACACTCTCACCAAATCTCTCAGGGTTAAAGTGTTTGCACTCACAGACTGAAGCATGCAATATCATTCTTAACTTTGAATTGATTCTACTCGCACTTCACATACAGATTCCACACACTTTATGAGGTCTTTGGGTTGTAACGGGGCTTAGGTACGGTGGGATAAACAAGAAAATTGGATAACAAAGGTTTTTGGCTCGACATTCATGTAACTTTTCTTCCATCTTATGCTATAACTCGTAACTTTTGCGGTTCATTCGCTTTGACTCGTCTCTACTCATGCTTTTTTTTGAGAAATTGTACTAACTAGAGTCCGACATATAGGCAAGTGTTCTCTTTCTTTCCTTTTTCTCTTTTTTTTTCTAGAACTTTCATGTTCCTTTAGTTCTCTTTTTCTTTTTTTTTTCTTTTTTTTTTAATCTCTTTTACTCACTTGCCCTTAATTTTTATGAATTACTACCCCAAACTTAAATTCGTGCAACACTTAAAATTGATCACAATCATGCCGAGCAATGGTGAGACAATGTGGTGAAAGGTTAACATGGGATTTATTACAACGGAGACAAAACAAACAAACATGAAAATCAAAACTAAGCTCAACGGGGTTCACAAGGGATAACATTTAATACGGGTAGGCTAGAAAGGCTCAAGGTTAAACAAACAACATGCCTCAGTGTGTGTCGTCATGATGTGTTGTGCTAAAAGAACATACGCAAAATCAGAATGATAAAGTCATACCTGCCCGATCTCTCATGATGATATTTTTGTATTTGGCCTTTGGTAATATCACCATGTGGGTTAAGCTTGCATACTCTGAAGTCCTCCTCGTGTCATGTGGCTTCTTTTTCGACTCGGGCCTACCATCCGACAATTTCGGTCCAGTTCCACTAACTTGCGTCCGACCTTTAATTCTTTAGTTGTGTCAACTTTCGGGGTTCCTTAGGAGATCAAGTAAGGGGAGTGTCGTTCAACCACTCGCTGTCAGTTCCATCTTCATCCAACAACTATCAATCAATCTGTAACGTAATGGTGACCATGCAACAAAACAAAACAACAGAACAAACCAAAAACAGATAAAATGAAAAAAAATAAAAACGAAAGGGAATGCAAAACAAAATATATTAACTAAAATAGTGAGCCTCCCCCACCTGAATTAAACATTGACCTCAATGGTTTAACCCAAAGTAGAGGCGACTCACAGAACTCACAAAAAAAATAATAACACAAAATTATGAAAAACCAATACCGTTACTGAGTAGAGGATGGAAAATTGAGTCACTTAAGTGCAGAGGAAAAATTATTTGGAGCAGTTTATGATGGGGAGAATGAAGCTTTTTGTTCTTGAGTTCTTATGAAGGCTAGGGTTTTAACGGAGGAAGAAGGTTGAGGGCATTAGAAAACAATAAAAGTGAGAGAGAAGTGGTGGATGGAGGTTATAAATCAAGTAGGGTCCACAAGATTAAAAAATAACAAATTGAAATTCCAAACCCGTGTGCAACAACACGGGCCGTGTTCCTGAACACGAGTACCCGTGCTGATGTTCTATGACGCTCCAATTTCTGTGTGCTGCAGGGAAAACAACACGGGCCGTGTTGATTAACACGGGCACCCGTGTTGATGCTCTGTTTCTCCCAAAACTTCATGTTCCGCTTAGAAAACCACACGGGCCGTGTTGATGAACACGGGAACCCGTGTGGATGCTCTCTTTCCATCAAAACTTGAGATTCCCATGCTATTTTCGGGTGTATTTGTTTGATTTTTTTTCTCTCGCATCAGATCCTATTTACTCCAGCTTATCCAGTCTCTCTTTCCCTAATAACAACAAAGAAAACAAAACAAAAATACAATGCATTAGAGTAAAAATCTGTGGGTTGCCTCCCACGAAGCGCTTCATTTAACGTCGCATGGCTCGACGGTTGCGCCCCTCATCCGGTGAGACGCACCTGATCAATCAATCCCGGTTCTAGTCCTATATAATAGGGCTTCAACCTCTGTCCATTCACTTTGAAAACATCTCCATTGTGGGGATTCTGAATTTCAATCCCCCCATGGAGAAATACCTTATGCACTACAAATGGACCGGACCAACGGGACTTCAATTTTCCTGGAAATAGCTTCAATCTGGAGTTGAACAACAGCACTTGTTGACCCTCCCAAAACTCCTTCTTTTGTATTCTCCGATCATGCCATTTTCTTGTTTGTTCCTTATATACTTTGGCATTCTCGTAAGCCTGATTACGAAATTCCTCTAACTCATGAAGTTGTAGAATTATGGATTCACCGGCTTTTGCAAGATCACAATTTAAAAACTTGGAGGCCCAAAAAGCCTTGTGCTCGAGTTCAAGAGGTAGGCGACAAGCTTTACCATAAATCAGTTGATAAGGAGACATACCGATTGGTGTTTTGAAAGCAGTTTTGTATTCCCATAGTGCATCATCCAACTTTACTGACCAACCCTTCCTCGACGCACTTACAGTCTTTTCCAAGATGTGCTTTATTTGTCTATTGGACACTTCAACTTGCCCACTCGTTTGAGGATGATATGGTGTCGCAATCTTGTATTTCACATTATATTTCTTCAACAAGTTTTCCATGAGCTTGTTTAAGAAGTGTGTCCCTTCATCACTGATAAGTGCCCTGGGCACTCCAAACCTCGAGAAGATGTTATGCTTGAGAAAACTCACCACTACTCGCGCATCATTCGTAGGTAGTGCCACAGCTTCTACCCATTTCGACACATAATCCACAGCGACTAGGATGTAGTTTTTCCCGAATGATGGCGGAAACGGGCCCATGAAATCAATTCCCCACACATCAAACAACTCCACCTCAAGCATACCCTTTTGTGGCATCTGGTTTCTTTTAGAGATATTTCCAGTCCTCTGGCATCTATCACATTCTTTCACCATTACTTGAGCGTCTTTGAACAATGTGGGCTAGTACAATCCAGACTGGAGGACTTTTGCAGCTATTCTGTCTCCACTAAAGTGTCCCCCATAATCTGAATCATGACAGGCTTTCAAGACTTCTCTCTGCTCTTCCTCTGGGATACACCTGCAGATTAATCCGTCCACCCCTTTCTTATACAGGAATGGTTCGTCCCACAAATAGAACCTGCAATCATGAACAAACTTTTTCTTTTTATTAAAATCAAAATCCTCAGGTATGACACCGCCTACCAGGTAATTTGCATAGTCTGCAAACCATGGAACTCCCGTAACAGCTAGGATTCGTTCGTCAATGAACTCATCCTGGATGGGGTGTGTCTTTTCCGTCTCCATTATTGGTGACATCCTTGATAGGTGATCGGCTACTGTGTTTTCACACCCTTTTTTATCCCGAATCTCTAAGTCAAATTCTTGCAGGAGCAAGATCCATCTCAGCAATCTTGGCTTTGATTCCTGTTTAGAAAAGAAATATTTCAAAGCAGCATGGTTAGTGTAAACGATTACCTTTGTTCCTAATAAATAGGATTTGAATTTGTCAAAGGCATACACCACTGTCAACAATTCCTTTTCTGTGGTAGCATAGTTCATCTGGGCAGGATTCAACACATGACTTGCATAGTAAATAACATGCAACAGCTTCTCTCTTCTTTGCCCAAGCACTTCTCCCAGTGCTATGTCACTCGCATTACACATTATTTCGAAAGGTAGGGACCAATCGGGAGAAATAACTATCGGTGCGGTCACCAACCTATTCTTCAATGTTTCAAAGGCTTCGCCATATTTTTTATCAAACATGAAAGGAGTGTCTTTCACCAGTAAGCTAGTCAATGGCTTCGCGATTTTTGAAAAATCTCTTATGAACCTGCGGTAGAATCTCGCATGTCCTAAGAAACTTCTTATACCCTTCTCATTTACCGGTGGAGGTAAATGTGCTATCACCTCTACTTTCGCTTTGTCCACTTCAATCCCTCTATGTGAAATCTTGTGGCCCAACACTATTCCCTCTCTCACCATGAAGTGACATTTTTCCCAGTTGAGGATTAGGTTGGTTTGTTGACATCTTTCTAGGACCAGAGACAAATTTGCCAAACACTCGTCAAACGAGGGCCCGAACACCGAAAAGTCATCCATAAATACTTCCATGTTCCTCTCGAGCATGTCAGCGAATATAGACGTCATGCACCTTTGAAAAATAGCTAGGGCGTTACATAAGCCAAATGGCATCCGTCTGTAGGCAAAAATATCGTATGGACATGTGGAAGCTGTCTTCTCCTAATCTTCAGGGGCTACTGCAATTTGGTTATAACCAGAATAACCATCTAAGAAGCAATAGTAATCATGCCCAGCTAACCTTTCTAACATCTGATCAATGAAAGGAAGAGGAAAGTGATCCTTCTTTGTAGAAATGTTCAACCTTCTGTAATCAATGCACACTCTCCATCCGGTGACTGTTCTGGTTGGAATTAACTCGTTCTTCTCGTTCATCATAACTGTTGTTCCTCCCTTTTTTGGTACAACATGAACCGGACTCACCCATGAGCTATCAGATATCGGGTAAATGAGTCTCGCATCCAACAACTTCACGACTTCCTTGCGCACAACTTCCTTCATAGCTGGATTAAGTCTCCTTTGAGGTTGCACAACTGTCTTATAATCATCTTCCATTAGAATCTTGTGCATACACACTGTAGGGCTAATACCTTTCAAGTCTTCGATTGCCCATCCAATATCACTTTTGTATCTCTTGAGTATCTGTATGAGTTTTTCCTCCTGCAAAACTTTTAAGGCAGAGTTGATAATTGCCGGACATTTCTCTTCTGAATCAAGAAAAATGTATTTCAAATTACCAGGTAGCTGTTTCAACTCCATCCCTTTCTTTTCTTCCTTTTTCTCTACGAAAGGTTGTGGTTGCCTTAAATCTTCCCACCTGTTTGGTGTATGTTTCGACCTTTTAGGTTGAGTTTCCATCATATCTAATACCTCTAACTCCTTTTCATCAATCTCTCCATCTCTTTCAAAAATAGCCAGACTCAACACTCTCTCTAGAGGTAATTCAGGTACATGGCAATGCACTGATTTGATGAATAATGTATCCCAAACTTCAACATTCTTGCTTGTGCCAATATCTTCTTTGAACTTCATTGACTCTCTAACATTGATTTTTAGCTCTTCATCGTAGACCTTGAGGGTCATAGTTCCTTCTTCCATGTCTATCATCACTCTGCCTGTTTCAAGAAAAGGCCTTCCCAATATTATTGGAATTTCTTCGTCCTCCGGCATATCCAGAACCACAAAATCAACCGGAAATACAAACTTGTCTATCTTCACAAGAACATCCGTTTCTATTCCATGTGGTCTTTTCATCGAATTGTCAGCAAACTGTAATGTATACCTTGTATCTTTGACTTCACTAATGCCAAGCTTGTTATAAATTGAGAGAGGCATAAGACTTACACCAGCGCCAAGGTCAATCAGTGCCTTTTTAAATGTCCTATCCCCTAAAGCACAGGGGATAGTTACTGCCCCTTTGTCTTTCTTCTTTAGTGGAACCTTCAGACCCTACAAAATAGCACTACACCTTTCAGTTAGTATAACTGGTTCAGTCTCCAATGAGCGATTTTTTGAGATGATGTCCTTCATGAACTTTGCATAAATTGGCATCTGCTCTAAAGCTTCAGAAAATGGAATGTTAATCTCAAGCTTCTTGAATAACTCCAAAAATTTCTCGAAGTTCTTCTTATTCAGATCTTTCTTATTTGTTCTTGCAGGGTATGGGAGGACAAATTTAGGTTTCTCTTCTTTAGGATTTTCTTTTTCTCCCACAAGTCTTCTTATTTCTTCCTCAGTCTCTTTTTAATCCTCCCTGATTTCCAGATCTACTTCAAGCAAGCCCTCCTCTTCAATCTCTTTTTTCTCAACATCTCCCACGGTTTTGCCACTTCTTGTCACCACAGCTTTCATCCCCTGATTATCTCTTGGGTTTGGTACGGTTGAACTCGGCAGAGACCCTGGTGCTTGCACATTCGCCAATTGTTGAGCTATTTTTCCCATCTGAACTTCAAGATTTTTGATTGACGCTGAGGTGTTCTTGTGATTGTTTCTTGTTTCATCCTGAAATTGGATATTATGAGCTGCCATCTTTTCAATAGCTAACTCCCAATCTGCTTTCTTAGGGGTTTGTTGTTGTTGTTGATACTGGTTTTGGTATTGACCCTGACCTTGTTGTTGAGTGTTTGCTTTTTGATCCCTCCACCCAATGTTTGGATGGTTCTTCCAACCTGGATTATAAGTGTTGGAATAAGGATTATTATGTTTGAGGAACTTGATTTCTTCAATCTGCTGAGCTGTTGCAAGACAGTGTGCTGTCAGATGAGGTCCGCCACAAATATCACAGGTAGCATTTTGACCTTGTTGGACTTGAGCCACCTGCTGTGTAGTAATATTCATGGCTTTCAACTTCTTTTCTACTTCGGAAGCTATTGTTTCTTCAATTTTTAACTGCTTATTGGCTTCCAACTTCAAATCTATTACTCCTTCTGGCTTGCTTGCAACCCTGTCGTATAACTCCAGATGCTCATTTGCAGCTATCGCTTCAATAATCTTCCTGATGCCGGTGGCTGTTGAGAAGTTAGATGAGCCACCAGCAGTTGTGTCAATGAGTTGCTTCATTTTGATTCTCAGACCATTCACAAACATCTGCATCTGCTCGGTCTGATCCAGTTTATGAGTAGGGCAAGCAACCAAGAGTCTCTTAAATCTCTTGAAAGAGACTCCCAATGATTCACCATCCTTCTGCTTAAAATTAAGGATTTCATATCTCTTTCTCATAAACACCGATGCTGGAAAATATTCATTTAGAAATGCTGTTTCCATCTCTTCCCAAGATGTAATGCTTCCTGCGGGAAGAGAATAGAACCACTCTTCTGCATCGTCTGCAAGGGTGAACGGAAACATACGCAACTTTTTCTACTCTTCAGTATGCCCATCTATTTTGAGAGTAGTGCTCATAGTCAGGAATCGTTGCAAATGCTTGTTAGCATCTTCATTAACCCTTCCAGAAAAAGATCTCTTCTCCAACTGAGTGATGGTGCTCGGATGGAGCTGAAAATTAGGAACATTAACGGGTTGGTTGACAATGGTCAATCTTCCCCCTGGTGCATTTGTCCCTCCATAATCCCCTAGCAATCTCTCTTGAGGTGGATTCATTGTCTCGGCTTCTGACTCTAAGCCAGAGTGTGTTGAATTCCTATCTTCTTCCTCGACCAGTCTTGCTTGCTTTGCTCCTCTTCGCCGAGCGTGAAAGGTTCTTTCTATCTCTGCGTCAAAAAGATATTCTGCTGAGGCCTGACCTTGCATAAAATATTAGACACAATATTAGTTCTAATACAATGTAATAGAAAATAAATAAACAAATGAAAAATAAATTTAATTGCAGAGCAATAAAATTTCAATCAAACTAAGACTAAATCAGTATTTTGGCAGTCCCCGGCAATGGCGCCAAAAAATTGATCGGAAAAATAGCAAGTGTACTATTTTCGCCGACGTAGTTATAATGAGTTTCCCCAAGTATCGATCCCGAGGACTGCTTAGTAAATACCTATTCGTGCTCTTAATTCAATTGAACAAAAACAATGGTTGGGTTGATTTTAAAACTTTAAATTACAATCGTAACAAAAGAATGACTGATGAAATATGTTGAGAATAATGCTAGGGTGACTGGTTGATTTAACAAATCATGATCTGAATCCGAATTTCCTCATTGCATATGAAAACTATCAATTACCTATCTCTAGATTGTTCTTCCTTAAGTCCTTAATGAAGAAAGCTATTAAAACCCCAATCCTTATTCAAATGTCCATTCAAATAACTCTTGGTTTTAACCATAAAAATATCAAGAATTTAGGTGACTAAAAAGAGTTCCTAGTCCTAGGTGTGACTCCCAATAACCTAATTGTGTATAAATCCTAACAATCACAGTCCTGCCAATTGTTAGTCATAGATATACATGTATTTGTTCGATACATAATCATAAGAACACCACACAATTAAATTGAAATGGATAAACATGCGTTAAGGAAATCAAGAATCCGAATTCATAACAATCATCAAATCAGGACCACCCCCCTAGCATTGGGGGGTTTAGCCTCTCATAGTATTAGAAGAAAATATCAAATACGAGTTAAACATTACAAAGAATAACGATGACTTTGATCTTCAATGGTGGCTGCCCTTGAATCTCGCCGTCTACGAATTCCTCTTTGTAGCTATCTTTTCTCCGTGATATTTCTTTCGTGCTTTCCAAAAGTCCCATTTCTCTATCCTCAAATTCCTTCTAATAGTCTCTTCTCTATCCCCGTTTCGGCAAAAGTCAGAAGTACCCTTAATGACAACAACGAGCTCCAAAAATAAATAAAAAACAAGTTTCCACACGTTCCCATCAACATTGGTCGTGTTGATGAACACGGGTGCCCGTGTTGATCTCTGCATCAGGAATCATACTCTAGGCCATTCAACACGGGCCGTGTTGATGAACACGGGTGCCCGTGTTGATCCACTGACTTGTGTAGTTTTTGCGCTTTCCACTTGCTTTTCAACACGGGCCGTGTTGATGAACACGGGTGCCCGTGTTGACCTCTGAGATCTTCAAAATCTTCCACTCTCAGCCTTCCGAGGTGCTTATCGTCCTGCCATAAGTTCCTTCTATCGCATGCATTAACCTGAAACACTGAGACTACCCAACAAAAGCATAAAACAAATACTTTTAAAGACACTTAAACTCAAAAATGCACAACAAGACTAAAATAACCAAAACACACTAACTTCCTTAAAAGAAACTAAAAACGACCATAGATGTTACCAGATTGATGAATTTATGCCGAATAGAACACAAAAACTTACTAGAAATGGTGACCGATCACCTCACTTGACATTTGTTGAGAAATATGGGAGAGAAAATTTTGGGGTACAACAACAGACGTTATAGTCGTGTTAACTTTGAAGGAGTAATCCCAAAAGAGGAGGCATGAGATCCCCCACTCAGAGAAGGCCCTTTTGACTGTAGTTTAGTTTATCGAGTAATCGGGAAGATGTTGGTTTTGACCTAGGAGCCTGTTGAAACTGAGGACCGTAGAACCCTTAACCCATAATGGCCTTTTATGTGTAGTGCGTAAACTATGACGGAGTAATCCGAAAATGGTTGTCACGCTATACTACACTTAGACGAGTTTTTCCTGAGAATATTAATAATTACCGAGTAAATCGGGACATTGATAATATCCGAAGGAAGGATGTAGACTCTGGGAACCTCTTAGAACCTTGTTCGGTAGGTGATAAACTATTAGTCCATACCTCGTGGGTAGTACCTTTGACTTCATGCTCGTGACGTCGAGCGTATGGAACCCCATGTTTGTGATCTTCTGTGTGACTCTTGCATCATGCAATCATTCACTCATGAGAACCCTATAAAACATTTGTTTCAAGGGAATTAAAGTTGACTTTCTGCGAATATCTCAGATACTTTTGACCATGGATTCTGGAAAAATAAAGACTCGGAATTACAGTTTCAAGGATCCTAAGATAGATAGTTTGATGAGTCTGATTCCCGAGAACGAGAGTTCTAAAGATTTTCGGAAGAAGTATGGATCCATCGTGTCTCTTATGAAGCTTAGGGTGAAGGAGGGTATTCTCTCGACTTTGGTACAGTTCTATGATCCGATGTATCAATGTCTCACTTTCCCTGATTATCAGTTGATGCCTACATTGGAGGAGTATTTTTACCTACTGGGTTTACCTGTTACCGATCGTGTTCCTTTCACCGGTTTGGAGAGGGATGCAACGTCTCATGATATTGCTGCAGTGATTCATTTGGGGAGGTCTGTTATTGAAGCCCACATGACTACCAAGGGAGGAATCAGAGGATTACCTGCTTAGTTTTTATTGGAGAAAGCACGTTACTTTTTTAGGATGAAGAGTATAGTTGCTTTTGAGGCCATCTTTGCTCTATTTTCCTATGGGTTATTCTTATTTCCTAATGTCGACAAATTTGTAGATGTCAACGACATTAGAATCTTTTTGATTGGAAACCAAGTTCCTACCTTATTAGGGGATCTTTATTTCTCCATTCATCTTCGGGATTCTTATCATGGAGGAATGATCATTTGTTGCAGGCCTTTGTTGTATCAGTGGTTAATTTCTCACTTACCTTGGTCCGATGCTTTATGGGATGTCAAGAAGGAACCTCATTAGGCTCCAAAGATTTTGGCTCTAACTTATTCCGACTTTGTTTGGTATCATTGGGCTTACTATGATGTGGAGATTGTTGATAGTTGTGGTAGTTTCCCTAATGTACCTCTTCTTGGTACAAAGGGAGGAATTAACTACAATCATGTTCTTGCACGACGACAACTTGGATATCCGATGAAAGATAAGCCAAATAGTATTCATATGAGTGGTTTATTTATTAAAGAAGGAGAGGATCATAAAGAAGCTAGAGAGGAGATTGCAATGGCTTGGATCCATATTCACAGGATGAGTAGAAAGGACTTGGGACCTAGAGGAGTTGTTTCTTCGGAGCCTTATCTCTGGTGGATACAGGAAAGGGAAATTCAGTTGAAGATGCCATATTCCCATGAGGAACCTTTACCTGATATGTTTGTGAAGACCACTCCTCCCCTTTTAGATCACGTGGAAGAGCTTCAGCTTTCCCTAGTTAGGATGCAGCAGGAGAATGAGGCTTGGAAGAACAAGTGTCAGACTTTAGAGATGTCCTACCAAGAAGAATTTAAAGAGAAGGATGACCTAATTGAGATTCTTGAGATTCCTGTTGTAGAGGTGATGGAGAGGAAAGAGGATTTATTTTACTCTTCAGCTTGATCAGAACTTAGTGATTCACTTCCTGACCCTGGTGATTGGAAAAAGGTCGCTGACAGATATGCAGAAGAGAACAAGTAGTTGAAGGCTCAGATTGCAAGACTCACAGGAAATCATCAGTGTGTGGAGTGATCTTCATAAGATATGCCTTCTTAGAATTTTAGATTATATCTTCTCTGGTACTTAGGATCTTCATCAGTGTTAGTACTTTAGTATTTGCGAATCATCTATAATTCTTTGAGTCCCTTGAAATATTAATAATAATAAAATAAATTATGTGCATTGCATATCATGCATCATCTTGTACATATTTCTTGCATTTTTTTTCATACCCAAGTGTCTTACCGAGTTTCTCTACTTTGATCAACAAACTGTCTTACCGGTGCAATACTTGGGCTAATTCTAGAAATAAAATGGAAAATCTTGAACAAGAGAATTGAGAGCTGCGCGAAGAAGTTACTGATTTGAAGTCCGCTATGGCCAATCTGACTGATTTGATGGAATTATTGATGGCTGCTCACAATCAGCCACTACTTGTTCCTCCTTTTGCTCAGCCACAACAAACAACAATTATTTCGAAAGGACCATTAGTTCCCGTTTCTATTACTCCAGTTACTGCTACACATAATTGTATGCCTCAGGGTTACCCAAAGGGGATGCCAAAATATTTCATGCTAGAAGGGTATAATCTTGATACTCAAGCTGATCCATTTGTTCAAGTTGTTGCTACTCCCACACCTCATGTGGTGCATGTTACTCCTACTGCTAGAAATGAGATCCATTATACTGCACCTCCTTTGGTGAATGTTGTACCATTTGTTAATGATGAAGTTTATCGTCTTGTTCCTCCACCGAGTGAAAGTATGGGTTTATATGACCGTTTGGATGATTTTCAAGACCAGATCAATGAGATGTAGAAAGAAGTAAAGGCCCTTCAAGGAAAAGAATTGTTTGGACAGAACGTCAGTGAACTCTGCCTAGTTCCCAATGTAAAGGTGCCAGAAAAGTTTAAAGTGTCGGAGTTTGATATGTACAAAGGTAACTCTTGACCTCGTGACCACCTTGTGATGTATATTAGGAAAATGTCCACCCATACTGATCTTCAACATTTGCTCATTCATTTCTTCCAAGATAGTCTAACTAGTGCCGCACAGAAGTGGTATATGAGTTTAGATAGTAGCAGTATCCGCACCTTCTATGATCTATGTGAGGCCTTCATCAAGAAATATAAGTACAACATGTTCATGACGCCTGGAAATGACTAATTGAGGGAAATGGCTCAGAGATACAAGGAGTCATTCAAAGAATATGCGCATCGTTAGCGCAAGATAGCTGCCTAGGTGGTGCCACCTATGGGAGAACAAGAAATGACCAAGGTCTTCCTGAAAACCCTTGGATCATTTTATTATATAAGGATGGTCTCTAGTGCGCCGAGTGATTTCACCAAAATGGTAAGCATGGGTGTTTGTTTGGAAAAAGCTGCCAGAGAAGGGCGCTTGACAAAAGACGAAGGGAAAAATAAGTCGTCATACGATTTCTCTCGAAACAAAGAAAGAGAAACCAATGTTGTTATTGGGGAAAGGAAGATTAGGCCACCTAAAAGAAATCATCGGTACCAACAACAAGTTGCTTCTATGACTCCAGTTGTTAATGTAGCTCCAACCATCGTTTCCTATAAGAGACCATCTCCTCAGGGGAATCAAGGGCAAAGTCAGAAGAAAGAAGCTTTTGAATCTATTCCAATGAGCTATGCAGAGTTGTTTTTGGCTTTGATTCAGAAGAAGTTGGTTAGAATAAGGCCTCCCCTGCTATATCTTTACCTCTACCCTGGTATTATAAAGCATACCAGACATGCGCTTTTCATCAAGGAGCCCCAAGGCATAGTATTGAGAACTGTTACCCTTTGAAATCTGAATTACAAAAGATGGTGAGATCTGGCCTCTTATCCTTTAATGATGTTGGCCCTAACGTGAAAGATAATCTTTTGCCTAAGAATAGAGGAGAAAATGTTGTAAACATGGTAGCTGGTTGTTCTGGGAACTTCTAGATTTTTGATATCAACCTGGTTAGAGGGGATCTGGTAAAGATGCATGATGACCTTTGCGAGTTTAGTTACTATACGCACGACCATGCTAGTTGTAGTACAAATATTCAGGTATGTGATAAAATAAAAGCTGATCTTCAGGAAATGATGGACAAAGGTCTCATTCATATAATCAGGCCTAGGGAAGAGTACAAAGAAGATGTGAATATGGTCTTTGGATGTCTTGGAGAATTCCAGATTTTTGACGTGAATCATATGAATGACGATTTGATACAGCTACACACCATTTTCTGTCACATGGATGGTAAAAACTAACATCATTATGGGTCTTGCCAGATTTGCTGCAGAGATTCTCGTGGTTGTTCCATTGTGAAAAAGGGTGTTCAGTTGTTATAGGACAATGGTACCATCAATGTTTTGGGTAATAGAGATGATTACAATGGAATTAACGTGATTGAAGACTGCTCAGCCGAGATTGTGTTAGATGTTTAGTATGCTTCTGCAGATGAATTCTTTTCCTCATATGAAGATATGTTTTCCAGTAATAATTATATGATGTCTAAGTATTCGAAGAAGTTTTGAATGTTATTGTGCCTTGTTTCAGTGTTCCTGCCCCTATAGAGATTGAGTACCATGGCAAGCCAGAGGTTGCTCTAGTGGTGATTTGTTTGCCGGGTCTTGTTCCTTACGAATCAGGAAAAGTCGTGCCATATAAATACAATGCTACAATCTTGGAGGATGGTGTGGAAGTCACCATCCAACCTTTGTCTGATGTCAAGAATGTTGTTGAAGCCAGCCGGGTGACCCGCAGTGGACGTTTTTTTGCACCTGTCATTCGAGGGAATGTTAATACTGATAAAAGGGTTACTGAAAGTACCGAACCTAAGAAAGCAGTGGGGGAATATAGTGGTAATACTCTAGAAAAATATGTGGACGATATATTGAAGATTATCAAGATGAGCAACTACAAGATCATAGATCAGTTATTGTAGACTCCATCAAAGATATCTATTCTAGCCTTGCTAATGAATTCTTCTGCCCATAGGGAATCATTGATGAGAGTATTGGATCAAGCTTTCGTGGAAAGTTATATGCCTTTGGACCAACTCAGTAGTGTTGTCAGGAATATTACATCTTGTAATAACCTGACTTTTTGTGATGACGAGTTGTCCGATGAAGGAAGGAATCATTATTTGGCTCTCCATATCTCAATGAATTATAAGAGTGACTTGTTGTCCAACATGTTGATTGACAATGGGTATGATTTAAATGTAATACCTAGGAGCACACTTATGAAGTTGAAGTACCAGGGAACTCCCATGCGCCCGAGTGACATAATTGTGAAAGCTTTTGATTGATCGAGGAAGTCTGTCATTGGGGAAGTAGATTTTCCTATTCACATAGGCCCTTACTTATTTCAGATTACTTTCCAGGTTATGGATATTGTTCTCACTTACAACTATTTATTGGGACGACCATGGATCCATGAGGTAGGGGCTGTTACTTCAATTTTGCACCAAACGCTGAAGTTTGTTCGCGAAGGAAAAGTGGTTATCATAAATGGAGAACATGCTTTGTTAATATCTCATTTATCCTATTTCAGTGTTGTGGAAGTGGATGAAGCTGAAGTTGGAACTCAGTTCCAAGCTTTATCCATTGATAATGTAAGGGAAAATGAGAATTCTATAGCTTCGTTTAAGGATGCTCAACAGGTAGTGCGTAATGGCCCTAATAAAGTATGGGGGCAGATTGTTGATCCACCTGTGAATAAGAATAGAGATGGTTTAGGATTCTCTGTGAAGAATAATAACGGTGAGAATATGAAGCCGAAGTCTACTTTTGGAAAATATCAAGATATCTTTCATAGCGGAGGTTACCTTCATCCAACTGTTCTTAGGATCAATGATATTCTGGAAGGTGAATCAGAGCAAGAGATGCTGAACTACGTGACGTATGGAGTCAGAGTCCAAAATTGGATCACTATTGATGTTCCCGCTTGCATTCATATTTCAAAGTAATTTGTTTTTTTTGTTAATCTTTTCAAAAATCTTTCACTATGCTCAAGGTGAAAGTATTGATACTGTATGGGGATATCTGTTGCTTTGAACTTTAAAATCATTAATAAAAGTTGTCTTTGATTCCCAAATTGTGTCTTTCTTTTTTTCTTTTTCTTGGATAATGGTAACTAGAAAAATTCTTTCAAAATAAATAATAATTGTGAATAAATATGCATAATCACTTGCTATATGCGTCCGTTTCTAAAAGCAATCATAAATCATATGTGCAGATTAATTAAAAAACACGTTGAGTACAATGACCCTACGCCCTCTCCCAACTTTGAATATCCTGCGTATGTGGCCGAAGAAGAAGAATATGATGAAATCCCAGAAGAGGTTTCACGGTTGCTTGAGCGTGATGAAAGTACCACTCATCCATATAAAGAGCCATTAGAGACAATTAATTTGGGTTCAGAGGAAGATCCGAAAGAAGTCAATATTAGAGCATTGCTCCATTCCAACGTGAAGAGCAGGTTGATTGAATTGTTGAAAGAGTATGTGGACATCTTTTCTTGGTCATACCAAGACATGCCTGGTTTGGATATTGATATTGTGGAACATCATTTGCCTCTAAGGCCAGAATGCCCGCCAATCAAGCAGAAATTGCGAAGAACTCAACCTGATATGGCAGTGAAAATTAAAGAAGAAGTTTTAAAGCAGATTAATGTTGGTTTTCTTGTGACATCAGTGTATCCTCAGTGGATTTATAATATTGTCCCAATACCAAAGAAAGACGGAAAAGTTCACATGTGCATTGATTATAGAGATTTAAACAAAGCTAGTCCAAAAGATGACTTTCCATTTCAACATATTGATATGTTGGTTGATAATACAACAAAATTCAAAGTATTTTCGTTCATGGGAGGATTTTCTGGATATAATCAAATCAGAATAGCTCCTGAGGACATGGAAAAAACAACGTTTACCACAACCTGGGGAACATTCTGTTACAGAGTGATACCCTTCAGGTTGAAGAACATTGGTGCAACGTACTAGAGGGCTATGACAACCCTATTCCATGATATGATGCACAAGAAAATTGAGGTATATGTTGATGATATGATTGCTAAATCCCAGACTAAAGAAGGGCATATAGAAGATTTATTGAAATTGTTTCAGCATTTAAGGAAGTATCGTCACCGCTTGAATCCAAATAAATGCACCTTTAGTGTCCGATCAAGATATTTTTTAGGTTTCATTGTCAGCCATAAATGGATTGAAGTTGATCCTGATAAAGTTAAGTCAATTCAAGAAATGCCAACGCCGAGAACTGAAAAGCAAGTAAGAGGCTTCCTTTGGCAATTTAAGTACATTTCCACATTTATTTCCTATATGACTGCAATGTGTGGGCCGATCTTTAAGTTGTTAAAGAAAGATCAAGGCTGTGTGTGGAAGGTTGATTTCCAAAGGGAATTTGAAAATATTAAAGAGTATATGCTTGAACCTCCTATCTTTCTCCCTCCTGTTGAAGGAAGACCATTGATCATGTATCTGATAGTGTTAGATGATTTTATGGGTTACATTTAGGGACAACAAGTTTAAACAGGGAGAAAAGAATATGCCATTTATTATCTCAGCAAGAAGTTTACTGATTATGAGTCACAATATTCTATGCTGGAAAAAATTGTTGTGCTTTGCCTGGGCGACAAAACGATTGCGGCAATATATGTTGGATCATACTACTTGGTTGATTTCCAAAATGGATCCAATTAAGTATATTTTTGAAAAGCCTTCTCTTACCAGAAGAATTTCCCGTTGGTAGATGCTTTTGTCTGAATATGATATTAAATACCATACTCAGAAGGCCATAAAAAGCAGTGTGTTGGAAGATTATCTTACTCACCAACCGGTTGATGATTATCAGTCTGTTAAATATGATTTTCCTGATAAGGATGTGATGTTTTTTAAGATAAAAGATTGTGATGAACCTTTTTTTGGGGAAGGTCCTGATCTTGAATCTCGGTGGGGCATGCTGTTTGATGGAGCTATGAATGCTTATGGGAAATAAATTGGTGCCGTGATTATCACTCCTCATGGATCGCATATCCCTTTTATTGCAAGATTGGCATTTTATTATACCAATAACATGGCAAAATATGAAGCTTGTATCATGGGTCTCGAGGAGGCTATTGATCTCAGAATTAAAATTCTAGATTGTATGGCGATTCAGCTTTGGTAATAAATCAGATTAAAGAAGAATGGGATACTCATCACCCTGGCTTGATTCCCTACAAAGACTATGCTAGAAGATTATTACCCTTTTTTAATAAAGTCGAATTCTATCATATTCCCAGAGATGAAAATCAGATGGCAGATGTGTTGGCCACTTTGGCTTCTATGTACAAAGTAAATACTTGGAACGATGTGCCTCATATCCTAGTTCAACGTCTGGATATACCAACTCATATGTTTGCAGCAAAGGGGACGTCAGACGAAAAACCTTGGTATTATAATATCAAGCATTTTATCTAGACTCAAGAATACCCGGCCGATGTGTCAAACAAAGATAGAAAGACATTGACAAGGATGGCATGCATCTTTTTCCTCAATGAAGATGTGCTATACAAAAGAAATTATGACATGGTCTTGCTTAGATGTGTGGATAGACACGAAGCAGACATGTTGATGCATGAAATTCATGAAGGCTCCTTTGGCACTCATGCCAATGGACATTCGATGGAAAAAATATGCTTAGAGCAGGTTACTATTGGATGATAATGGAATTTGACTGTTACAAATTTTCAAAGAAGTTCCATAAATGCCATATTTATGCTGACAAAATTCATGTGCCTCCGACACTTCTCAATGTTCTTTCTTCCCTGTGGCCTTTCTCTATAAGGGGTATTGACATGATCAGAATGATTGAACCTAAGGCGTCAATCGAACTCGTTTTATCTTAGTGGCAATTGACTACTTCACCAAATAGGTGGAAGCAGCTTCATATGCTAATGTCACTAAGCAGGTGGTAGTATGCTTTATTAAGAACAATCTTATATGTCGGTATGGTGTGCCAAGCGGGATTATCACCGACAACGGATCGAATCTGAATAATAAGATAATGATAAAACATTGTGAAGAATTCAAGATTGCCCATCACAATTCATCTCCTTACAGGCCAAAGATGAATGGGGTTGTTGAAGCTTCTAATAAAAACATTAAGAAGATCATCCAGAAGATGGTCGTTACCTATAAAGATTGGCATGAGATGCTCCCTTTTGCTTTGCATGGATATCGTACATCCATTCACACTTCAACATGGGCAACCCCATTCTCTCTTGTGTACAGTATGGAAGCAATGCTCTCTATTGAGGTTGAGATTCCCTCTTTACGCGTGATAATGGAAGCCAAATTGTTCGAGGCTCAATGGGTCCAGAACAAGTTTGACCAATTGAATTTGATTGAAGAAAAAAGAATAACGACCTTATGTCATGGCCAGTTATACCTAAAGAGAATGAAGAAAGATTTTGATAAGAAGGTCAAGCCTTGTGAATTCAGAGATGGCGACCTCGTGCTCATAAAGATTATGTCTTTTAACGCTGATTCTAGGGGCAAGTGGACTCCCAATTTTGAACGTCCATATGTTGTTAAGAAAGCCTTCTCTTGAGGTGCATTGATTCTTGAAACTATGGATGGCGAGGAGTTCCCACGTCCTATGAATGTTGATGCAGTCAAGAAATACTATTCCTAAAGAAATAAAAGAACAACTTGTTAAGTCGAAAACCCGAAAGGGCAGTTTAGGCAAAAAAGAGCGTCTCGGTAGGCTGAAAACCCGAAAGGGAGGTCTAGGCAAAAATAAGAGACATAAACAGAATAAATTCTCCCGCTAGGTTGAAAAACCGCAAGGGAAACCTAGGAAAAAGTTTGGGATTTCTTGGCAAATAACTGCGTCAGACAAAACTTGATCATTGAAGCAACAATTTTCTTGGATCCTCACCACACTTCAACAGAAGTCGCTGCTCAGAAATTCAAAGTTGTTAGGGAGAATGGTGGTTATTGTATTTCAATATATCTTTTACAATGTATTACCATTTTCCAAACTTTGTAATCATCTATGGAGTCTCGCCATTCGCAGACTACCATTTTATTAATAAAGTTTGAGCTTTTATCCAATTATTTGCAATTCTCATTTTATTCTGCTTACAAAAACTCCATTTATTATTGATAGTAATTTTGAAAACAAAGAGATTTAACAATAAAATTGTCTTTCAAAAAAATTTACAAATTACTTTTTACTTTAGATTTTGTGACTCAAGAAAAACAAAAGTAGTGAATCCGAGGATGGAAGACCTCTAAAACATTGGAAATGAATATTCCCCAGGAAAGTTCTCCCAGGCCAGTCTTTCTGATATGCGCATGATCTTCTTGTGTTTCACAAATAGTTGGAGTTGATACCAATTGATGCATGGTGTGGTGTTAGGATTGTGATCCCATTTGCCCCACTCCAGTATTGGTTCAGTTTTTCTCTCCAGGTTGATTATTTTGATTTCGGGTTTGCATTCTCTGAAGCCTCTATCCCAGATTCCCCAGTAAGGTCTTCACTCCTGTGATAGAAGTTCCTTTTCCATTTGTGTGTTGAGGTGGAATCATTCGCAAAACATCGCCCTTTTGCAGTGTCGGCATTATTATTATTGTTTGTTTCCCAGGAAACTAGACAAGAGCAGTATCTTTTATAAGAAGTGTTGAAACAATTGTCAACGTTTTGGGTTTCCTCTCGCCAAGTGCTGGGTTTGATTTAAAATCCCCATAATATTTATTTATTGGTGAGTTGTTTGATTTCTTAAATCCCCAAGTAAAGCTGAGATAACGTCTCTCTCTGAAAGTTGTTATCCCCATGTGGTTTCATAATTTCTCCCCAAGGAAGTTTATGTAGTCATCTCCTTTGGTATTGAAAAATGTATTTTGGTTTCGACAGTGTGGTATTGTCCTCCCCGATGAAGTCATCACAAGATCCCTAATTAATATCTCGACGATGTGGTTCTCATATTCCCTAGAGAAGTTAATATTATTATCTCCAGTGGAAATCTAGACGTTGGAACTTTGTTTTCCCCATTGAAGTATGTGTGAGTTTTCCCCAGTGAAGCCTGGAGGAGGATGTTACATCCCTGTATCTATTTTGATTTACTATTTTTACTTGATCATCTTTCGGATTGTGTTTATCCCCAGTGAAGTTAAGCCATGAAATAGGAATTTGTTTCCTCAGTTGATGCTTACATTCTTGTGAAATCTTCATCCTGGATGTGATTTGGCCGAGTGTTGACTTTACCCAAGTTGGTTTTGTCGGGTTATTCCCAGTGTTGCGTGTCTGTGTTGTCAGTATACACATAATAACATTCATACATTCATACATACATCATGCATAGCTGAATTTAATAATTCATTGCTCATTTTCATTCATTATTGATTTTGTTGGCATATTACCCTATTTATAGAGTTATGTTACCCTCTCTCCAATAGATTATCAACCTTAAGCAGAAAGTGTATATTCTTTCAATTTCCCCACTAAGGTAACCCATCATGGAAGAATTTTGGCTTTAGTCTTCTTATTTGGCTCATTATCTGGTTAGATCTGTTTTTTCCCTTTTTAGTTTATCTCTCATCAAGTTCTATCTTGGTCGACTGTTTCACTCCAGTTTATTTCTGGTTTAAATTTTAGGTTCCCGATAATGTTATTATTTTGTGAGCCCTGGTTTGAGAATTCTCATTTATTTTTCACGAGAAGATTATATCTCCTCAGCAGGACTGAGTTGACATGTCCTTAATGAAACAAAGATTCATTTCCCAACAGCATTATTGCATTTCCTTCTTATAGCAGCAAGTGACAGTGTCTTTATTTGAGCAACCTTTTCTTCCCCAGTAAGTCTTTTAGTCCCCATAGAAGGTTCATGATTTGTTACTCCAATGGATGGTAGTCTCGTCATTATGGGAGATAGTTCGTTGTTGATATTTGTTACTCTAATGGATGGTAGTATCGTCATTATGGGAGATGGTTTGTTGTTGATATTTGTTACTCCAAAGGATGGTAGTCTCGTCATTATGGGAGATAGTTTGTTGTTGAGATTTGTTGCTCCAATGGATGGTAGTCTCGTCATTATGGGAGATAGTTCATTATTGAGATTTGTTACTCTGATGGATGGTAGTCTCGTTATTATGGGAGATAGTTCATTGTTGAGATTTGTTACTCTAATGGATCGTAGTCTCGTCATAATGGGAGATAGTTCATTATTGATATTTGTTACTCCAATGGATGGTAGTCTCGTCATTATGGGAGATAGTTCGTTGTTGAGATATGTTACTCCAATTGATGGTAGCCTCATCATTATGGGAGATAGTTCGTTGTTGAGATTTGTTACTCCAATGGATGGTATTCTCGTACTTATGGGAGATAGTTCGTTGTTTATATTTGTTACTCCAATGGATGGTAGTCTCTTCATTATGGGAGATAGTTTATTGTTGAGATTTGTTACTCTGATGGATGGTAGTCTCTTCTTTATGGGAGATAGTTCGTTGTTGAGATTTGTTACTCCGATGGATGGTAGTATCGTCATTATGGGAGATAGTTCATTGTTGAGACTCACTTTGCTCTAAAGAATTTGTACATTTCCAGTCATAAGTACTGATGCTAATCATTTGTTTCTTGCTTCTAATATTGGCTTTTGCTGGTATTATCCTACCATTTCTTTTCCCCTGAGGGTCGACAATACCTTTTTTTCTATCTTCTCAATGAGTGGATAGTTCTTAGTTATATGTCGATCATTGTTATCCTTTATTTTCTCTCCTCATATTTGAGTTGATGTTACTTTGTCTCCTCCTTGGGATTTACCCCAATAGAGTCGAGTCTTTTATTCACCAGTGATTTATTTTCCTGGTCTAGTTTTCTTTTTATCTTTTATTTTCTGTTTCCCTAGTGGTGTCCCGTGTCACCTTTTGATATGTTTGTTTGCATGCACAATCATAAGCATTGCATGGCATCTTAGGGACAAAAATAGGGCTTGTTTTATATTTAATTATCTTCAATCGCGTCGACATGAAGAGTTTACCCTTTGTATCTCCGGATAGAAGACACTTAAATAAGGGCAGCTGTTGTACCACAAATTTCGCCCCTAAGATTCCTCTATCATCTCATATCAACTCAATCACAACAATATCACACTAGGGTTTGGATTTCCTCCCTATCTTCAGGTTTTCTCATGAGAAATCATTAAGCACCTTGATTTTTATATTGTAATCATATATGTTTTGTATTGATTAACTTTTAACTAACAAATGCAACGAATGTTTACTCTAATTGATGATACTATAGGTGAGGGCACAACACATTTCATCAGGTTGATACATAGGTTCATGAGTTTATTTCCATGCCTTCTTCAACCAATCTTCATCATTGAAGATGCTTTAAATTAATATCATGGCAAGGTCTACTATGATTCATCATTCCTCAATTTGTCAAAGAAAGTCAAAAGATACAAGGGTTGATTGAATAATTTTGACCTAATTGAACAAGCTCTTGAATCCGTGATCACAAGTTCATAGCTCTCTCATTTCTTAATATTTGGAAGTGGTTTTTGGTTTCTATGGGTTATTATTATCATCCACATCAACTTCTATTCACATGGCAAGAGTAATTTTGCAAGAAAGTTTGTCAAAATTGAAAGGGGTTTCCAAGTCATTTTGGTGCTTGAGGAGCTAGGGTTTTAAACTTCTAAGGGTTATATATTGCTCAAATTTTGAGATTTATTTGTGATTCCAAAGATATGCTTCTCTTTAAAAGGTTATAAATTAATCACTTCAAAAGTTTCAAGGAAATTTTGTGTGGAAGATGTCTAACGATGAACAAAGATTACATGTCCTCTAGATAGGCTATCAAATTCCCTTATGTAACTTCAAAAGATCCTAACTTGGTCAATTTTTATCTCCTTGAGCCCATTATAAAATTATCATAAGGATGTGAGCTTCAACTCTTCTTTTATGTGCAAAGTTTGAAAATGAGTGGAGGATGCCCTAAGAATTCAAAAGATTATAGGTCACCTCATGAATTTTCACCAATTTTACAAGGCCATAACTTTTTCAATAATTAGTATTTTTGAGTGATTCAAGTTTCACAATGCTCTTTGGGAAGTCTACTTCAGGCTAGCATTAATGATAAAAGTTCAATTTGGAGGAATGCTTTGTTTAAACTCAAAACATTATAGGTCACTTTTGAAAAAACATAGAATTTTTCAAAGTACAAAAAGTCAGCATCTTTTTCTCATCTTTGACTCATCCCAACTTTTAGCTCAAACATCCATTTGATCTCATTCTTGGCACATTGCAAAGATTGTGACCTTATCTTTCAAATTCTTCAAGAATCTTGCCTTAAAACCACTTGAGCTATGAATACCATTGATTCAAAGTTGGTGCCTTGAAACTGAAGGTACACTTCAAGTCAAATTGCAAAATTCTTAATTTGGCTTCTAATCACCAAATTTTCATGCATTTTCCACTTAAACATGATTAGCAAATAAGGTTGGATCATTTAGAATGATAAAATGCATCGTTTGATGGGTTTTGATGCACATGTGATCACACTTTCTTCTTGATCACAGGTGTGCAAGAACTCAAGGGAAATTGCATCATTCACCCCTCCTCTTGATTCCATTTGATTCTCTTATAAATAGAGGCTCTATTCCACTCATTTTTGCAAGCTTGAACAGCCAAAATCACTCTTCCAAACTCCCTTCATAACTAACTATTTTGAGATTTCGAATTCCTCTTTTCTCCACTTTTCAATCCAATTTCTTCATTGATCCTTCATCCTTGAACTTCAATGAAGCTAACAGAAGAAGAATCAAGCCTTGAGGTTTCCTGAATCATGCTATCTAAGTCCATTTACATATTAGGTTCATCTGACTTCATTCAGGTAGGTTAAGGCACCAAATCTTCTGACTCAAATTACTAGAATGGTCTATGATGTTCACAGATGCTTGCTCTTAACTCAATTTTGGTGAAACAATGCATTTGATGCTTCTGATTTTCGATTTTAACATTTTTAAACATCTCTGGTTTTTTCCAAATCGACTATGCTGTGCTTTATATAAATTTTTCGCGAGCATATGGTTGTGATCGTCTCAAGTAGACGAATCTAATTGTACCACTATGAATGCGTAAATTTACAGATTCAAGGATCTTAGATTTGCCCTACTTGCAAGAGGCTGGAGGTTGAAGACGACCTACGATTAGTTCTTTAACCAATGAAACTCAACCAATTGTTTTATTTTGATTGGTTTGACTTTGATGTGTTGTATGCACGCGCCTTAGCTTGGTTCTATGATACTCCCTCACCTCAGATCCATTAGATCTGCCAGCGTGTATAAGTGAAAGAGATCCAACAAGCGTGGTTTTTTCTGATTTGTTTTTATTTTACAAAATTATTTTTAAATTTATTTTATCTTTAAAAATTCATAAATCTTTTTATTTTTTATCCAAAAATTATGAAAAAAAAAATACAAAGATACTTTGAATTATTTCTGACTTTGTGAATATTTTTTCATATTTTTTGTAAGTGTTTGTTGGCAGCAATTTTGGTAAAACAATGACTTGATAATGTTTAGCTAAATGTCTTTACATTTGAATCAAACATTTTTGAATGATGTCAAAGCATATGTCTTGAAATCTACCTCCTGAGCTGAACGAACTTCATATTTGGTTTAAGTTTTCTGTTTCATATTTTTATGCGCGCCATTATTCAGGATTTATGACTCATAGGTTACAAAAAATTTGGAGGAATATTTTATATTTGTATTATCCTTATGGATTATATCTTGGCCTGTTTTCATGGAAATATTAAAATGATTGGAATATTTGTTTTTCAGCCTAAGCGCAATGTTGCGCCTTTATAAGGACTTGCATTCTTATTCGTATCACTGTAACTTTTGAAGAAGAATACATTCCTTTTGTTTTAGAAGTCTAAGTCTTTTAATTTTAATACACTCTAGTATTGGTTTAATACTTGAGTTGTTATTTGAGTTGTTAATTATGGATCATTCATAAGCTTTTAAGTATTGAATGATTGAAGTCCTTATAACTTAATAATTTTGTTGTTCTTCACTGTTAGGGATTGAAGGGATTTGAGGAGAGCCTCATACCTAGGTGTTTCTTAGGTAGAACTATAGCACGGGTAGTGATTAAGTGATTAGATCGTGGTTGTTAACCGAGGGTCTATGAATTGATACTATTTAGTGGACTTTTCCCTGGCTTGGAAGCCCCCAGAGTAGGTGTTGTTGTACACTAGACTAGGTTAACAATCCTCTGTGTTTTTAATGCTTTTATTACTGTTTTACTTTACATTATCCTCATATATCTGTGTCGTGAAATCTCCTTCGACATCATATATCGGATACAAGAATTTTAATTGGTATCAGAGCAGGCATCCTGCTCTATATCTGGATGAGATCCAAGGAAGATACTTTCTGGTACTATGGACAGGGAAGGAGGATTTTTGAACAGACCACCCATTCTGGATGAAAGTAATTATGACTATTGGAAACCACGTATGGTGGCCTTTCGAAAGTCTCTGGACAGCAGAGCTTAGAATGCTGTCTTAAAAGCATGGAAACACCCAGTCAAATTGAGAGAAATGGAGAACCTACTTCTGAGTTAAAACCAGAAGAAGATTGGTCTAAAGAAGAAGATGAAATTGCTCTTGGATATTCTAAAGCCTTGAATTCTATATTCAATGGAATTGACAAGAACATTTTCAGATTAGTGAACACATGTGAAGTAGCTAAGGATGCATGGTGAATTCTTCATTCTACTCATGAAGGCACAACCAAAGTTAAGATGTCAAGACATCAGTTGCTCACCATAAAATTTGAGAATCTGAGAATGAAGAATGATAAAAGTATTAATGACTTCCATATGAACATTCTTGAGAATGCTAATGCATCTAGTGCCTTAGGATAGAAAATACCTGAAGACAAATTGGTGAGAAAGATGCTCAGGTCTCTTCCCAAGAGATTTGATATAAAAGTGACTACTATAGAAGAAGCTCAAGACATTGAAAAATTGAAAGTGGATGAACTTGTTGGATTCCTTCTGACATTTGAATTAAGCATCAATTCAAGATCTGAAAAGTAGAACAAAAGCATAGCCTTTGTATCAAATACTGAAGATGAAGAGAAGGATTATGATCTGGATACAAATGGAGGAATATCAAATGTTTTAGTTATACTTGGAAGACAGTTTAACAAAGTGATAAAAAGAATGAATAGGAACCCAAGATCAAATGTTAAGAACATCCCATCTGACATCCATAAGTAAAATGAGTTTGGATGAAAAAGGTCTGAAGAAAAATCCACTCAAGGGAAGGGAATATAATGTCATGAATGTGAATACTTTGGTCACATTAGAGCTGAATGTCCTACATATATTAAGAAATAGAAGAAGAATCTATCTGTTACTTGGTCTGAATAGGATTTAGAGATTGATCTTGAAGAGTCTTCCAAATATGTTAAAGCATTGTCAGGCAAGTATGTTTCTGATGAATAGTCTAGTGATGGGGAACTAACCTTTGATGAGCTAGCTACTTCATACAAAGAATTATGTCTCAGAAGTGCAGAAGTGTGACAAGAAGGGGAGAAACAGAAAGCCTCATAACTCAGCTAAAGGCAGAAAGGGAAGAGCATCCAAAAACTATTTCTTATATGGAAAGTGAAGTGACTTCTATGAATTCAAACCTTGATAGAATGGTCAAATGTCTCAAGAAGCTGAATAATAGGTCTAAAACATTAGATGAAATTCTTCAAGAAGGAAGAGTGACATGATACAAGAGTGGTCTAGGGTTTAATGAGAAAAAGGAACCAAATTTAGAAGAACCTTCATCAGATTCCACTTATTCCAAGTCTAAACCAAAGATGTCAAATCAAATGTCTAAACATCAAGGCAAGAAAGGTCATCATGGAAAACATCATGGAAAGAAAAAGTTTAATCACATGATAGAGAATTCCCATCCCTGGAGATGTCATCACTGTGGAAGGCTTGGTCATATAAGGCCATTCTCTTTCAAGTTGTATGGGTATCCTAAAGCTACTCCTCTTCCCGAAACTGATCATATTCCCCAAAATAGAAAAAAGAAGAAACAGTGGGTTCCCAAGTCTAATGTTGCTAGTTTCATAGGTCATACTTCTCTTCGAGTATCAATCAAAGATGACTGGTGCTTTGACAGTTGTTGTTCTAGACACATGACATGTGTCAAGAATCTGTTGATAGATATCAAATCTCATTCCACCAATTATGTGACTTTTGGGGATGGAGCCAAAGGTGAAATCAAAGAAGTTGGTAAACTGGAATGTTCAGGAGTCCCTAAGCTTGATAATGTGTTACTTGTTAAAGGGTTAACAACTAACCTAATTAAGTATAAGACAATTGTGTATTCAAGGATTCAAAGTTAACTTCACCAAGGAAGAATGTCTTGTTTGCAATGAAAAGAATGAAGTTATTATGAAATGAATCAGATCTAAAGGCAACTGTTATTTATGGGTTTCCCAAGAGTGGAACTTCTCCTCAACGTGTGTTTTAGCCAAAGAAAATGAAGTTAAACTATGGCATCAAAAATTGGGACACTTGCATCTGAAAGGAATGAAAAGAATTATATTTGAAGAAGTCGTGATAAGGATTACTAAGCTCAAGATAGAAGAAGGAAGAGTATGTGGTGACTGCCAGATTAGAAAGCAAACTAAGATATCACATCAGAAGATCCAACATCTTACTACATTAAAAGTTTTGGAACTTCTTCATATAGAATTGATGGGACCTATGCAGGTTGAAAGTCTTAGTGGAAAGAAGTATGCCTATGTTGTTGTAGATGACTTCTCTAGGTACACATGGATAAGTTTTATCAAAGAAAAATCTGAAACTTTTGAAGTGTTTAAAGATCTTTGTCAAAAACATCAAAGGGAAAAATATAGTTAAGTCATCAGAATCAGAAGTGATCATGGAAAGGAATTTGAAAACAATAAATTTGCTGATTTTTTCTCTTTTGAAGGAATCAATCATCAATTTTCCTCTCCCATTACTCCTCAGCAAAATGGGATTGTGGAACACAAAAACAGAACCCTTCAAGAATCTTTCAGAGCTATGATTCATGCTAAGAGGTTACCCTACCACTTTTGGGCTGAAGCTATGAATATTGCATGCTATATCTATAACATAGTCACTCTAAGGAAAGGCACTTCAGCCACCTTGTATGAAATATGGAGGGTAAGAAAACCTACTATCAAATACTTTCATGTTTTTGGAAGTAAATGCTACATCTTAGCTGATCGTGATCAAAGGAGGGAGATGGATCCCAAGAATGATGAAGGAATATTCCTTGGTTACTCTACAAATAGAAGAGCTTACAGAGTTTTTAACTCCAGAACCAAAGTTACGATGGAGTCCACAAATGTTATTATTGATGATAGAGGACGAAATGATGAAGAAGGTGTCTCAGAAGATGTTGGAACATCTTTGTATGATATTTCAACATAATCAAATGACAGAAGTATTGACCCACCTCAAGATGATCCTTAGTCTAATCATCTCAATAAAGGGCCTTCAATCAGAACTCAGAGTGATCATCCTAAGGAGCTTATCATAGGAGATCTAAATAAAGGAGTTACTACTAGATCAAGAGAAGGGATAGCAAACTCCTGCCTTGTTTCAAAATTTGAGCCTAAGAATGTCAGAGAAGCTTTAATTGATGAGTTATGGATTAATTCTATACAAGAAGAGCTAGAAGAATTCAGTAGAAATGAAGTTTGGAATCTAGTTCCAAGTCCTGAAGGGACAAATTTGATTAGCACAAAATAGGTGTACAAAGAATAAATCTATTGAAAAAGGGGTTGTCACTAGAAATAAGGAAAGGTTAGTTGCACAACGATATACTCAAATTGAAGGAGTTGACTTTGATGAAACATTTTCCCCTGTGTCCAGACTTGAATCAATCAGACTACTGTTATGAGTTGCTTACATACTGAAATTTAAATTGTTTCAAATGGATGTAAAGAGTGCCTTCTTAAATGGCTATCTGAATGAAGAAGTTTATGTGGAACAACCTAAGGGATTTGTTGATCCAAGTTTTCCTAAACATGTGTACATACTAAAGAAAGCTCTGTATGGATTAAAGCAGGCTCCAAGAGCTTGGTATGAGAGATTGACATAATTTCTTGGTGAGAATGGATATAGGAAAGGTGGCATAGAAAAAACTCTTTTTGTCAAGGAAGAATAAGGGAAGATCATGATTGCATAGATTTATGTTGATGATATTGTGTTTGGTGGGATGTGAAATGAGATGGTTCAACATTTTGTCAAGCAAATGCAGTCAGAATTTGAGATGAGCCTTGTTGGTGAATTAACCTACTTTCTTGGTCTGCAAGTTAAACAAAAGGAAGATTCCATATTTTTATCTCAGAGCAAGTATGGTAAGAATATAGTAAAGAAATTTGGGATGGAAAATGCCAGTCAAAAAAGAACTCCTGCTCCCACACATTTGAAATTGTCTAAAGATGAAAAAGGAGTAAGTGTGGATCAAAGTCTTTACAGAAGTATGATAGGCAGTAATTTGTACCTCACAGCTAGCAGAATTGACATTGCCTTTGTTATAGGGGTGTGTGCTAGATATCAAGCTAATGCTAAAGTTATCCATGCCAACCATGTGAAGAGAATTCTTAAATATGTGAATGGGACAAGTGTCTATGGTATGTTGTATTCTCATGGGTCTAGTTCTGCTTTAACTGGTTATTATGATGCCGATTGGGCAGGAAGTATTGATGATAGAAAAAGTACATCAGGAGGATGCTTCTTTCTGGGAAATAATCTCATATCTTGGTTCATTAAGAAGAAAAATTGTGTGTCTTTGTCCACTGCTGAGGCTGAGCATATTATTGCAGGAAGCAGTTGTTCTCAATTGGTTGGATGAAACAAATGTTAACAGAATATAATGTCAAACAAGATGTCATGATATTATTCTGTGATAGTATAACTTCCATAAATATATCAAAAAATCCTATTCAACATAGCAGGACTAAACACATTGATATTTGTCATCACTTCATAAGAGAGCTTGTTGAAGAAAAGATTGTTGCCTTAGAACATGTAGCTACTGAGTTACAACTGGCTGACATTTTCACTAAGGCTTTGGATGTTAATCAGTTTGAGAACTTAAGAGGAAAATTAGGGATTTTCTTATATGAGGGTTTGTAGAAATTAAGGGCGTGTGGGAATATCATTAAAGTGATATTATATTATTTATGTTTCCAACAAATCAAATTTCGAAAGCAATCATTACAAGACTGTCTCAATGTTTTTCCCACACGCTACGAAATCACATCCTTCTACTTTCACAAACTCTTCATTCTCCTTTACAGAAAAGGAACCCTTGTCATTCTTCATCTCTTTGCTCAAAAATCTTCAAAGATGTCTCAACATCAGGCATCGTATCCCTCAAAATATGTCAACCATCCTGAGAAACTATCCCTTGACAGAGTACTTGACGTTAATCCTCTAACAACTATCCCACCTCTTGAGAAGAAGGTCAAGAAACCCAGACCGTCACCTGCAAAGGAATCTAAGACGATAAAGGTAATGCTTCTACTGCTACTGATGATAGGACAGAAGAAGAGATCGTTAATGCTGATAGAAGAATTAGAAGGCTAGTAGATAGAGTGTTAAATGAAGGTTTTGTTGTACCTGAGATTTCTACTCCTCTTGCTCGTATGCCTGATCCGGATGACAAAGGAAATAACCCTAAAAGTGCTGCTGAATTATCCATCTCCAAGAAAGATGATACTGAAAGTAGACTTGACAAGCTTGCTACTTCTACTCTAAAAGAAGTGGAAGATAATGTTGAACAAGATATTGAGAAGAACTCTCCTACTAAGGAAGATGTTGATGGCTCCAATGCTGCAGAAAATCAAAATGCTGAGAATGTGGTTAATGTTGATAAGTTGTCTGACAATGAGCTCATTTCTAATGTGGTTCCTGAAATTTCTAAAAGGCTCAAATCCAGGAAAGTGAAGGATGTGAATATCACACCCCCTGCCAAGATAATCAAGAAGAAAACTATGTATGGTCCCCCAAATCCTGGAAGTAAAGTGGTTCCTCCCTCTAGAAAAATAAAAGCTAGACCCGATAGCTCCACAGATGATGATGATGTTGTAAAGAGATCCAAAGGTAATAAGAAATCTGAATTGGTATAAGATTATAACTCTGATTATGATGTCGAGGAAGATGTCCAGGACATCTCTCGTGTGAAAAAGTCTGTGAGCAAAGAAGAATGCTTCAAAGAAGAATTTCCATTGAAAGAGAATTTGGATTTGGTGCACTGGAGTGCAAAGAAATTATGGAGCTGATATCTTCATCTGGATTGATGAAAACTGTTACAAGGTTTGCAAAATATTATGATACTCTTGTTAAGGAATTTATTGTTAATATTCCTATTGACTGTGCTGATCGTAAAAGTAAGGAGTATAGAAAGGTGTTTGTTAGAGGTAGGTGTGTAGAATTTTCCCCTGCTATCATCAATAGATTTCTGGATAGGTATGAAGATGATTATTGTGAGCTGGAATTAATTGATAATCAAGTGTGCAAAGCCATCACTGCTAACTAAGTGATGAGTGGCCCATGTAGAATAAGCTTCTTGTTACCAATATAAGTCTTAAATATACTATCTTGTATAGAATTAGAGCTGCTAACTGGGTTTCTACCAATCATACCTCAACAATCACTACTGGCTTAGGAAAGTTTATTTATGCTGTTGGAAACAAGAAACTGTTTGATTATGGTAATTAGATTTTTTATCAGAATATTAAGCATGTAGGAATATGTGCCATCAAGATGCCAATTTCCTTTCCATCCCTTATTTTTGGAATCATTCTTAATCAACATCCTAGAATTCTGAGTGGTAAAGATGTAGCTTGCAAAAGGGAGTCTGCTCTGACCCTTCTCTTCAAATTGTTTTCAGGAAAACATGTCCCAGACATTGTTTTAACATCTGCATCTGCTGAAAACAAGACCTCAACCAAGGATGACATGATTACTGAATTAAGGGAATCCTGCAAAGAACTTGATGATGTGATCAGAGTTAGCTCAGCAAGAAAGCTAACTTTTGAAAAGATGATCAAGGAGCTGCAGGAGGACAATAGTTTTGATGATAGAGTGAGCTCTAAAGGAGGAGATTCTAGTGAGGAAAGAAGTTATATCTCTGCCAAGTCTACTGGTCCTGAAGATAGTTAGACTATTTTTTGTTTACTTATTTGACCCCTTTGTTTCTTTTTGGAACTTGTATGTGCTTGAATTTTGGATACTCTCTTGAATGCATCCTTTTATTTGGAATATTATGACTAAAAAGGGGGAGAGAAACTGACTGACCACTGACTGAGGGGGAGCTTAATACTTGAGGGGGAGCCTCATGTCTCAGAAGACGTTCTGACATCTTCTTATGCTAATGTGATACGGTGGGAGAACTGACTTGAGGTTTTGCGTTTTTATTCGCAAATGTTTCGGTTGAGCAAGAGTCGCCACCGAATTTTTATTTTATCCTAAGGAAAGGTTAAAAAGTACAGCAAAAACCTTTGAGATGTTTTCTTGGGTTCGGGGAGTAGATTATAGAAAGGGAAGGTATTAACACCCTTTCTATCCATGGTTATCCATGGGCTCTTAGTTACTTGCTTAGATCAACTTGCCTTAATTTTCAATTGTTTGAAATGGTTCTTTGTGTGTGTGGGTTTGAAAAATGTTTTGAAAAGAGGGCAATGTGGTGGAAACCTTTGTAATGATACATGTTGGGATGTATACAAAGATGTATGTCTTTTGAAAAGGTTTTCATTTGTTTTTGAAAGATGTTTTTGAAAGTGTAGTGATGTGTGGTTTGGAAATAGGCAAGTGTTTTGTTTTGCAAGTTTGATTCAAGTAACTAAGAGGTCGTCTACTCCTAAATTTCTCAAAGATTTCTCCTATGTTTTTAACCCTTTTAACAATTTTGTTCCACCATTGCATTTGATGGACAATCTTGTGTTAGGATGTGAAAGGGACGGGCGCGGGTCATCGTTTAGACCATAATTGCAATGGTGCCAAGTATCTTTGGGCAATTTTTCTTTAAGGGACTTGATCATTTTTAGGCAACTTTCGAAAGCGTCATCGAGGGACTATGATCATTGGAATTGTATTTGCTTTGCCCAAAGAGACCTAACATGCAACATGGCCCATTATTGAAGGCAACAAGTGGAATATCCTAGGGGTGCAAGTGTGATTAGTGTTGTCCATTTTCATGCTTGTTTATCTTGAAATTAGGTCAAACTATTTTGGTTAATTGATTTGCATACAAACCCTAATTCTAGCATGGTATAATTAGAAAGCATTAAAGTGCGAAAAATAAAGTTCCTAAGTTATTACAACACAATATATGGGAAGGGGGTACAAATGTTCAAATGGGGGTATTTTGACAAGGAATTTAAACCTAGACTATTACATCAAATTGGGAATTATACAAATTATTTAATATACAATAATTAAATAAATATGGAATAAATATGCAAGATGCAAAAATGTTTTTTATATGTATGAAAAAAAAGTGTTTTTTATATGTCAAATAAACAAAATAAAAAGAATTATTTTTTTTGTATTTTTATGTATTTATGGCAAAACCCTAATTTTATTAAGTAAAATGTATTAATTATTTAATATGTACAATGTTTATTAATTATGTACAAAAAATGAATAAAAGAGAAGTATATTTGTAAAAAAGGTATTTTTAATGTTAAATATTAATAAAAATAAAAATGTATATATTTTGTATTTTTTAACCTAAATATACTAATAAATATATATATATATATATTTGTATTATTTACTAAATATATTAAATATATACAAAATAATAATATTTAATATTTATAAAAAAAAGTATATTTTATATAAGATATTTTCAGAAGAAAAAATAAAATAAAAATTAGAAAATAAATGTGTTTGCATTATTTTTTTAGTATTTTAAGTAAAAAGTGTATTTTGTTTATTTATGTGTACAAACTTAAATAAAACAAATAAAATTCAAATAAAAATGCAAAAGGGTAAAAAAAAATGTTTTTTAATATTTTTATATTTTTAGCAAAAAATAATAAATCAGAAACAAAAAGAAAAAGTCAAAAAATAATAAAAATAAACACAATGGGCCAAGGGGGTGTGTGTGTGAAAATGTGGTGCAAAAAGGAAAAGAGATCTCAGGCCCAGGCCAAGAAAGGTTGTCTTCAACCTTCAGACAACCATTTGAAAAAATGCGCGCCTATGATGCTTCAACCACAACTCCTGATTCCTGTACTTTTAGCACAAACTTACAACATGAAAAATGTCAAGCATTGAACCACGAATCCAGACATATAAAGAACTCATCCTAACTCTCAGAAATGAGAGAGAATTTCTTCTCCCCCAATTCCTGACCTAGTTTTTATTCAATGTTCAGACTTAAAGTTCTCTAAGCATACATAATATAAATGAAAACTAATGATATGGGCATGTTCAGGGCTATGAATGTGACATAATTTCTTCACAAACCTAAAGCTAACAATGCCTGGATAGAGAGATACGAGTTCATGAACTTACCTGTTCAGTTGGAATCGTATCTGGTGATGGAGGTGCTTTCAATGCAAGGTGATGGTTGGTACAGCTTCCTTGATGTCCAGGGATGCTATTCCAAGCTTTAGTTTGCTTTGAAACCTATTGAATCGTGTTATGGAACTTCAACTGCAAAACAAGAAAATGAAAATGGTGATGTTGCTTGGGAGTGTTATAGGTCGTGTTTGAGGCTTGGAATAGTTTCAAGGGATGATGTGGGATATGTTTGAAGTGGTTTTAGCAAGAATGCATGAATGGATTGAGTTATGGAACTCAATCTGCAGCAGGTACCCTGTTTGGGTAGTTTGAGGGTGATTCTGTGTTTGAGAGGGTGTTGGAGATGGTTGGCTCGTGTTCTAGCTTAGGTTTGATGATTGGAAAGTGTTTGATAACTTTGCTTAAGCTCTGGTTTACAGGAATGAGTGTTGTGTCTTGTTATGCTATGTTTCTTCAACTTTAAGCAACAAATGTCAACTTGTGTTTCTAGCTTGTACAGGCCCCCAATCTATGCTGCATACCTTGGCCTTGATCAGTGTAATTAGTTCATAAACTTGTGCCAAAAGGATTTGCACTGTACTTGCTTGGATTTGCTTTTGACATAAAGCCATACCTTTTCAAAAATGGATAATTAGCTTTATCTAAAAATGGCTTAATCTTCCATGTAATGCTTAAACACATAAAACAAGGCCTTGGCACAATGAGTTAGCATTAAATTATTGAGTGCAAATGGGATATAGGACCTGTAATCAAGGAAAGCAAGCTGAATTCAAAATGGCACAAATGTATGAACATGTAAATTGACCATAAACAAAGTGACTTTTTCCCAACTTGCCAAATTCGATTCTCCCTAACCATGAGGTTGTTTGATTAGTTCTTGGACATTTTGGAAAGCTTGGAATGTGTACTACAATCCATATTTGAAATGCAAATTGAAATTCCAAGTGGAAGTATGTGAAAAGTGATCTTGAAGTTAGGCAAAAATCCTGCCTAAAATGGTTCAAAATTTCTCTAAGTTAAGAATGGTTTGGTACCCTTGTTCCAAAAATTGTAACTTGAGCTACAAGCTTCTTTTGAGGAAACTTTGTGAATCAAAGTTGTAGATTTTGCAATGGACTACAACTTTCATGTTTTGACTTTTCCTTGAATCCAAATGAATCTTGGTGAGAAAGTGGGACAAAGTTAGGAAAAAATTAGGGTTTTTCATAACTTAGAAAAATTCTAAGTTATGAAAAATCTTCATTTCAAACCCTAATTTGCAATTCTTGATTTCTTGATGAACAAGTTTCATGATTTGGCATGTTTTGATGAAAAATGAATCTTGACACTTGATTTTGACCAAAAAGTCAAAGTTTGACTTTTCAGTATACAGTCAAAATTGATCAATTGACTGGGAAATTCAATTGTCAATCTTGTGTATTTGGGATCTTTTGAACTTGTTGAGTATGTCAAGACAATTCCATGGGGTCCTTGAGTCCATATGTGAGTTTGGTTTTCCATTGGCTAGGTCAAACAGTCAAAAATTGCCTTTGTGCAGTCAAAACCCTAAAAATGACCATTTTGCCCTTTTGGTGATCTGATCAAATTTCTTGTGGAATTGTGATCCAAACTTGATCAAATTGTCCATGTGAGTTCATAATGTTGATGTGGGTCAATTTTCATGAGATTTGACTGTCAATTGGCCACAGTTGACTTTTTCCCCAATACAATTGATTTCTAGGTCAACTGTCCAATTGACTGGGCAAAATTTGGAATCAAGACTTGAAACTTGGTATGGATAAACTTGGGAGTCCAACATGAAGCATGAAAGTCATCTTAGGCATTTTAGGTCAAAATATATTTGTGCAAACACAAACCCTAATTTGGGTCAACAGTGCAAGGAGAAGTCTTGAGCAGAGGAAACCCTAACTGGATCTTGAGCTCCAAGGGTCTTGTGATGAGAAAATGTTGAGGAAATGGGAGGGCGAATTTTGGGGTACAACAGTTGCCCCTGTTCAATCTTCTTGAACCTGAAGAGTTAGATTGGCAAGTTTGCCTTTCGTGACTCGAGGGTAAAAGGAGATTGGACACTGGAGTGCCCAGAAATTTGCACTCGCATGTGGGAGTATCAGCAATGTGATGTCGGGAATGGGCTTATAGATGCCATTTGGAGATAGGGTGGATAGGGAGATGGGCTTATAGATGCCATCTGAAGGTGTGACAGAACCTTGTCGAGAATGGGCTTATAGATGCCATTGAGAAGTGTTGATCGCGTAAGAGATTCCTTAGCGAGAACTTGTGTATTTTGAGAAAGACAGATGTTTTCCTGGCTTGTTACAGGTGTTGATCTTCAATCTCTTCATGCAGACATGCCCTGGCTAGATACAGGTGTCGAGTCTACAATTAGTTGCTCATAGATATGCCCTGGCTGGATACAGGAATCGAATCCGGAATTGTGATAGTTGATGGATATGCCCTGGCTGGATACAAGAATCGAATCTTCAAACTCTTGATACGTGCCCTTGCTAGATACAGGAATTGAGTCTGGAAATAGTTGTCAACAGATATGCCCTGGCTGGATACAGGAATCGAATCTTCGAACTCTTCAGATGTACCCTGGCTAGATACAGGAATCAAATCCGGAATTGTGATAGTTGATAGATATGCCCTGGCTGGATACAGGAATCGAATCTTCAAACTCTTCAGACGTGCCCTGGCTAGATACAGGAATCGAGTCTGGAAATAGTTGTCAACAGATATGCCCTGGCTGGATACATGAATCGAATCTTCGAACTCTTCAGATGTGCCCTAGCTAGATACAGGAATCGAATTCGGAATTGCTCACTCACAGATGTTCCCTGGCTAGATACAGGAATCGAATCTGGAATTGTGACAGTTGAAGGCAGTTGTCTTTTGGGTTGTCTTTTTCCCTGAAAAGGCAAAACATCAATTGTATGCAATGTCATGATGTATGAACTGCATGATGTCATGATGTTCAACATGAGATAGTGTTGTATGCACTTTATCATATATGCAAGCAAGATGTATGAAATATGAAATGTTTATGAATGCATTTTCTTCTAGGAAGATAAATCCTTGACGACCGTCCGGGGAATTAAATCCTGGGCCGACGCTGAAGAGTAGAGCTCTTTGCTTCCGCTGGGGATGATGGTTGCAAGAATACACTGGTAGGAGAAGATGACTCCGTTGGGGAATAAACTTTTTGGAGAGATTACTCTGAGGGGAAATACTCTATGGGATGAGATACTTCGCTGAAGTTTTGATGGGAGCTCCACCGAAGATTTCAATGATGGACTCCGCTGGGGATAACAATGTTAAACTCCGCTGGGGATTGTGTTGATAAATCATGTTGGGGAACTTTGATGAACTCCGCTGGGGATAGGAAGAACTTTGCCGAGGGAGATCTTCTGTGGCAATTAGCTGAGGATAACCCAGTTATAAGCCCTTGTGAGGAATAACTTTGAATAAAGCTCGGGAGAGACGTCCGTACTCTACAGGGGACGAGCTTCCAGAATCTACTGGGGATAAGCTTCAAGACCTGCTGGGGAATAGGGTGCCTATTGTAGGGCTGATGATAGACTAACTTTCCCTGGGGAGAGTATTGCTGAATCTTGTCTTACTCTGTGGGGAGTTGAGACAACTTGGTCATATTCCTCAGTTGAACCTAACTAGACTGCATCAGACAACTCTACATTTCCCCTGTTTCTGATGTCACCTGTAATTAGTCTTTTGTTTCATATGCAAGCATTTATGAATTAGCAATTTAATGTCAAATGCATATATCAAAAATGAACATTGGACGTTCTTCACAAGACAACACAGAAAAAGGAAAAACAATGGGCAATTTGTTTGGAAAAGTGAACTTGTATTGATTTGAAATTTGCCTGTAAATAGGCATTTTTTGTACAAGAGGCTAATGTCCTAGTAAGAGAACGCCGTCGAATAACATAAAGTTTATACAATTTTGAAAAGGAAACAAAACATCTATGTGCACAATATTCCCACTGGGTTCCAACTCTGCTATCGCCTTTATGTCTTCAAGCGTCTCATCACTTTGCTGCTTAGTTGAAGATGAAGCTGATTGATCGATGCCGAAGTCTGAGCCAGATAGTTGATGCCGAATTCTGGATGTAAGGTGATCCAATGAGACATAGTGTTACGCTTTATACCTAACTTTTTCCTGGGCCGCCCTTTTGGGTTTTCAGTCCACCGGGATACCCATTTTTGCCCAAGTCGCCTTTTCAGGTTTTCGACTTGCCGGGTGTACAGATTTTTTTTCATTTCATCCCTTATTTTTCCCCGAACCCTTTTGGTTCGCCAGGAAGCCCTTATTTTTGCCTAGGTATGTCAACCTAGCGGGTCTTTTATTCATGCGTAGTATCTTTTTACTATGTCTGCATTGGCGGGGTGAGGAAGGTCGTCACCATCCATGGTGGTTAGAATCATGGCTCCTCCTGAGAACACATGTTTAACCATAAATGGCCCTTCGTATGTAGGGGTCCATTTGCCCCGGGGATCACTTTGAGGAAGGATGATGCGTTTGATTACCAGGTCCTCAACTTGATACTCTTGTGGTATGACTTTCTTATTAAATGCCCTGATCATCCGTTTTTGATACGTCTGACCATGACAGATAGCAGTGAGTCTCTTTTCGTCAATTAGGTTTAATTGATCAAGTCGAGTCTGGATCCAGTCATCTTCACTCAAGTCTGCATCCTTCATTATCCGGAGAGAGGGTATCTGGACTTCAATTGGCAAGACTGCCTCCATGCCATAGACCAAGGAAAAGGGAGTTGCCCCTGTTGACGTCCTTGCTGAGGTACGATACCCGTGAAGAGCAAATGGTAACATTTCGTGCCAATCTTTATAGGTCATTGTCATCTTCTGCACAATCTTCTTGATATTCTTATTAGCTGCTTCTACAACCCCATTCATCTTCGGCCGGTAAGGAGAAGAGTTGTGGTGTTGTATCTTGAATTGCTCGCAGAGCTCAGTGATCATCTTGTTGTTAATATTGGTACCATTGTCCTTAATGATTCTTTCTGGGACGCTGTACCGACAGATCAGGTTGTGCCGAATGAAACGTGCCACGACGCTCTTGGTTACAGTGGCGTAGGAAGCTGCCTCAACCCACTTCGTGAAGTAATCAATTGCTACCAAGATGAAGCGATGCCCGTTGGACGCCGTCGGTCGGATCTCACCGATCATATCAATGCCCCACATTGCAAAAGGCCAAGGTGCCGTCAGGACGTTCAGAGGAACCGGAGGGATATGCACCTTATCAGCATAGATCTGGCATTTATGACAAGTTCGAGAATGTTGGTAACAGTCGGCTTCCATCGTGGACCAGAAATATCCTGCCCGAAGGATTTTCTTTGCCATGGTATGTCCACTGGAATGTGTTCCGAATGTACCTTCGTGTAGTTCTACCATGATCTTCTCTGCTTCAGTCTTATCCACACAACGCAGTAGAGTTGAATGATGATTTCATTTGTAGAGAATACCGTTGCTGAGGAAGAATTTTGCAGCAAACCTTCTCATGAACTTCTTGTCATTGACCGATGCGCCTTCGGGGTATTCCTGAGCTTCCAAATATCTCTTCACCTCATGATACCAAGGTTTCTCGATTACCTCTTTGGCCTCAAGATCGCAACAGTATGCAGGTTCGTCCAACTTCCAGATAATGATCCGGGGAACCTCATTGTCCCATTTGACTTTGAACATTGAAGACATCGTAGCTAGTGCGTCTGCTAACTGATTCTCCTCTCTTGGGAAGTGCTCAAAAGTTATCTCTTCAAAGTGGGGAAGCAAAGTCAACACATACTCCTTGTAAGGAATAAGATTTGGGTGTTTCGTATCCCACTCACCTTTGATTTGATTGATCACGAGAGCGGAATCTCCGAAGACACTCAGAAACTTAATCCTTAAGTCGATTGCAGCTTGAAGACCCATGATACATGCCTCATATTCTGCCATGTTGTTGGTGCAGTTGAAGCACAGTCGGGCGGTGAGTGGAGTATGAGTACCTTTAGGGGATATGATCACAGCGCCGATGTCGTTACCCAAAGCGTTCGAGGCTCCGTCGAAATGCATAGACCATCGGGATCCTTCCTCAGGTCCTTCATCCGGTCCAGGCACTTCACAATCTGTTACTACCATGATATCTTCGTCTGGGAATTCAAAGTTCAATGATTGGTAATCATCCACAGGTTGGTGTGCCAAATGATCTGCCAGTACACTTTCCTTGATTGCTTTTTGAGTTGTGTACTGGATATCATATTCTGTCAAGATCATTTTCCATCTTGCTATTGTTCCAGACAGAGCAGGCTTTTCGAATATGTACTTGATGGGATCCATCTTTGAAATCAACAGAGTAGTGTGAGTCAACATATACTGTCTCAGCCGGCGAGCAGCCCATACCAGAGCGCAGCAAGTTTTCTCGAGCAGTGAGTACCGAGACTCACAGTCGGTAAACTTTTTGCTCAGGTAATAAATAGCGTTCTCTTTTCGGCCAGACTCGTCATGCTGCCCCAGCACACACCCCATTGAGTTGTCAAGTACTGTCAAGTATAGTATTAGAGGTCTCCCCTCCACTGGTGGCATAAGAATGGGTGGTTCTTGGAGATACTCTTTTATCTTTTCGAAAGCAGCCTGACATTCATTGTTCCAACGTACTACTTGATCTTTCTTCAGCAATTTGAAGATTGGCTCACAGGTAGCAGTTAGATGTGAGATGAATCGGGCAATATAATTCAGTCGTCCTAGAAAGCCTCGGACTTCTTTCTTTGTCTTAGGAGTAGGCATCTCTTGTATGGCTTTCACCTTGGCAGGGTCCACCTGAATACCTTTATCGCTTACAATGAAACCTAGTAATTTTCCCGACCTCACCCCAAAGGTGCATTTGTTTGGGTTCAACCTCAGCTTGTACAACTTTAGTCGGTCAAACAACTTCCGCAGATGGTCAAGGTGTTCCTCCTCAGTTTGGGACCTGGCAATCATATCATCGACGTACACTTCAATCTCATGGTGGATCATATCATGAAATAAAGCAACCATGGCACGTTGGTAGGTTGCCCCAGCATTTTTCAACCCGAATGGCATGACCTTGTAGCAGAAGGTGCCCCACTGAGTGATAAAGGTAGTCTTTTCCATATCTTCAGGAGACATATTGATCTGATTATACCCTGAAAAACCATCCATGAAGGAAAACACCTTGTGTTGAGCAGTATTGTCAACAAGAACGTCGATGTGAGGCAGAGGGAAATCATCCTTAGGGCTGGCCCTGTTCAAATCCCTGTAGTCGACACACATTCTGACTTTACCGTCCTTCTTCGGCACTGGCACCACGTTGGCAACCCACTGAGGGTAAGAAGTCACTGCTAGAAACCCGGCATCGAATTGCTTCATAACCTCAGCTTTGATCTTTTCGGACATCTCTGGACGCATACGGCGGACCTTTTGCTTTACTGGAGGGCAGTCTTCCTTGGTAGGCAGGTGATGAACCACAATGTCGGCATCCAAACCAGGCATGTCTTCATAAGACCAAGCAAAGATCTCCATGTAATCATGTAGCATCTGGATCAATCGTTGCTTCACGCTGAGCTCTAGATTGGCACCAATCTTGACTTCTTTTCTATCTGTCTCAGTACCCAGGTTCATTGTTTCCACCGGCTCTTCATGCGGCTGAATGGCCCTCTCTTCCTGAAGTAGCAGTCTTGCGAGTTCACCAGGCACTTCGCAATCATCTTCACCTTCGTCTTCAGCCAAGTTGATCGGATTTTCGAAGTCATAACTGGCGGTAGCAGAGCCGTTACCAGTGAGATCCAGAGTGGATTGAAACCTGTATAAGTGTGTGTGTGTAAATATAGCTGTTTTGCAATATATAACACAGAAAGAAAAAGAGCACAAGATTTGAAATGCAACAAACGTCCGATGTTTTGATTAATGATATATGGAAATGTCATACAAAAAGCCCTCACAAATGGAGCTACGGTGCCCCGGGTAGGACACCGAGCCAATAAAAGTTTCAACATATTGTTTGTTCAAATTGAAAATCAAAAGAGTTCATTACTGCGTGACAAATGTAATAGGTGTAAAATCTTTGCCGTCCAGTTGCTTGGTCCGTTGTTGGTGGTTGGATAGATCCAACTGTCAAATTCTGCTTCCTCCACATCCTCCTTGATAGCATTCACCCTTGGATTGGTTATAAACACCGGAGCCTTTCTGATCCTTTCTTTGCGAACGGCCCTCTGAGCCTCTGAAGTGAAGCCCAGCCCAAACTTGTCGGTCTTTTGAGTGAAGTCAGGAAGTTGACCCCAGTTTTCACACTTGCCTTTCTCAATTACAGCCCGGGAATCCTTCAGGGAAGCCATCTTCAGGGGAAAGTCTTCTTCAACCACTGCCTCAGCTGATGCCAATATTGGAGGTACCTCCTCAAAATGTTGAAAGGGGGTTTCAATAAAATCCCCGTCCATCTCGATATACCGGAATGAATTCAAGTGACTTACCATGTATTCCTCCTCTCCCTGCACAGTAACAATCTTCCCTTTGACAGGGTATTTGAGCTTCTGGTGTAGAGTGGATGTTACCCGCCCCAGCCTTGTGAATCCAGGGTCGACCCAGCAAACAGGAATAAGATGGACGAATATCCATCACGTAGAACGTTGATTCAAAGACTTGGGAACCCACACGAATAGGAATGTCTACCTCACCGTGCACCATCCTCTTAGAACCGTCGAAGGCTCTAACAATGATGTTACTAGGTTTTAATTCTAGGCCCTCACAGTCCAACCGATCTAAGGCCTTCTTGGGCAAAACATTCAGGGAAGAACCGGTATCCAACAACACGTGTGCGAGAGTAGTGCCCCTGCATTCTATAGAGACGTGTAGGGCATCATTGTGGTTTTTTCCTTTGGCGGTAAGGTCAGCATCCGAGAACCCCAAACCATAGTCAGCTGTCAAATTAGCCACACAGTCAGTGAACTGATCTGCAGAGGTCTCTTGTGGCACATGGGCCGTTTTCAGAAATGAAATCAGGGCCTTGGCGTGGGCCTCTGAGCACAGCAGCAATGATAGCATAGAGATTTTGGAGGGGGTATGCCCCAGCTGTTCAACAACATTGAAGTCACTCTTTTTAATGATTTTAAGGATTTCCTCCATCTCTTGCTGGGAGGCTTCAACAGCAGTCTTTTTTGGTGCCTCCGTCCGGGCAGGCAAATCGGTAGCAACTTCTTTGCCCCGAGCATCAGAGGACTCGGCGGCAGTAGTAGACACAGGAACTTGATTTGAAACATGCACACTTGCGGGTGTGATGATAAGAGGTTTTCGGATAACTGGTGGTGCAATGTCAGGCGAGAAAAGCCTTCCACTGCGAGTAATCTTGGCGGGACCAGTGATGTTACTAATACTGGTACCGGTGTTGAACTCCTGCTTCACTCCAAGCACATACACGTCTGCCCCATAATGCCATGGGACAGCCTTGTCGGATTCATAGGGGAGGGGCCCCGGAACAGTAATAACAATGGGTGCAACAGACATAATTTGGATTGGCTTCCTCGGGGGAGCCTTGGTAGGATTGTTGAAAATTGTGACGACAGATACTTCTTCAGTGGAAACAAACGGAACAACAGTTTTCTTGAACAAAATTTCTTTGCTGTCCATCAGGCTTTGGATGCCTGATTTCAGCAGCGGACAACCGGTAGGGATAACAACACACAAGAGGCAACCCTTGCTACAACCCGGAAATAAACCGGCTAGCAGTAGGTTCCTCTTAACAGTCAATAGAGGGGTAGCAACATCATTCACCGAAACAGCATACAAATCTTCCTCAATGGCATTTACTCTATGCTGGGGCATAGAGCAGTTACAACATTTGGCCTCTCAGGCACCTCAAACTGAATTTCCTTCGCATCGATAAGGTCTTGAACCTTATTTCTCAGGGCCCAGCAATCATCAGTAGTATGCCCGGGGCTATCAGAATGATAAGCACAACGGGCATTTGGGTTATACTTAGGAGATGCAGTATTCACGACCTTCAGAGCCTCTTTGATGATCACCAAATTGGTTGATAGCAGTTGCGGTAAGATTTGTGACAAGGTCATACTCAGCCGCGTGTATTGCCTCTTGGGCCTCTCACCCCTTTGTTGATTGTACTGCTGAGGAGCAGCAACAAGTTTTGAAATTACCAAGGCATTGACGGCTTGGTGGCATTCTGGCTTGACTTGTCTTCTAGGACCATAGACGGCACTGGCTTCCTTCTTGAAAGGATTTTTCTCAGTGCTTGCGGAGGCACTTTTCTGAATCTTCCCTGACTTGATGCCAGCTTCTATTCTTTCGCCTGTTAAGATCAAATCCGTAAACCCAGCGGAGGAGTTACCAATTAGATGATTGAAAAATGGACCAGACAAGGTCCCTAGAAACATGTTAACCAGTTTGCGGTCAGTCAAAGGAGGTTGCACCCTGCCAGCCAAATCTCTCCATTTTTGCGCGTATTCTTTGAATCCTTCGCCCGTTCCCAGTGACATACCCTGAAGTTGGGTACGCGTGGGAGCAAGGTCAGAATTGTACTGATATTGTTTGTAAAAGGCGGTGGCCAAGTCTTCCCAGTTTCGGACACTGGTTCCTTCTAGCTGATAGAACCACTCCAATTGAGCCCCAGAAAGGCTGTCTTGAAAGAAATGGATCCAAAGGTTCTTATCTGCCGTGTAAGGTTGGATCTTCCTTACGTAGGACCTGAGATGCATTTTTGGACAGGACAGCCCGTCATACCTCACAAACACCGACACTTTAAACTTTGGGGGAATCACAATTCCGGCAACTAGACCCAAGTCTTCGAAATCCAAACCCGGAACTCTCTGTAGCTCCATGGATGCCAACCTGTCTTCTAAACCTTTGTATTTATCATCAGCCGGAGGGTATTGTTGATCAGAGTAGTCTTCATCCTCTTCAGCCTCCTCTTCTTCCATATCTGATTCGGAAGGTACCGCAGCCGCATTCCCTTTACTGGTTCCCTCCTCAGAAGTAGGGGGAAATTCAAGCACTCTCTGGGCCTCTCCTTCAAACCTTCTCCCTAAAGTAGCCACTCCAACTCTCTTTTTCTTCTTCTTCACTGGATCTTTGTTCCCCAGTAGCGTCTTTAGATCCTCCTGACCCTTAGCCAAGGTCATCAGGAGTTGTTGAAATTGTGCATTTTGAGCTTGCAAGTCCTTGACTGTTTGCTCGAGATCCATCCTACTGTAATAAACAGTAGACAAATAAGGAAACCTGGTGAAGAGACCTGCTTATGCACATGATGAATGGTATGCTTATGTATGCAATGCATTCAAGGATTTAGAATATTCAAAATTGTTGCGAACAAAAGAGAACGCACGTCATATTAATAAGAAGAAATTTGTTAGTACATAAATTCCCCATGGGCCAAATATTAAAAAAACAACTTCTCAAGGTAAAAATACATTGCGCATCCTCTTTGGTGCGATGTAAGTGTTGAGGGCCTCTTGCTCATGGAGTCGGCGGGTGAGCTCTAGAACCTTCTTCTCACTGGCGTAGAAGCTGGCTTCAAAAGTGTTCTGTTCCTCTTTGAGTTGGATCCAACTTTTCTGCATCTCCTCCCACGATGTAGGCATGTCAGGATGTAGGATGGTGTAGGGAACCTCTCCTTCCTTGACGGGCTCTTTAATCACAGGGAGAACATGAGGATAAGGCATCATTAGGCTCTGGGCTCGGGCTCGTACCCACTTGAGATAAGGCTCAAGAGGGATGGAGTTCTTGTGTCCCAGTGTCTTGCTATCAACCTTGTTGGGCATCCTCCAAGCTCTGATGAATCTTTGGCGAAGTCCTTGCGCATCGTTGTCGAAGTAAAAAACTAGGTCAGGAATCAACATGTCGTGAGGACCATCTCTTCGTGCATATCCAAATTGCCTCAAAGCTAGGCAAGGGTTGTAGGTAATTCCCCCTATAATGCCAAGTAATGGAACATTAGGGAACTCTCCGCAACGATCGACGATGATGACATTTTCTCTAGACCGAGAACACCAATGTACATCAGAGTGAGTAAGAGTCATCAACCATTGGGACCACCTTGAGCCTTGGTCATTCTTCAAGACAGATTGTGGAAGGTGCGAAATAAACCACCTTGCAAGGAGAGGAGTACAGCACATGAGAACACCCCTCTTTCTCATTGTTCGTGTGTAAAATGAGTGAAGGATGTCCCCAAGAAATGTTGGTATTGGATTTCTGGACAAGAAGATTTTGACGGCGTCGACCTCTACAAGCTGGTCAGGATTTGGGAACAAGACCAACCCATAGATAAGGAGTGCCACAATTTCTTCAAAGGCTTGTAGGTCCAATGAATTCCAACATTCTTGTGCCTTCTCAAACAAGAATTTTGCTAAGAAGCCTTTGACACCGCTTCTAGTTTCCCAATTCCCCTTGATGTCAGAAGGCTGTAGATGTAATGCTCAAGCAACATCTTCTGGCTTTGGTTCCTTTTCCGTACCGTTGAAAGGTAGTTGATTTAGGATAGGAATTCTCAGAAGTTGAGAAAATTCCTCCAAAGTGGGTACCAACTGGTAGTCGGGGAAAGTGAAACAGTGGTGAAGAGGGTCAAAGATCTGGAATAGCACTTTCATCATGTCTTCTTCAATGTTGGTGTTGACTAAGCTGAGCAGTCTACCATGTCTTTCACTGAAGGATGAGCTTTCCGGAATTCTTGAGGTTAGCTCCTTGAGTTGAGGAGAGATTCTCACAAGGTTGACTTGGATGGTTTTTCTGCGAGGAATTTCCAACACCCACAAAACAAGAACAAAGATGAAGATCATAAACCCTTGAAGTGGTTAGTAAATGCATATGATGCTTTATGATGTTCATGATGTATGCACAAACATATGTACAAGCAAATCACACCAAACCCTAGTTTCAGGCTTGCATGAGGTTTCATAGGTAAGTACCCTCTTAAGTGTAGTCGGCTTAAAAACCTGTCCTATAAATAGTAACTGGGTTCTAAGGAGCTCAATATCACTGGATTGTTTTCATTGTTCATTGTTTTGGTTTAGCCACTTAACTAGCGACCAAAATATTCCAAGAAAACAACCCTCAATGAGTGTAGTATCGAGTATCTACCAACTTCGGACTGCACCAAAGCTAGTCATCTCACTACCCCTAATAAAAGGCCAGGATGGTCAAGTAAGGTTCTAGGTCATTAGTGCTTAGTGACATCACTCAGCGGCCTCGTACTCTCCTTGATTGAACTCAATGGTTACCGGTACTCACAAATATGTCGCACTAATATAGCTATTGCTTCGACCGTGTCGGTATACCCCGCACATTTTCCACAATGTATTGCTATCTATGAATGTTTCCCAAAATCCGGGTGTAGGATTGCAAACCCAAACAAGAGAGCCAAAATATAAAGCAATCAAATCAAATAATTAGTCATGCAAGAGGGTGATCTAAGCCCTAAGGTTACTCCACTTTTAAAATTATCCCCAGCAGAGTCGCCAGTTCTGTGATACGGTGGGAGAACTGACTTGAGGTTTTGCGTTTTTATTCGCAAATGTTTCGGTTGAGCAAGAGTCGCCACCGACTTTTTATTTTATCCTAAGGAAAGGTTAAAAAGCACAGCAAAAACCTTTGAGATGTTTTCTTGGGTTCGGGGAGTAGATTATAGAAAGGGAAGGTATTAGCACCCTTTCTATCCATGGTTATCCATGGGCTCTTAGTTACTTGCTTAGATCAACTTGCCTTAATTTTCAATTGTTTGAAATGGTGCTTTGTGTGTGTGGGTTTGAAAAATGTTTTGAAAAGAGGCCAATGTGGTGGCAACCTTTGTAATGATCCATGTTGGGATGTATACAAAGATGTATGTCTTTTGCAAAGGTTTTCATTTGTTTTTGAAAGTTGTTTTTGAAAGTGTAGTGATGTGTGGTTTGGAAATAGACAAGTGTTTTGTTTTGCAAGTTTGATTCAAGTAACTAAGAGGTCGTCTACTCCTAAATTTCTCAAAGATTTCTCCTATGTTTTTAACCCTTTTAACAATTTTGTTCCACCATTGCATTTGGTGGACAATCTTGTGTTAGGATGTGAAAGGGACGGGCGCGGGTCATCGTTTAGACCATAATTGCAATGGTGCCAAGTATCTTTGGGCAATTTTTCTTTAAGGGACTTGATCATTTTTAGGCAACTTTCGAAAGCGTCATCGAGGGACTATGATCATTGGAATTGTATTTGCTTTGCCCAAAGAGACCTAACATGCAACATGGCCCATTATTGAAGGCAACAAGTGGAATACCCTAGGGGTGCAAGTGTGATTAGTGTTGTCCATTTTCATGCTTGTTTATCTTGAAATTAGGTCAAACTATTTTGGTTAATTGATTTGCATACAAACCCTAATTCTAGCATGGTATAATTAGAAAGCATTAAAGTGCGAAAAATAAAGTTCCTAAGTTATTACAACACAATATATGGGAAGGGGGGTACAAATGTTCAAATGGGGGTATTTTGACAAGGAATTTAAACCTAGACTATTACATCAAATTGGGAATTATACAAATTATTTAATATACAATAATTAAATAAATATGGAATAAATATGCAAGATGCAAAAATGTTTTTTATATGTATGAAAAAAAAGTGTTTTTTATATGTCAAATAAACAAAATAAAAAGAATTTTTTTTTTTTTGTATTTTTATGTATTTAGGGCAAAACTCTAATTTTATTAAGTAAAATGTATTAATTATTTAATATGTACAATGTTTATTAATTATGTACAAAAAATAAATAAAAGAGAAGTATATTTGTAAAAAAGGTATTTTTAATGTTAAATATTAATAAAAATAAAAATGTATATATTTTGTATTTTTTAACCTAAATATACTAATAAATATATATATATTTGTATTATTTACTAAATATATTAAATATATACAAAATAATAATATTTAATATTTATAAAAAAAGTATATTTTATATAAGATATTTTCAGAAGATAAAATAAAATAAAAATTAGAAAATAAATGTGTTTGCATTATTTTTTTAGTATTTTAAGTAAAAAGTGTATTTTGTTTATTTATGTGTACAAACTTAAATAAAACAAATAAAATTCAAATAAAAATGCAAAAGGGTAAAAAAAATGTTTTTTAATATTTTTATATTTTTAGCAAAAAATAATAAATCAGAAACAAAAAGAAAAAGTCAAAAAATAATAAAAATAAACACAATGGGCCAAGGGGGTGTGTGTGTGAAAATGTGGTGCAAAAAGGAAAAGAGATCTCAGGCCCAGCCCAAGAAAGGTTGTCTTCAACCTTCAGACAACCATTTGAAAAAACGCGCGCCTATGATGCTTCAACCACAACTCCTGATTCCTGGACTTTTAGCACAAACTTACAACATGAAAAATGTCAAGCATTGAACCACGAATCCAGACATATAAAGAACTCATCCTAACTCTCAGAAATGAGAGAGAATTTCTTCTCCCCCAATTCCTGACCTAGTTTTTATTCAATGTTCAGACTTAAAATTCTCTAAGCATACATAATATAAATGAAAACTAATGATATGGGCATGTTCAGGGCTATGAATGTGACATAATTTCTTCACAAACCTAAAGCTAACAATGCCTGGATAGAGAGATACAAGTTCATGAACTTACCTGTTCAGTTGGAATCGTATCTGGTGATGGAGGTGCTTTCAATGCAAGGTGATGGTTGGTACAACTTCCTTGATGTCCAGGGATGTTATTCCAAGCTTTAGTTTGCTTTGAAACCTATTGAATCGTGTTATGGAACTTCAACTGCAAAACAAGAAAATGAAAATGGTGATGTTGCTTGGGAGTGTTACAGGTCGTGTTTGAGGCTTGGAATAGTTTCAAGGGATGATGTGGGATATGTTTGAAGTGGTTTTAGCAAGAATGCATGAATGGATTGAGTTATGGAACTCAATCTGCAGCAGGTGCCCTGTTTGGGCAGTTTGAGGGTGATTTTGTGTTTGAGAGGGTGTTGGAGATGGTTGGCTCGTGTTCTAGCTTAGGTTTGATGATTGGAAAGTGTTTGATAACTTTGCTTAAGCTCTGGTTTACAGGAATGAGAGTTGTGTCTTGTTATGCTATGTTTCTTCAACTTTAAGCAACAAATGTCAACTTGTGTTTCTAGCTTGTACAGGCCCCCAATCTATGCTGCATACCTTGGCCTTGATCAGTGTAATTAGTTCATAAACTTGTGCCAAAAGGATTTGCACTGTACTTGCTTGGATTTGCTTTTGACATAAAGCCATACCTTTTTAAAAATGGATAATTAGCTTTATCTAAAAATGGCTTAATCTTCCATGTAATGCTTAAACATATAAAACAAGGACTTGGCACAATGAGTTAACATTAAATTATTGAGTGCAAATGGGATATAGGACCTGTAATCAAGGAAAACAAGCTGAATTCAAAATGGCACAAACGTATGAACATGTAAATTGACCATAAACAAAGTGACTTTTTCCCAACTTGCCAAATTCGATTCTCCCTAACCATGAGGTTGTTTGATGAGTTCTTTGACATTTTGGAAAGCTTGGAATGTGTACTACAATCCATATTTGAAATGCAAATTGAAATTCCAAGTGGAAGTATGTGAAAATTGATCTTGAAGTTAGGCAAAAATCCTGCCTAAAATGGTTCAAAATTTCTCTAAGTTAAGAATGGTTTGGTACCCTTGTTCCAAAAATTGTAACTTGAGCTGCAAGCTTCTTTTGAGGAAACTTTGTGAATCAAAGTTGTAGATTTTGCAATGGACTACAACTTTCATGTTTTGACTTTTCCTTGAATCCAAATGAATCTTGGTGACAAAGTGGGACAAAGTTAGGAAAAAATTAGGGTTTTTCATAACTTAGAAAAATTCTAAGTTATGAAAAATCATCATTTCAAACCCTAATTTGCAATTCTTGATTTCTTGATGAACAAGTTTCATGATTTGGCATGTTTTGATGAAAAATGAATCTTGACACTTGATTTTGACCAAAAAGTCAAAGTTTGACTTTTCAGTATACAGTCAAAATTGATCAATTGACTGGGAAATTCAACTGTTAATCTTGTGTATTTGGGATCTTTTGAACTTGTTGAGTATGTCAAGACAATTCCATGGGGTCCTTGAGTCCATATGTGAGTTTGGTTTGCCATTGGCTAGGTCAAACAGTCAAAAATTGTCTTTGTGCAGTCAAAACCCTAAAAATGACCATTTTGCCCTTTTGGTGATCTGATCAAATTTCTTGTGGAATTGTGATCCAAACTTGATCAAATGGTCCATGTGAGTTCATAATGTTGATGTGGGTCAATTTTCATGAGATTTGACTGTCAATTGGCCACAGTTGACTTTTTCCCCAATACAGTTGATTTCTAGGTCAACTGTCCAATTGACTGGGCAAAATTTGGAATCAAGACTTGAAACTTGGTATGGATAAACTTGGGAGTCCAACATGAAGCATGAAAGTCATCGTAGGCATTTTAGGTCAAAATATCTTTGTGCAAACACAAACCCTAATTTGGGTCAACAGTGCAAGGAGAAGTCTTGAGCAGAGGAAACCCTAACTGGATCTTGAGCTCCAAGGGTCTTGTGATGAGAAAATGTTGAGGAAATGGGAGGGAAAATTTTGGGGTACAACAGCTAACATCTAACTGCTAACTGAGTTTTTATTTTGCTTATGCCTAGCTTATGATGCTGCTCTGATAATGCTCTGATAATGTGCTCAAATAATGTTTCAGCCAAAATTTGCCAAAGGGGGAGTTTGTAAGTGTTTATTGGTAAAAAATTTAGTAAAATAATCACTTGATAATGTTTAGCTAAATGTCTTGACATTGAGAAAAACTGTTTTGAATGATGTCAAAGAAGATGTCTTAACATCTGCCTCCTGAGCTGAACGAACTTCATATCTGGTTTAAGTTTTCTGTTTCCTGTTTTTATGCGCGCTATTATTCAATATTTGTGACTCATAGATTGCAAAAAAATGGAGGAATATTTTTCTATTTGCATTATCCTTATGGATTATATCTTGGCCTGTTTTCATGGAAATATATAAAAGATTGGAATATTTGTTTTCTGCCCAAGCCCACTGCTGCACCTTTATAAGGACTTGCATTCTTATTCGTATCACTGCAACTTTTGAAGAAGAATACATTCCTCCTGTTTTAGAAGTCTAAGTCTTTTAATTGTAATGCACTCTAGTATTGGTTTAATACTTGAGTTGTTATTTGAGTTGTTAATTGTGGATCATTCATAAGCTTTTAATTATTGAATGATTGAAGTCTTCATAACTTAATAATTCTATTGTTCTTCATTGTTAGTGATTGAAGTGATTTGATGAGGGCCTCATACCTAGGTGTGTCTTAGGTAGAAGTATAGCACGGGTAGTGATTAAGTGATTAGATCGTAACCTGGTTGTTTTCTGAGGGTCTATGAATTGATATTATTTAGTGGACTTGTCCATGGCTTGGTAGCCCCCAGAGTAGGTGTTATTGTACACTGAACTGGGTTAATAATCCTCTGCATATTTACTGCTTTTATTACTGTTGCACTTTACATTGTCCTTAGATATTTGTGTCATGACATATCCTTCGACATCACATATCTGATACCAGAATTTCATTTTTATTTTAATGTTTGATATTTTTCATAATTTTTGTTTTGTTTACCTTATTTTAATTGTTTTAAAAATACTTTTTGATATTTTCTAAATTCTAAAAAAAAAAATTAAAAATCATTTTCATTATTTCTGACTTTCTCAATTTTTTCTACAATTTTATTTTGACTTCTACTATTTTTTATCCTTTTTCCATTTATTTTAATGATTTTAATCAATTTAAAAATGTTTTTCTGTTTAAAAAATTAGCAAAAATTTTATAAAAAATTTCTGAGATCACTTCTGATTTTTCTATGGTCTCTTAAAATTTTTCTTTGATACTTTAAATATAGTTTGCTATTTTACCTTTTATTTTCATTTTAAAAACATTTTAAAAATCATTTTTCCTTTTTATTTTATTCATTAACATCATTAGATCTTGGGTGTTTAGTTTAACTCCACCAAAATGGATGGATGATTTTAATGATAATTTGATTAAAAAATTTTATTGAAATATTTCCCCTTCTTCTTCATCTTATCCCTTGCTCATTGTCTTACATGTTATTAGAGGGTGATCCATATATCATCTCTACAAACATGTGGCACATAGATTGCTATTGACCATTGTGATATGGTGGCAGAACCGACAGTTAATACTGTTTTTTGCGTTTTTGTTTACAAATGTCGCGGTAAGCAAGAGTCGCCCCCGACTTTTATTTCATCCAACAAGGGAAAAGGAAAAAGAATAGAAAAAACCTTTATCGAGATGTTTCTGAGTATGGGGGTAGATTTTAGAAAGGGAAGGTGTTAGCATCCTTTCTATCCATGGTTTTCCATGGGCTCTTAGGTACTTGCTCATTTTTGAAATTTCTTTCGTGTGTTTGTGTAAAAAAGTTGACATTTGCCTTAGTGCAGCGTTTCACTTTATGGTAACCCTTGTATCAGTCCTCAAGGGTGTGATAAAATGTTTTGAAAACTTTAGTTTGAAAAGCTTGTTCGAAAGTGTATGTGTAAAAATTGTTGTTTTGAGCAAGTACCTAAAAGTTTCTACCGACTCGAAAAATTATGTTCATTTTCTTATTTCCTTTAGACAGCGCTATCCTACTATTAAGGAGTAGGTAGCTCCATCGTTGGAGTTTAAGTGACAATCGAAAAGGGACGAAAGGGACAATTACGATCACTAAAGCAATGCTTTGGAAACCTTAGTAATTACCCTAGAGTCCTAAAGATCTTTCCGAGGAAACATTCGAATGGGTCATTTTTTATCTTTTGGGACTAGAGGATAACCACTAAGACTCCCTATACTTCATGATCGTTTATCGAAGGCAACCGAAGTGGGGCGAACCCTAGGAGTGAGCATGTGCAAGTGTTTATTTCTCAGTTTATTTATCTTTACACAATTAGGGTTTTCTACTGTATTAATTTGATTTATCTTGTGCATGCAAGCCTATTATCCATACATCTAGACAGTTTATAGTTGTAGAAAATTAAAAGCGGAAAAGTAAATCTACTCTATTACAAGGCTTCGGGGAGGGGGTTACATAACCAACAACTGGGGATTGAACAGTAAAATAATAAGAAGCAAAATAAACCCTAATTAAAAGCTATTACAAACTTGAAGCAAATACAATAATTGAAATTAAAAATAAAATATTGGGCGCGCGACGAATTAAATACGGGAATCAAAGTCTAAAATCAAAGGAAATCAAAGAAAATACTTTTTGTTATTTTTTGATTGAGAAATTTAACTATTTGCAAATTAACCCTACTTTTCTAATTGATTTTAGTTATGGAAAAATAATGATTTAAATTGCCCTAGTTAAATTAATCTAATTAATTAATGAAATAAAATATTTTATGAAAAATATGATTTTAATGTTTTTGTGATTTTTTGTAATTTTGATTTAATAAAAAATGATTTTTTTTTGTAAAAATAATTAAACAAATAATTAAAACAAATAAAAGAAATTAAAAAAAGAAATAGCGGGCTTGGTGGGGGTGCAACCCAAATTGAAGGGTTGCAAGCTAAATTCTGTCCCAAAAGCCCAATCCAATGGCCTAGCACAATGTTAGATTTGGTGTGATTATGCTAGGGATGTCCATCATGAGCTGCAGCCTAGAAGCGTTAGATCTGGGCTATGTGATGATCCAAGGCGTGAGATCTTGAGGTGCATGGTAGGCGCTTGGTTGTAAGGCGCATGGAATCTGCAGTTAAACATTGAGAAAAATATTATGTAAGAGGCAGGGATCGAACCCCTGACCTCCTACATACACGCATCTTGAAACCTCCTCCCTTTTCCACTGAACCATTTGCTTCATTCGTTACTATCAATACAAATAATATATTATAAAGGATAAAAAAGTTAGCTTCTTATAAAAACGCGCGAATTTTTAAATGAACGACTCAAGGTCTGCCACGCCTTCATCTTCCTCGTTGGGACTGTTGTCTTAGGTAAAGACCTTTACCTACGTACGTTTGCCATAGCTACAACCTATGCATCTCAAAAATCATATTCAAGAAACATAAATCAAATCCAATTACACAGATCAATTAGGTTTGATATCTTGAATGCAATGATATCCATCTTTGGCCCTGATTTGGCCTGAAACGCAAAGCCCTAAAAAGAAACCTTAAACCCTAACAATGGCATTTCATCACACAAGCATCAAAACACGTAATTAAATATGCAAATACATTCTAAAGGATGATACAAACATGAATATATACTTATAAATCATTTATCAAGTGTGAATTGCAAAAATAAATTTCAAGAATATGAGCAAACCGTGATGTTGCTAGCGCGCGACTCTTGATGCTTCAGGCCTTGATAATGCTTGCAATCTCTCCAATGAGTGTCCAGGAATATGGTTCGATCCTTAGAATAGCTTGAAACGGCCTATGATGAAAGATTTGATCTACACTTTTTCACAAAAATAGTTGAAATTTTTCCTTGTTCTTGGGAGGCAGGCTGCACGTGTATTGTTTTCTTTAGGGTTCACAAAGCTTTGTTATAAGTATTGAATCAAATTAGGGCAATGAATTTGGAAAGAATCAAAAGATTGGTGGTCTTGAAGTTTTGATTCAAATCTTTCCAAAATTGAAGATTTTCTCTTGTTTTTGGCTTGGCACGATTTGTTTGATTATTGATAGCATATGAGATCTATAATTCAATGCAAAACAAATCTCATTCCACACATTTGATTTTATTTTATTTTATTTGAATTTATTTGATTTTTAAATGAATAAAAATCAAAATAAATTAAATAAATGAGTGAATAATTCATGAGGGGTCCCATAGGTCGTGGACCATTCTAGGATTGAGGTTCAATCTTGAAAAGATGGGCCTATGTGGAAAAAAATGCAATTTTGAGCATTGTTGACTTTGAGAAAATTTTCCAAAAATGGTTAACTTTTACCATGCAGGTCTCTTTCAATTTTGACCCTAATAGGGTGTTCTTGGACTTTTTAGAAATATTAGGATGTCCCCTAAGCAACCTCTTTGGTTTCATCTTAATTGGATCTTCCATTTTCTTGTAAGAAGCTTTGACCCAAAAGGTGTTTTTGTTGACTTTTTAAAATAACCTATAATGTCTGATTTTTATCTTTTTATGAGTGCATTTTTGAACTTGAGGGCTGAAGATGACTTGTAGGGAATTGGATTCTCATCCTTGGATGAGCAATTTCTGATAAAGTATGAGAAAGTTATGCATGGTCAAAGTTTGGTTGACTTTTCCTATAGGAACCCTAATTTAGCAACTTTTGAGTTTTAATGAATTAGGAGCATTCCTTGAGGAATCATGATCAACCCTTGATTAAATGATGGATATCACATCAAAATATTGATGTTGAAAAAAAATCTTGAAGTTTGACTGTATGTGGGCCACAATTGACTTTTGACCTAGTATAGTTGACTTTCAGGCATCTGAGCAGTTGACTGAACAAACTCTTTGTGCAAGGCATGAAACATGGCATGGATGATATTGAGAACATATTAGGGTAATGGAAGTCATTTAGGACCCTTGTAACTCAAACATCTTTATGAGGAGTGAAACCCTAGTTTGAGGCTCATTGTCTTAGAAGGAGGATTGGTCTGGTCAATCCTTAGTCAACTTGAGCAATTGAGAACCTATAGGAGTAAATTTTGAGTAAAAATGGGAGGGAAAATTTTGGGGTACAACGATCAGCCTAAAAATAGGTGCGACTTCTATATAATTCCACTTATAATTGCTTAACAAAGCGCTAAAGTTTGTCCTAATTCGAGAAATGATCATTCATGGCCCAAACCCGTGTTTGCAAGCCCATGTATGTTTAATTTGAAACCTTTGATCCAATAACCTTGAGGTTCATTGTTAGTAGGCTTTGGTCTTATCAATCCTCTAATGAACTTTCATATGATTTGGACTAAGTGAATCATTTAAACATCATTGATCATTTGTTTGTTGCCTCGAGAATTTGAAATGAATGATATACTTGATGAAAAGAAAATGAAACTTGTTGTTGAAAGGTTTTGATTTTATCAATCTTCTAATGAGTTTTCAAATGTAAGTTTCAAGATGGTCATTTAACTAATCTCTAATTTCTAACCCATTAAAAATTGACTTTTATGGTTATGCTTTTACTTTACGCCTTTACTTTTACGCACCATTTATTTTAGCATTTATATTTCATGCTATTTTCATCTTTTCTCACTTGAGAATTTATCTTTGTCATATTTATTTTGCTCACTTGAGCTTTCATTTTCTTTTTGAAGATACCTAATAACCAACTTGAACAATAAAAAGATTTAATGTTACTTGGACTATTTGGTTACTATCCTTGATATTTTGGAGTTATGGACTTCTTGGACTTAGGAGTAGAGACCTTGACCTACCTTGAGACCTTGTGACTTCTATTATTATTTTTTCTGGAGTTCTTGGGGTTTACCCAGAGACATTGGGTTTTTGTTTTCTTTGTATGCAGGTTATTCTGATTATATGTTTTATCTACAATTTGGAATTCCTCTGTATACAGCTGTTACTCTGCCCAATTTTTGTGAAGACTCAATACACTTGAAGTTTGGTATTCTTAAGAGGTTTAGTATCTTTTATTGCTTGGTTTCAATCCAAAGGATGGGAATTCTACATTGAATTATTCTGTCAAGTGTTGGCCTCTTATTGGTTAGACAATCCTTTTCCCTAGCTTTTACCTTAAGCTTTAGGATAATCCTTTCATCTCCTCCCATTTTCTTTAATTTCAAAAATATTCTCCCTCCTTTTCAAAACTATTCTTGTTTTCTAAACTTGAATCGCTTTTATAATAAACTTGGACTTACATCCATGCATTTTAAAAATCATTTTCTTAATCAAACTTTAACCAACTTAATCATACTTTGACATTTTTTGTGAGAAGACTAAAAGTCAATCACTCTCACTCAAATCATTTTGCCTCTTTGGATTTTTATTTTAAATTTTTCTCAAAAGATTAGACTCTTGTCAATCCTAGTAGTGATGCGAGCTACTATACTACTACGATATGTAATGAAATGAAATATTTTCCACTTGTGTGTTGAGTGAGGCTTTGTTGATTTTAAAATCCAATCCATATCCTCCATTTTGAGATGATGCAAATTCTCCTTTCTCATAGTCGTGGGTAGTAAGTATGTCTTTCACTCGGATAAGACGATGATGTCTTGTCTCTTAAAAGTAACCAACACACTTGTATTTTAAATTTTTTAAAGGTGACTACGAGTACCCTGATTCCCTATTGCACGGAAGGTGGTATGTAGGCACTAAAGGTTCGCAACCGCTGCGGGTGCAAAAATTATTAAAAAAATACTTCTCTCCTCATCTCCACCATCTATTTTTTATACAACACTTGTAGCCAAAATACACAATTTTTCAAAGAGGTTCATGCGGAGTACCATAGATGTTTAAGGTGCTAATACCTCCCCTTTTCATAACCAACCTCTGAACTTAGATTCTCTCCCCATATTTTTGGGTTATTCTCTCTTTCCAATTCCTTTGAAAACAATAAAGCACAGTGGCAATATTTTTATTTTGATCTTTCTGAGTCAAGTCAATCCAATGGCTCGGTCTCAACATTTCTACCACTACACGTACCTTCAATGATCTGGGAGAAGCCTTCATCAAGCAATATAAGTACAATATGTTCATGGTGCCTGACTGTGACCAGTTAAGGGCAATGACTCAGAGAGACAAGGAGTCATTCAAAGAATATGTGCAGCGTTGGCGCGAGATACCTGCCAAGGTGGTACCACCTATGGGAGAAAAAGAAATGACCAAGGTCTTCCTGAAAACCCTCGTATCATTTTATTATGAAAGGATGGTCGCCAGTTCACCGATTAATTTCACTGAAATGGTGAGCATGGGTGTTCATTTAAAAGAGGATTTCATAGAAGGGCACTTGACAAAAGATGAAGGGATAAAGAAGTCGTCATACGGGTTATCTCGAAAGAAAGAAAGTGAAACAAATGTTGTTATTGGGGAAAGGAAGATTAGGTCACCTAGAAGGCATCAATGGTATCAGTAACAAGTTGCTTCTGTGACTCTTGTTATCAATGTAGCTCTAACCACTATTGCCTATCAAAGACCATCTCCTCAGGGAAATTAAGGGAAAATTCAGAAGAGAGAAGCTTTTGACTCCATTTTGATGAGCTACACAGAGTTGTTCCTGGCTTTGATTCAGAAGAAGTTGGTTCAAACCAGGCCTCCCCCTGCTATACCTTCACCTCTACCCTAGTATGATAAGGCAGACCAGGCGTGCGCTTTTCATTAAGGAGTCCCAGGGCACAACATTGAGAACTATTATCCTTTGAAATCTGAAGTACAAAAGATGGTGAGATATGGCCTCTTATCCTTTAAAGATGTTGGCCCAAACGTGAAAGATAATCCTTTGCCTAAGCATGGAGGAGAAAATGCTGTAAATATGGTTTCTTGTTGTCCTGGAAACTTCTTGATTTTTGATATTAAACTGGTTATAGGGGATTTGGTGAATATGCATGCTGAACTCTACAAATTTAGCTACTATACGCATGACCATGCTGGTTGTAGAATTTGTAGTACAGATATCCAAGAATGTGATAAGATAAAAGCTGATCTTCAGGAAATGATGGACGAATGCCTCATTCATATAATTAGGCCAAGGGCAGAGTACGATTAAAATGTGAATATGGTCTTTGGATGTCCTGGTGAATTCCATATTTTTGACGTGAAGTATATGAATGATGATTTGATGCAGTTGCACGCTACATTCTGTCACATGGATGGCCAAGAAGAACACCATTATGGGTCTTGCCAGATTTTCTACAGAGATTTTCGTGGTTGTTCAATCGTGAGAAGGGGTATTCAGTTGTTGTTAGATAATGGTACCATCAAAGTCTCATGTAATAGAGATGATTACATTGAAATTAACTTGATTGAAGACTGCTCACCCGAGATTGTGTCAGATGATGAGTATGTTTTCGAAGATGAATTCTTTTCCTCAGATGAAGATATGTTCTCCATCAATGATTATGTGACGTCTAAGTATTCCGAGGAAGGGGTTAATGTTATTATGCCTTGTTTCGATGTTACCGCCCATATAGAGATTGAGTACCACAACAAGCCAGCTTATGCTCTAATGGTGATTTGCTTGACGGGTCATGTTCCTTATGAATCAAACAAAGTCGTTCCATATAAATACAACCCTAAAATCTTGGAGGATGCTGTGGAAGTTCCCATCCAACCTTTGTCTGATGTTAAGAGTATTGCTGAAGCCGGCCGAGTGACCCGCAATGGCCGTGTTTTCGCACCTGTCATTCGAGGAAATGTTAACGCTGATAAAAAGGTTATTGAAAGTAATGAACATAAGAAAGCAGTGGGGGAACCTAGCCGTGCTACTTTGGAAAAATATGTGGATAATATATTGAAGATCATCAAGATGAGCGACTACAGGATCGTAGATCAGTTGTTGCAGACTCCATCAAAGATATCTATTCTATCCTTGCTAATGAACTCTTCTACCCACAGGGAATCCTTGATGAGAGCATTAGATCAAGCTTTTGTGGAAAGTGATATGCCTCTGGACCAATTTAGCAGTGTTGTAGGGAATATTACATCTTGTAATAACCAGAGTTTTTGTGATGACGAATTTCTCGATGAAGGAAGGAATCATAATTTGCCTCTCCATATCTCCATGAATTGTAAGAATGATTCATTGTCCAATGTGCTGATTGACAATGGGTCCGCTTTAAATGTCATATCGAGGAGAACACTCATGAAGTTGAAGTACCAAGGAACTCCCATGCGCCCGAGTGGCATAATTGTGAAAGCTTTTGATGGATCGAGGAAGTCTGTCACCGGGAAAGTAGATTTTCCTATTCACATAGGCCCGCACTTATTTCAGATTACTTTCCATGTTATGGACATTGTTCCCGCTTACAGATGTTTACTGGGACGACCGTGGATCCACGAGGCAGGGGTTGTTACTTCAACTTTACACCAGAAGCTGAAGTTTGTTCGTGAAGGAAAGGTGGTCATCATAAATCAAGAACAGGCTTTATTAATATCTCATTTATCCTCTTTCAGTTTTGTGGAAGCGGATGAAGCTGCGGTTGGAACTCAATTCCAAGATTTATCCATTAATAATGTGAGGAGAAATGAGGATTCTATAGCCTCATTTAAAGATGCTTAATAGGTAGCGCATAATGGACCTGGAAAGGCGTGAGGGAAGATTGTTGATCCACCTGTGAATAAGAATATAGCTGGTTTGGGATTCTCTATGAATAATGGTAAAGGTGATATTGTGAAGCCGAAGTCTGCTTTGGGAAAATATCAAGACATTTTTCATAGCGAAGGTTACCTTCATCCAACTGTTCATAGGATCAATGCTATTCTGGAAGGTGAGTCAAAGCAAGAGATGCCTAACTATGTGACACAGGGAGTCAGAGTCCAAAATTGGATCACTATTGATGTTCCCTCTTGCATTCATATTTCAAATTAAGTTTTTTTGTTAATCGTTTCAAAAATCTTTCACTCTTCCCAAGGTGAAAGTATTGATATTGTATAGGCATATTTGTTGCTTTGATCTTTAAAATCAGCAATAAAAGTTGTCTTTGATTCCCAAATTGTGTTTTTTTCTCTGCTTTTTTCTTGGAAAATAGTAATCAGAAAAATCCTTTCAAAATAAATAATAATTGTGATACAATATGCATAATCACTTGCTATATGTGTCAGTTTCTAAAAGTAACCATAAATCATAGGTGCAGATTAATTAAAAAAACCGTTGAGTACAATGACCCTGCACCCACTCCCAGCTTTAAATATCCTGCGTGTGTAACCGAAGAAGAAGAATATGATGAAATCCCATAAGAGGTTTCACGGTTGCTTGAGCACGAGGAAAGTGCCATTCATCCATATTAAGAGACGTTAGAGACGATTAATTTTGGTTTAGAGGAAGATCCAAAAGAAGTAAAGATTGGAGCATTGCTTCATTCCGATGTAAAAAGTAATTTGATTGAATTGTTGAAAGAGTATGTAGAAATCTTTGCTTGGTCGTACCAAGACATTCCTGGTTTGGATACTGACATTGTGGAACATCATTTGCCATTAAAGCCAGAGTGCCCACCAATGAAGCAGAAATTGCAAAGAACTCACCCTGATATGGCAATGAAAATTTAAGAAGAAATTTTGAAGCAGATTAATGCAGGTTTTATTGTGACATCAGTGTCTCATCAGTGGATTCCCAATATTGTCACAGTACCAAATAAAGACAAAAAAGTTCACTTGTGTGTAGATTATAGAGATTTAAACAAAGTTAGTCCAAAATATGACTTTCCTTTGCTACATATTGATATGTTGGTTGATAGTACAACAAAATTCAAAGTATTCTCATTCATGGACGTATTTTCTGGATATAATCAAATTAGAATGGCTCCTGAGAACATGGAAAAAAACAACGTTTATCACACCCTGGGGAACATTCTATTACAGAGTGATTCCCTTCAGGTTGAAGAACGCTGGTGCAATGTACTAGAGGGCTATGACAACCCTATTCCATGATCTGATACACGAGGAAATTAAGTTATATGTTGATGATATGACTACCAAATCCCAGACTGAAGAAGGGCATATGGAATATTTGTTGAAATTGTTCAGCGTTTGAGGAATTATCGTCTCCACTTGAATCCAAATAAATCCACCTTTGGTGTCTGATAAGGAAAATTGTTAGGTTTCATTATCAGCCAAAAATGCATAGAAGTTGACTCTGACAAAGTTAAGGGAATTTAAGAAATGTCAGCACCAAGAACTGAAAAGCAAGTTAGAGGCTTCCTTGGGCGGTTGAATTACATTTCCAGATTTATTTCCCATATGACTGCAATGTGTGATCTGATCTTTAAGTTGTTAAAGAAAGATCAAGGTTGTGTATGGACAAATTATTGCCAAAGGGAATCTGAAAGCATTAAAGAGGATATGCTTGAACCTCCTATCTTGCTCCCGCCTATTGAAGGAAGACCATAGATTATGTATCTGACAATGTTAGATGATTCTATGGGCTGTATTTTGGGACAAAAAGATGAAACAAGGAGAAAAGAATATGTCATTTATTATCTCAGCAAGAAGTTTACTGACTGTGAGTCGTGGGATTCTATGCTGGAAAAAACATATTGTGCTTTAGCATAGGAGGAAAAATGGTTGCGGCAATATATGTTGAATCATACTACTTGGTTGATTTCCAAAATGGATCCGATTAAGTATATTTTTGAAAAGCCTGCTCTTACTGGGAGAATTCCCCGTTGGAAGATGCTGTTGTCTGAATATGATATTAAATATCGTACTCAAAAGGCTATAAGAAGCATTGTGTTGGTGGACTATCTTGCTCTCTAACCGCTGGATGATTTTCAGTCTATTAAATATGATTTCCCTGATGAGGATATGATGTTTTTGAAGATAAAAGATTGTGATGAACCTCTGCCTGGGGGAGGTCTTGCCATGAATCTCGGTGAGGTATGGTGTTTGATGGAACTATGAACACTTATGGGAAAGGAATTGGTGTTGTGATTATCACTCCCCATGGATCGCATATCCCATTTACTATAAGGTTGGCATTTGATTGCACCAATAATATGGTAGAATATGAAGCTTGTATCATGGGTCTCGAGGAGGCTATTGATCTCAGAATCAAAATTCTAGATGTGTATGGTGATTCAACTTTGGCAAAAAATCAGATTAAAGGAGAATGGGATACTCGTCACCCTGGTTTGACTCCCTACAAAGACTATGCTAGAAGATTATTACTTTTCTTTAACATAGTTGAATTCCATCACATTCCCAAAGATGAAAATGAGATGGCAGATGCTTTGGCCACTTTAGCTTCTATGTATCAAGTAAACACTTGGAACGGTGTGCCTCGTATCACAGTGAGGCGTTTGGATAGACCAGCTCATGTGTTTTCTACAGAGGAGACATCAGATGAAAAACCTTGGTATTATGATATCAAGAATTTTCTCCAGACTCAAGAATACACGGCTAGTGTGTCAAACAAAGATATAAAGACATTGAGAAGGTTGGCAGGTGGATTTTTCCTCAATTAAGATGTTCTATACAAAAGAAATTATGACATGATCTTGCTCAGATGCGTGGATAGAAAAGAAGCAGACATGTTGATGCATGAATTTCATGAAGGCTCCTTTGGTACTCATGCCAATGAACATTCAATGGCAAAAAAGATGCTTAGGGAGGGTTATTATTGGCTGACAATGGAATATGATTGTTACAAATTTGCAAAGAAGTGTCATAAATTCCAGATTTATGCTGACAAAATTCATGTGCCTCCGACACTTCTCAATGTTATTTCTTTCCCAAGGCCTTTCTCTGTGTGGGGTATTGACATGAATGGAATGATTGAACCTAAGGCATTAAATGGACATAGGTTTATCTTGGTGGAAATAGACTACTTCACCAAATGGGTAGAAGTAGCTTCATATGCTAATGTTACTAAGCAGGTGGTAGTGTGCTTTATCAAGAATAATCTTATATGTCGGTATGGTGTGCTAAGCAGGATTATCACTAACAACGACTCGAATCTGAATAACAATATGATGACAGAACCTTGTGAAGAATTCAAGATTTTCCATCACAATTCGTCTTCTTTATAGGCCAAAGATAAATGGGGTTGTTGAAGATGCTAATAAAAACTTCAAGAAGATCATCCGAAAAATGGTTGTTACCTATAAAGATTTGCATGAGATTCTCCCTTTTGCTTTGCATGGATATCGTACATCTATCTGCACTTCAATAGGGGCAATCCTGTTCTCTCTTATGTATGGCATGGAAGCAGTGCTTCTCGTTGAGGTTGAGATCCCCTCTTTACGTGTGATAATGGAAACCAAATTGTCAGAGGCTGAATGGGTCCAGAACCGGTTTGACCAATTGAATTTGATTTAAGAAAAGAGAATGACGGCCTTGTGCCATGGCTAGTTATACCAGAAGAGAATGAAAAAAGCTTTTGATAAGAAGGTCAAGCCACGTGAATTCATAGAAAGCGACCTCGTGCTCAGAAAGACCAGGTCTTTTAACGCTGATTCTAAGGGAAAGTGGACTCCCAATTTTGAAGGCCTGTATGTTGTTAAGAAAGCCTTCTCTAGCGGTGCATTTATTCTTGAAACTATGGATGGCGAGGAGTTCCCACGTCCTATGAATGCTGATGTAATTAAGAAATACTTCGCCTAAAGAAATAAAAGAACAACTCGCTAAGTCTAAAACTTGAAAGGGCGGCTTAGGCAAAAAGGAAGGTCTCGATAGGCTGAAAACCCGAAAGGGTGGTCTAGGAAAAAATAAGAGACATAAATAGAATAAATTCTCCCGTTAGCTTGAAAACCTGCAAGGGAAACCTAGGCAAAAGTTAGGGATTTCTTAGAAAGTAAATGCGTCAGACAAGACTTGATCATTGAAGCAAAAATCTTCTTGGATCCTCACCACACTTCAACAGAAGTCGCTGCTCAGGAATTCAAAGTTGTTAAGGAGAATAGTGGTTATTGTATTTCAATGTATCTTTTCCAATATATTACCATTTTCCAAACTATGTAATTATCTATGGGGTCTCGCCATTCACAGACTACCATTCTATTAATGAAGTTTGAGCTTTTATCCAATTCTTTGTAATTCCTATTTTATTCTGTTTGCAAAGATTCCATTTATTATTGATAGTAATTTTCAAAATAAAGAGATTTAGGAATAAAATCATTTTTTAAAATAATTTACAAATTACTTTTTAATTTAGATTTTGTGGCTCAAGAAAAACAAAAATAGTGATTCCAAGGATCGACGAACTCTGAAAATTTGGAAGTATGTATTCCCCAAGAAAGTTCTCCCAGGCCACTGTTGTGCATGATCTTCTTGTGTTTATCAAATAGTTAGAGATGATATCAATTGATGTATGGTGCAGTGTTGGATTTGTAATCCCATTTTCCCCATTTAAGTCTTGGTTCAGTTTTTCTCCAAGTTGATTATTTTCATTTCGGGTTTTGCATGGTATGAAACCTCTATCCTAGATCCCCCAGTAAGGTCTTCACTCATATGATGGAAGTCCATTCTCCCTTTGTGTGTTGAGGTGGAATCATTCGCAAAAAATTGGCCTTTATAGTAATGGCATCATTATTGTGGTTTGTTTCCCAGGAAACTAGACCAGGGCAATATCTTTTCTAAGAAGAGTTGAAACAATTGTCAACTTTTTGGGTTTTCTCCTGCCAAGTGCTGGGTTTGATTTAAAATCCCCATAACCTTGACTTTTTTTCTGAATTGTTTGATTTCTTAAAATCCCCAAGTAAAGCTGAGATAACGTCTCTCTCTGAAAGTCGTTATCCCAATGTGGTTTCATAATTTCTCCCCAGGGAAGTTTATGTAATCATCGCCCTTGGTATTGAAAAATGTATTTTGGTTTTGACAATATGGTATTATCCTTCTCATTAAAATCTGCACGAGATCCCCATTTAAAGTCTCGACGATGTGATTTCTATCTTCCTTAGTGAAGTCAGTATTATAATCTCTAGTGGAAGTCTAGCATTGACACACCATTGAAGTCTGTGTGATATTCCCCGGTGAAGCCTGGAGGAGGATGTTATATCTCTTTATTTGTACTGATTTGTTATTTTGATTACTTTCGGATTATATTTCTTTCCAGAGGAGTAAGCCATGAAATATGATTTTTTTCCTTAGTTGGTGCTTACTTTCTTGTGAAATTTTCATCCTGGATGTGATTTAGATGTGTGTTGACTTTACCCAAGCTGGTTTTGTCTGATTATTCCCAATGCTGTGTATTTGTGTTGTCAGCATATACATGATAACATTCATACATGCATCATGCACATCTGAATTTAAAATTCATTGCTCATTTGTATTCATTATTGTTTTTTGTTGACACCCATATATAACCCAAATATAACCCAAATGCCCGCTGTGCTTATCACTCCGATAGCCCGGGGCATTCTACTGATGATTGCTGGGCCCTAAGGAATAAGGTGCAGGACCTTATTGATGCGAAAGAGATACAATTTGAGGCGCCTGAGAGGCCAAATGTGGTGACTGCTCCTATGCCCCAGCACGAGCTTCGTGAGGAGGTCGCTACCCTTCGTGTCGGTATGGAAAAGTTAACTGCGCTAGTGGAAAGTTTGATGGCTGCTCAGAATCAGCCATCGACTACAGCTGCTGAGATTCAGACTTCAACTACTGTGGTTTCCGAGATTGTCACCGTTCCAACATCTGTGACTCAAATCAACTCTCCGCTTCAACATCAGATGCCAAAAGGTTTTCTGTGGGGAATGCCTTACAACTTTATGCCAGAGGGGTATCAGCCTGTCGTACAGCCTTTGTTTCAACCTACTTTGTCTCTTCCTCAACCAGAGACAACTGCCATGCCACCGGAAATCCCGTCTGTAACACCTTTCCCGCAACCGGTAATGACAACTGTCGCTCCTGTGGTTCACTCCGTGTCATACTTGAATGAACCTACTTATCCTGCCAAGCCTGCTGAAAGTTTGGGTCTTTTTGATAGAATGGAAGAATTTCAAGACCAATTCCAAGAAATGCAGAGGGAGCTCAGAGCGTTAAAGGGGAAGGATTTGTTTGGAAAGAACACGCATGACCTTTATTTAGTTCCGAATGTCAAGATTCCAGCAAAATTCAAAGTGCCAGACTTTGAAAGATATAAGGGTGATTCGTGTCCTCGGAGTCACTTGACTATGTACGTGAGAAAGATGTCTACATATTCCGATGATCATGACTTGTTGATTCACTATTTTCAAGACAGTTTGACTGGTGCCGCTCTAAAGTGGTATATGGGTTTAGACAGCATTCGGATCCGCAACATCAACGATCTTAGCGAAGCTTTTGTTCACCAGTATAAGTATAACGTTGACATGGCTTCGGATAGGGATCAACTCCGGGCGATGTCCCAGAGAGACAGAAAGTCTTTTAAGGAATACGCCCAGAGGTGGCGTGAAATTGCTGCTCAAATCTATCCTCCTCTTGAGGAGAAAGAGATGACGAAGATATTCTTGAAGACTTTAGGTTCCTTTTACTATGAAAGAATGATTGCCAGCGCCCCCAGTGACTTCACCGAAATGGTAAGCATGGGCATGCGATTGGAGGAAGGGATTCGTGAAGGGAGTTTGGTTAAAGAAGGAAGTCCGTCTAGCAGTATCAAGAAGTTTTGAAGTGTTTTCCCAAAAAGAAAAGAGCAGGATGTTAGCGCAATCTTCCCAGGGAGACCAAGGAGAGGTTACTCACACGTTGCGGAAGTCACTCCGGCTGTCCGCCCAGCTTTGATGACCCCAGCTCATCAAACCCCACCAACTCAACAACGACCATTTCAGCAGCAGCCTCGACAACAGGCTTATCCATTCAACAACCAGAACCGTTCACCAAGAAAACCGCAATTCGATGCCATTCCTATGACTTCTACTGAATTGTTCCCTGCTCTTATCAGAAAGAACCTCATAACGACGAAGCCTCCTCCTGTCGCACCAAATAGTACTTCTCCGTGGTACAAGGCAGATCAGTTTTGTGAATATCATCAAGGGTCGCCGGGGCACAACCTTGAAAATTATTTTGCTCTGAAGGCGGACGTGCAGAGGTTGATTAAGAATGGTATCTTGTCTTTCAAGGATGTTAACCCAAATGTTAGAGATAATCCTTTGCCTCGACATGGGGCAGCCTCAGTGAATATGGTGGAAGGTTGTCCGGGAAAGTTTCGAGTTTTTCAAGTTGAACACATAAGAGAGTCGTTGATCAGGTTACATCAGAGCTTAAGAAGACTTGCCTTTGTTAGGCATCAGCATGATTATGACGTTTGTGAATTTTGTTCGAGAGAGGTTGATTGCCCTATTGTGAAGGAGGATATTCAAAAATTGTTAGACCAGAGAGTTATCACTATTACATATGACAGAGATCCGGAGGATGAAGTGAATGTTATAATACCACAATTCAATTTGCCTGAATCAGTAGAGATCGTTTACGACAGTCAGACTGCACCTGTTGCTCCTTTGATCATTTATCCACCTGGTCTTGTGCCTTACAACTCAGACCAAGCTATACCGTATAAGTATAATGCCACAATGATTGAGAATGGGGTAGAAGTCCCTATACCAACAAGACCGTCTTTTGTTAACATCGCTGATGTGAGTAGAGTCACGAGAAGCGGACGTGTCTTTGCAGCAGTACCTTTGAAGAGACCCGAAGTTCAAGTCAGGAGGCCCGTACCGGCAGAAATTCCAGCGAGAAATGTTGAACCAAGGGTTGAGATAGGCCGATCCAATGAACCTATCCCACATCCTGAGGATGATGAGATTCTGAAGCTCATCAAGAGAAGTGAATATAAGATTGTGGACCAACTATTGCAAACTCCTTCCAAGATTTCTTTGCTTGCTTTACTGAGAGATTCTGGTGCCCATAGAGAAGCTTTGATGAAGGTCTTGGACCAGGCATTCGTGGATCATGATGTGACGGTGGACCAGTTTGATGGAATTGTGGGAAATATTACTTCGTGTAACAATCTTGGTTTCAGTGATGAAGAGCTTCTGGAGGAGGGAAGGAACCATAATATGGCTTTGCATATCTCAATAAGTTGTGGAAATGATACCTTATCAAGTGTGTTGGTAGATACAGGTTCGTCGTTGAATGTAATACCTAAAACTACATTATCTCGACTCTCATATCAAGGTGCTCCCATGATACCTAGTGGAGTAATTGTTAAAGCGTTTGATGGTTCTAGGAAGACTGTCATTGGTGAAGTAGATCTTCCTATAGTAATTGGTCCTCATACTTTTCAGATCACTTTTCAAGTAATGGATATCCGTGCCGCCTACAGTTGCCTATTGGGTCGTCCATGGATCCATGATGCAGGGGCAGTCACTTCCACGCTCCATCAGAGATTGAAGTTTGTAAGGCATGGAAAGCTGGTAATGATTGGTGGAGAGCAGGCTATGGTGGTAAGCCATTTGTCATCTTTTTTCTTTTATTGATGCTGATGAGGATGTTGGAACCCAATTCCAAGCTCTATCTGTTGCTAATAATGAAGTGAAGAAGCAAGGGACATCTATTTCTTCTTTTGAGGATGCGCGACGAGTGGTTGAAAGTGGTTCGGTTGAAGGTTGGGGCCAGGTGTTGACTCTGCCCGAGAACAAGTCTGGAGAAGGTCTTGGTTTTCATCCCGTGTCTGCAAGAGTCAAGCAGGAAGTAGTTACTCGTCCGATTCAAGAAGTTTTCCGAAGTGCAGGTTTTATCCATCCGACTCCTCCTGAAGTTGATGCTATAATAGGAGACGATTCTGAAGAGGATTTACCCGATTTTGTAACGCATGGAGTGGTTTGCCAGAACTGGATTGCTGTTGATGTTCCTGTTGTGATGCACATTTCTGAGTAATGTTTTTTTTTATTTTTGAAAAAAATATTTCGCTCTGCCCAAGGCGAAAAGTATTTGTGTCGGGCTATGATGAAAATAAATCCTTTTGCTCTGCCCAAGGCAAAAGAGAAATGTCTGGGCTCTTTGTTTCAAGTATTTCCCATCATGAATAAAAATGTTATTTTGTCCACTACTGTTTTATTTTTTCACTTTTTCTGGGAAATAGTAATAAAAATTAATTGGTAGTAGTAGGAAAATATAATAATATTTTGTTTCATTTGTACAACATTCATATTAATCGATTTCTAAAATAAAGCATAATCATATGTGCAGATTAATCCATGACTTAACCATTGAAAACAATGATCCTATGCCCTCTCCCAACTTTGAATTCCCTGTGTTCAGAGCCGAGGAAGAGGATAGTGAAGAGATTCCTGTTGAAATTTCCCGTTTACTTGAGCATGATGAAAAGATTATTCAACCGTTTGAAGAACCTGTAGAGTTGATCAATTTGGGTGATGAAGAAGATAAGAAGGAAGTCAAGGTCGGAGCATTGCTTATCCCAGAGGTCAAAGAGAAAATGTTGGAGCTTCTCAAGGAGTATGTTGATGTGTTTGCTTGGTCTTACCAAGATATGCCAGGTTTGGACAACAATATTGTGGAGCATCGTTTACCGTTGAGACCTGAATGTCCGCCGATTAAGCAGAAGTTGAGAAGGACTCGTCCTGATATAGCTGACAAGATCAAAGAAGAAGTTCAAAAACAAATTAATGCAGGTTTCCTTGTTACATCGGTCTATCCTCAATGGTTAGCCAATATAGTGCCTGTTGCTAAGAAAGATGGCAAAGTTCGAATGTGTGTAGACTATAGAGATCTGAATAGAGCGAGCTCAAAGGATGACTTCCCATTACCGCACATTGACGTATTGGTCGACAGTACCGCAAAGTTCAAAGTATTTTCTTTCATGGATTGTTTCTCTGGTTACAATCAAATCAGGATGACGCCATAAGATATGGAGAAGACAGCTTTCATTACACCGTGGGGAACATTTTGTTATCGGGTTATGCCGTTTGGTTTGAGGAATGCTGGTGCAACATACCAAAGGGCCATGACTGCTTTGTTCCATGACATGATGCATAAAGAGATAGAAGTGTATGTAGATGACATGATTGCCAAATCACAAACTGAAGAAGATCATTTGGAACATTTATTGAAGTTATTCTGGTGTTTGAGAAAGTATAAGCTCCGTCTGAATCCCAACAAGTGCACTTTTGGTGTTCGTTCTGGAAGACTTCTGGGTTTCATTGTCAGTCAGAAAGGTATTGAGGTAGATCCTGATGAATTCAAAGCTATTCGGGAAATGCCCGCACCCAAGACGGAAAAACAAGTAAGAGGATTCCTTGGGAGACTGAATTATATTTCTAGATTTATATCTCATATGACTGCTACCTGTGGGCTGATTTTCAAGCTTCTCCGAAAGAACAAAGGATGTGTGTGGACAGAAGATTGTCAGAGAGCTTTTGATAGCATCAAAGAATATTTACTTGAACCTCCCATTTTGATTCCTCCAGTGGAAGGAAGACCTTTGATTATGTACCTGACTATATTGGAAGATTCCATGGGATGTGTGCTTGGTCAACAAGATGAGACTGGGAGAAAGGAACATGCCGTATATTATCTGAGTAAGAAATTCACAGACTGTGAGTCTCGGTACTCATTGCTTGAGAAAACCTGTTGTGCTTTAGCTTGGGCTGCTCGTCGTCTGTGCCAGTATATGATTAACCACACCACTTGGTTGATCTCCAAAATTGATCCGATCAAGTATATCTTTGAGAAGCCCGCCTTATCTGGAAGAATAGCCCGTTGGCAGATGTTGTTATCCGAATATGACATTGAGTATCAGACTCAGAAAGCAATCAAAGGGAGTATTTTAGCCGATCATTTGGCTCACCAACCAATTGATGATTATCAATCCATCAAGTTTGATTTCCCAGATGAAGATGTTATGTACTTGAAAGCTAAAGATTGTGAAGAGCCGTTACCTGAAGAAGGACCTGATCCCGAATCCCATTGGAGTTTGATTTTTGACGGAGCTGTAAATTCTTATGGAAATGGAATTGGGGCAATCATCGTCACTCCCCGAGGTACTCATATCCCGTTCACGGCGAGATTGAAGTTTGACTGCACGAACAACATGGCTGAGTATGAGGCATGTATTTTGGGTCTCGAAGAAGCAGTGGATCTAAGGATTAAGATTCTTGATATTTACGGAGATTCGGCATTGGTGATTAATCAAATCAAAGGAGAATGGGAGACTCGTCATCCTGGTTTGATCCCTTACAGAGACTATGCTAGAAGGTTGTTAACTTTCTTCAACAAAGTGGAATTACATCATATCCCTAGAGATGAAAACCAAATGGCTGATGCTTTAGCTACTTTATCTTCAATGTTTCAAGTGAATGGTTGGAACGATGGGCCTACAATCCGGGTTATGCGCCTCGACAGACCTGCTCATGTGTTCTCAGTAGAAGAGGTCACCGACGACAAACCGTGGTTCTATGACATTAAACGTGTTCTTCAAACTCAAGAGTACCCGCCTGGGGCATCCAATAAAGATAGGAAGACATTGAGAAGATTGGAAAGCAGTTTCTTCCTCAATGAAGAAGTATTATATAAGAGGAATTATGACATGGTCTTGCTCAGATGTGTAGACAGACGTGAAGCAGACATGCTGATGCAAGAAGTACATGAAGGATCCTTTGGCACACATGCCAATGGACATGCAATGGCTAAAAAGATGTTGAGAGCTGGTTACTATTGGATGACAATGGAATCTGATTGCTGCAAATATGTGAAGAAATGTCATAAATGCCAGATTTATGCGGACAAGATACATGTGCCACCGACCCTCCTCAAAATTATCTCTTCACCTTGGCCTTTCTCTATGTGGGGCATTGATATGATTGGAATGATTGAACCCAAAGCTTCAAATGGTCATCGTTTCATCTTGGTAGCGATCGATTATTTTACCAAATGGGTGGAAGCAGCATCTTATGCTAATGTAACCAGACAGGTGGTAGTCAGATTTATCAAGAATCAGATCATTTGTCGATACGGTATCCCGAGCAAGATCATCACTGATAATGGTTCGAATTTGAATAACAAGATGATGAGAGAACTTTGTGAAGAGTTCAAGATCGAACATCATAATTCTTCTCCTTACAGACCGAAGATGAATGGGGCTGTTGAAGCTGCTAACAAGAACATCAAAAAGATTGTCCAGAAGATCGTGGTAACTTATAAGGATTGGCATGAAATGCTTCCATTTGCTCTGCATGGATACCGTACTTCAGTTCGAACTTCAACAGGTGCAACCCCATTTTCCCTAGTTTATGGTATGGAAGCAGTACTCCCCGTGGAGGTTGAGATTCCGTCTTTGAGAGTGTTGATGGAAGCTAAACTTTCTGAGGCTGAATGGTGTCAAAGTAGATATGATCAGTTGAATTTAATTGAAGAAAAGAGATTGACAGCTTTGTGTCACGGTCAATTATATCAGCAGAGAATGAAAAGGGCTTTTGATAAGAAGGTTCGACCACGCGAGTTCAGAGAAGGTGATCTTGTACTCAAGAAGATATTATCTTTCCAACCCAATTCTAGGGGCAAGTGGGCTCCGAATTATGAAGGACCGTATGTCGTTAAGAAAGTTTTCTCTGGAGGTGCCTTGATTCTCACCAATATGGACGGTGAAGAGCTCTCGCGCTCCATGAACGCCGATGCAGTCAAGAAGTATTTCTCTTAGGTTTGAGTTGACAGTTTGCTAAGTTGAAAACCCGAAGGGGCGGCTTAGTCAAGCTTTTGGTCAGACCAGTCTTGGCATTTGAACACATTTCGGAATTCGAAGTTGTTAGGGAGAATAGTGATCATTGTTTTTGTGTAACCCTTTTTTCTTTCACGTACTATTTCCCAAACTTTTGTAAACCGTTGGAGTCGCGTTGTTAGCGAACTACCATCTTATTAATGAAATATTGAGCATTTACCTTTTGTAGGCAAAATTTTAATTTTACAACAATATTTGAAACAAAGTATTTAAAGTATTCTTATTTTTAAAATGTGTCGTGAATAATGAAAGGAATATTAACAGTTGTTCCGAGGATGGTCAAGCCATGAAATGCAAAACAGTACAGTAATTTATCCTTGCATGATGAACATGTTTCGTTTCAAAATCGTCATGAGGTGTTGGTTGTGTCAAACTTGCGTTTCTCGTAATACTAAGTTTTGTGACTCCCCAGTTGTTCCAGTTAAGCGTTGTTTTGGCTACCTTTATTTGGGCGATTTCTGAAGTGTGGTACGCTTTGTCTCGTGCTAGTGGTCTATTGGTATTAGAAGATTGGATTTGAATACTTTTCTACTCAGAAGACTTGAGCCTTGTGGCGTGTTACGCTCCGACGTTGCTTTGGGGTTCCAGTTCCAGTTATTTTCCGTCTTTTTAAGATTGGCCGAGTATCTATTATGTCGTGATATCTTATTGTCTTCAAGTTACTCCATCTGTTCGTTTTGTCAGCATAACATTCATTTACTCATTTACACTTACATCAGTATGCATATTCACATTTGCCGTTGATTTTGGGTTGTTTTACTTTGTTTTAATACAATGTACACGTTCTTTCCAAGTAGAAGGTTAGCTGAGGCAGAAAATGTGTTTCCTTTCTAAATCCTCCAACTGAGCTAATCCTCGTGGATGATTTTGATTTAGCTTACCTTGTCCATTTCTGGATAGGATGAATTCCCCAATCGAGTTACTTTCTCATTGGGCGGAGTCTTGTTGACTGTCTTTTCTCTGGTTTATTCCTGGAGGGAGTTTTTGTCTCTTGCATAGGCTATCTCTTGATTTTCCCTAGTGAAGTCGTGACCTAGAAGAATGGTGCATTTATTTTGCACATTTAAGTATGTGATCTCTTCGGGAAGGATTGATTTATGATTCTCTTTGACGAAGATTTTATTCTCTGCCAGTGTCATTGCAATTTCCTTCTGAGTTATTTTTGGAAAACGGCAAGCGGCGGTCTCTTCATGAGCAACTTGTACGTTATTATTTTTTGGAAAACGGCAAGCGGCGGTCTCTTCATGAGCAACTTGTACGTTATTATTTTTTTGGGAAACGGAAGCCGCGGCGGTCTCTTCATGAGCAACTTGTACGTTATTATTTTTGGAGAACGACAAGCGGCGGTCTCTTCATGAGCAACTTGTACGTTATAGACATCGTTAGAAAACGACAAGCGGCGGTCTCTTCATGAGCAACTTGTACGTTATAGACATTGTTAGAAAACGACAAGCGGCGGTCTCTTCATGAGCAACTTGTACGTTATAGACATCGTTAGAAAACAGCAAGTGGCGGTCTCTTTATTTGAGCAACTTGTACGTTATTATTTTTCTGGAATACAGCAAGTGGCAGCTTCTTTATTTGAGCAGCTTGTATGTTATTGGCATAGTTTTTTTGGAAGACAGCAAGTGGCAGCTTCTTTATTTGAGCAGCTTGTATGTCATAGTATTTTTGGAAGACAACAGGTGGCAGCTTCTTTATTTGAGCAGCTTGCATGTCATAGTATTTTTGGAAGACAACAAGTGGCAGCTTCTTTATTTGAGCAGCTTGTATGTTATTGACATCCCTGGACGACAGCAAGTGGGAGCTTCTTTATTTGAGGCAACTTGCGTATCTACAATCTTATTATTTCAGCATTAATGAGTATATCTCCGAAAATCTCGCAGAGGAGTTTGTTATGAATCTTTACCTTCAGAAGTCGGTAATCCGTCGCCAGCAAATTTGATACTCTCTGTCTATCTTTGACTTTGAGTTGTGAGCTCACTGATATTTTTGGGTCAATAATCCGTTTTATGGCCTATGCAAGATACCTTCTTTGTTAGGGTCAGAGTCCGTATTCGCCGTCAAGAGTCTATTACTTGAAGTCGATGGTTTATTTCCCCAGTATTGTATAGTCCTTGTCCCTGTGTTTTATTGGTGTTTGATTTCTCCAGCATTGTCTTGTTTCATACAATATCTTTCTCTGTGAATTCAATCACTGCATTCATATCAAACATAATGGCGGTATCTTAGGGCAAAAATTTGCGTATTATGTATTTAAGTACCTTCAATCTCGTCGAAACGAAGATTTTTATCTTCATATCTCCGGATAGAAGAAACTTAAATAGGGGCAGTTGTTGTACCCCAAATTTTGACCTAAGATACCATCTCCCATCTGCATCATTACATTGCAAGGGTTTTGACCTATTTTCATCAACTTTCAAAGCAGTTTAAATTCATAACTTTTTCAAGTCAAGAGCTGTTTATTTTTGAAACGCTAAATTTATTAATTGATCAATGCTAAACAATGTTTATTTAATTATTTATTATTCTGAATTTAAATAATTGGAATTTATTTTCAGTTATTATATAAATTAAAGAATTATAAATAATAAAGTAAATATTTGAAAAGAAGTTTATTAATTGATCAAACAATGTTTATTTAGTTATTTATTATTCTAAGTTTAAATAGTTAAAATTTTATTTTCAGTTATTATAATTTAGAAGAACCATAAATAATGAAATAAATAATTGAAGAGAAGTCAATTGATCAATGATGTTTATTTAATTATTTATCATTCTAAATTTAAATAATTGGAATTGATTTTCAGTTATTATATAATTTAAATAATTATAAATGATAAAATAAACAATTGGAAAGAAGAAAAGAATTAATTGGTAAAATAATAGAATTGTATTCATCTTTATTCTAATTATTACAATTGTTGTTTAAATACTGTATTATGTACAAAGTATTTACAATGACAATTATATAAAATGTTTAAAGTAAAATAAAAACTATTCTAAGTTCTAAATCTTCATCTTCTATCCAATACTTCTTTAATTCTCATTTGATTTTACCTGCAAAGAATTAAAAGAAAAATTCAGAAATGAATATATAATTAAAAGTAGAAAATTAATTTAGCGTTCATCATTAAAAGCAAACGGCTGGAATCAGTTTTTACCCTCTTTGCAAATCATGGGATTTCTCCCAGTTCACAAAAAGGGATGAATTTTGTTGATAAATATGAATGCACAAGTTAAAATTATGCACAAATTCAATATTTCAAAGTAAACTGCATAGTTCAAAACCATATGCACAAATTCAATTTTTTGTCAAAACTGCATATTTCAAAATCAACAGCATATGCAAGTCAAGTTACATTTTCAAAGCCAATATGCAACGTAAACTATCCAGCATGTGGGAAGAAGTCAAAATACAAAGGCTCCATACTGTACAATGCAGTTGAAAAAGAGAAACATGTGCAGTTTTAAAACCAAATATGCAAGCAAGGTATTTTCTAATTCTCATCATTTTCCAGCTTTTACTTTTTCAGAACAAGTACATAACATCACATTTTAATGTCAAACTGTACTAAGGAGAGAGAAGAGAGAAAGAGTGTGGGTTTACAGGTTTTGGCCTTAGGCAGAAAAGGGATATAAAGCAAAACAGCAGTAACACAGTAAAGAGAAGGAAGCATAGAAAAAGAATATAGACAAACTGAATGTAGCAGTATAATGTGCAGAGGTATCAAAAGGCAGAATAGTTAAAAATATACATAACCTGTAACATAAGCCTCAAGGCCAACCAACTATTATAAGAACAAACCCTTCAAGAAAAGTTGGGAGATAACCTGTGGAGAGCCTAAAACCAAAACTGAGTCCAAATAACTCAAACTGCAACATAAACCAAAACATACATACAACCTGCATTCAAGCTAGCCTAATCAAAAAAACCATGTCAAAGCCATGACCAAAACCATAACCATTTCAAAGCCTAACCAGTAAACTCCTCAAAGGCCAAACCTGCTGAAACAAAAAACCAGGCCAAACCTGAAGCAAAACCACCACAAACCTGAAACCATAAAACCATGGCCTAAAAACCAGTATACCCTGTTAAACCATGAAAACCATGATCAACAGCATAAACCATGAAACCAAGGCTATAACCTGCATAAACCAGTAACGCCCAACCTGCCTGAAGCCTCACAAAAACCAGTAAACACAAGCCGTTACCAACAACCGTAAACCTGTCAAGCCTCAAGGCCATAAACCTTTAACTTGCCAAATTCAAAAAACAGAAACATCCACCATCTTAAACATACTCAACAATCCAAGAGGCAACAGAAGTGAGACAAGAAGAAGAAGAGGAAAGCATACAAACGAAGGCAGCAGTCAAGCATCAACATTGTCAAGCTAGTCAAAACAAATATTTCAACAATAGCATGTTCAAGGCAACGCAAAAGCCTCACAAATATTCATCATAGGCCAGTAAAAAGAAGCAACTGAAGCACAGCAAAGAAGAAGATAGGAAAAGTATTAGAAGGCAACAGTCAAGCATACAACGAGGCAATAGGAGAAGAGGAGATAAAGAAGCAAAGTAGCGTGCATAGGCAAAGGCAGGGTCAACAGAAGAAGAAGAAAAATATCACGTAAGGTCATCAGGCCAAATCATCATCAAACCACAAATCAAAGGGACAAAGAAACGAAATACCAGGACCCCAAGCCACCGCGCTTCACTCCTCCGCCAGCAAGCCTCCGGAACGCCTCTTCCTTTTCCTTCATAAAGGTAGCTTTGTTTTTTTCTTTTTCCTTTCCACCATTTCAACAGAAACCACATATAAAATAGAGTCAGAATCAAAAAATGGACACAAAATCATAACATGCAAAATCATGAAAAACCTAATGCGTTAAAGGACGAATCATCACCTCTACACCGTATCACTGAGCGACACTTGGGGAAGAAGAGGCGTTGGTGGCTCGGGCAAGGGAAAGTCAGAGGCGGGCATGAGAGCAACGCAGGAGAGCAACGAAGAAGAACGAGACGAAGAGCAGTGGCGCTGTAACCCTAACCCCTTTGCTAACCCTAACTCAACTAAAACAAATTTTGTTTAACCCTTAAACAAGTTGTAAATTGGGCTCAACCTATTTCCCTTAGCCAAAACCCAACGAATCCCATTATACACCCCCATTTCTGTTTTCTTGATTGGGCCCCCTTGAAACCCCTTTTGGCCCATGCGAATTGTTTAATATTTACCCCTTTGATTCTTGATGCACCTCTCTTTCTATTTTACTTTCTTCTTAGCCTTTTTTTTAGAATTTTTTATTAATTTAGTTAATATGAACTTAATCAAATAGAGGGGCGAGTTAATTAAACAATTTTAAATAATGTGACCATTTTTTTTTATTAGTTTAACTTTAGGATTAATTTAGAAATTTTAGTATTATTTTAATTATATTTAAGTTAATAACTTTTAAAGTTTTAATTTATTTTAAAATTATTTAATAATTCTTAAAATAATACTTTATATTAATATTAAAAAAAACATATAAAAATAGAAACATATAAGAATAAAAACTTAAAAAAAAACATTTTATTTTCTTTAATTAATTCCCTCGCTTTAATTAATATTAAACAAAAATATAAAAAAATGCATGTTCACATCATTTAGTCTATTATTTAATCATTGTTGTGGTTATCTATTACTTAGCTATTTAATCATTATCTATCTACTTTTCTGTTTGATCATTTCATCGTTATTTGGTTATTCTGTTTACGTCTAAATCCAAGAGAAAAAACGATTAAATTTGTTGACTTCATGTCCTCAAATCCAATCACGTGAATATCTTCATTTCATTAAAACTTAAGATAATTTTTCCCCGAATATTCAATCTTTTCAAAACTTATACCTTTTAAGCCAAAACTTCGACATCAGGTCGTCGTACCTTCAAAAAACCCGTCCGTACCCCTTTTCGGCCAAAACAATTTATTTTTTTTAATCAAGCGAACATTTTAATAAACAGATATTTCAAAAGGTTCCTATAGAATACTATAGATACATTGGGTGCTAATACCTTCCCATTGTATAACCAACCCCCGAACCATAGATCTCTTTTCAAAAACGCCTTGTATTTTTATTACTTTTAGAAAGTATTATTTTACATTGCATATTTTAGGGTTTTATTTCGCTCTTTCCCCTTTTCCCTTGGAAATAATAAAGCGCGGTGGCGACTCTTGCTTTTGTGAGACGAATTAATTAATAATTCGATCTCCGATTTACCCCGCTACATTTTTTATCGCTACAGAATTGGCGACTCTGCTGGGGACAGATTGACCTCTTGCTGGTCCATCCCCAAGTGGGTTAAGCCTAATTTGTCTTATCTGTTTTATTATTATTTGATTTGTTTGATTATGTGTTTAAATTGGGGTTGTTTGGGTTTTTTGCAAAGGACGAATCCTATACCCGGATTAAGTTACACTTAAGAATAGGACGGGCGGTACAGTCATGTTAACTTTGAGGGAGTAATCCCGAAGAAGGAGGCATGAGATCCCCCACTCAATGGAAGGCCCTTTTGAACTTAATATTTGTTTATCGAGTAATCGGTAAGACATTATTATTTTCGACCTGGGAGCCAGAGAAATTGAGGACCGTAGAACCCTAACCCATCTTGGCCTTTTTAGGTGTAGCGCGGAGACTATAACGGAGTAATTTGGAAGTAGTTGTTACGCGATGCTACGCTCGGATGAGTTTCTCTTGAGAATATTGCTAATTATTGAGTAATCAAGACGTTGGCAATATCCGAAGGAGGAATGTAGACTCTGGGAACTCTTAGAACCTTGTCTTACAGGTGTGATTGAACTGTTAGTACATACCTTGGGGTGGGCTTTACCCTCGACTCCATGCTGAAACGTTGAACCTTTGAACCCCATGTTTGTGAACTTGTGTGTAACTGTTGCATTATCATTCATTCATGCATTCATCAACATTTTTGTAAAAAAAAAACTTGTTTTTCAAGGAACTTAGGAATGATTTTTGTAGACATCTCAGGTACTATTATTATGGAATTTGGAAGGAGAAACACTCGAAGTTTTAGTTTTAAGGAGCCCGAGATTGAAGAACTGAAGATTTTGATTCCTAAGATCAAGAACCCGACATATTTTCAGAAAAAGTATGGGTCCATTATACCTCTCATGAAGCGCAAGATGAAAGAAAGCATCCTCGGTACGTTGGTCCAATTTTACGATCCTTTGTATCGATGTTTTACCTTTCTGGATTACCAGTTAATGCCCACCTTAGAAGAGTACTCCTACATACTGGGCTTGCCGATCACCGACTGTGTTCCTTTTTCTGGCTTAGAAGAGGAACCCAAATCTCACGAGATAGCGACCATCACCCACTTGAGGAAATCAGAGATAGAGGAGAACATGACTACAAAAGGGGGAATCCGAGGCTTGTTTGTGCAGTTTTTGTTGAGGAAAGCTCGTCATTTCGCTGAGATAAAAGATACTATTGCCTTTGAAGACATCTTTGCTTTACTCGCTTATGGTCTATTCTTGTTCCCTAACGTTGATAAGTTTGTGGATATCAACGCCATCAGAATTTTCTTGATTGGAAATCTGGTCCCTACGCTGCTAGGAGATACCTACTACTCCATCCATCTTCGAAACTCTTATCAAGGAGGGATGATTATTTGTTGTGCACCGTTGTTGTATCAGTGGTATGTTTCTCATCTACCTAGGTCTGATGTTTTCTGGGATCTCGAGAAGGAGTCGCGATGGGCGCCAAAAATTATGGCTCTCACTCATTTCGACATTGATTGGTATAATCGAGTTTACTATGACGTGAAGATCATCGATAATTGTGGTGCTTTTCCTAACGTGCCTCTTCTTGGTACGAAAGGTGGAATTAACTATAACCCTGTTCTCGCGCACCGTCAGTTTGGGTACCCGATGAGGGACAAGCCAAACAACATCCATGTGAGTGGTTTCTTTCTACAAGAAGGACAAGATCACCAGGCAGCTAAGAAGGAGATCGAAGGAGCTTGGCGCCACATCCATAGGAAAGGGAGAGACATGTTAGGACATAGGGGTGCCGTTTCTTTGGAGCCTTACCTACAATGGGTCCGTGCTAGGGCTTGTGCTCTCAAGATGCCCTATAAACCTGAGAAACCTTTATTCCCTACCGTTGCATCGTCATCTGTTGATATCCCTATCGAGAATATGGGAGAATACCAAGGAAATCTGGCTAGGATGAAGTCCGAGAGAGATGCTTGGAAAGAAAAGTATAATATGTCTGAATATGAGAATCGGGTCCTGGCTCGACAACTAAAGGAAAAGGAGGATTTACTATTTATTCAAGACGGTTGGTTCATTGATCGTGATGAGAAACTTCGTCAAAAGGATGCTTTACTGAAGAAGTATGCTAGTGAAAGGAAGAGAAAGAGGGAAGGTTCGGTAAGCGCTGCTCTCGTTCCTAATCCACAAAGGGAAATCATTGATCGACTGGAAGCTGAGAAGAAAGAGATGGAAGACTTTTATGAAGAGAAGATCAGGAAGCTCCGGTTACAGTTGGCATTTGGTCCTTCAGCTGATGATTCTGAGTGATCTTTAGTTCTTAGTTTTATTTTACTGATGTCATTTTGTAAAACTCTGTAAAAAGGCTTCATGTTCCAAAGTTGTAATTTACTGCTTTATTATGGGCTTCATGTTCCAAAGTTGTAGTTTACTGCTTTATTATCGGGTTGTTGTCCCAAAGTTGTAATTTATTGTTTTGTTGTTCCAAAGATTGTAAGTTGTAATTTACCGCTTTTGATTAATGAATTGAGTTTTTGTTGTTCCAAATTCCTTTACCATTGATGTGTGCAAAATTATTGAAGGTCCTTGAAAAACTATTAAAATGAATTATCATTTGCATCACATATCATGCATCATCCAACATTCCACTTCACATGTTTTCTAGAGTCTTATCCTTGTTTCTTTTTCCACTCCGATAGATTGTCAAGCTGTCTCATCGATACGATACTCGAGCCAATCGTCAGAGGAAGATGGAAGATCTGGAACAGGAAAACCACGAGCTTCGTGAGGAGGTCGCTACCCTTCGTGTCGGTATGGAAAAGTTAACTGCGCTAGTGGAAAGTTTGATGGCTGCTCAGAATCAGCCATCGACTACAGCTGCTGAGATTCAGACTTCAACTACTGTGGTTTCCGAGATTGTCACTGTTCCAACATCTGTGACTCAAATCAACTCTCCGCTTCAACATCAGATGCCAAAAGGTTTTCTGTGGGGAATGCCTTACAACTTTATGCCAGAGGGGTATCAGCCTGTCGTACAGCCTTTGTTTCAACCTACTTTGTCTCTTCCTCAACCAGAGACAACTGCCATGTCGCTGGTAATCCCGTCTGTAACACCTTTCCCGCAACCGGTAATGACAACTATCGCTTCTGTGGTTCACTCCGTGCCATACTTGAATGAACCTACTTATCCTGCCGAGCCTGCTGAAAGTTTGGGTCTTTTTGATAGAATGGAAGAATTTCAAGACCAATTCCAAGAAATGCAGAGGGAGCTCAGAGCGTTAAAGGGGAAGGATTTGTTTGGAAAGAACACGCATGACCTTTATTTAGTTCCGAATGTCAAGATTCCAGCAAAATTCAAAGTGCCAGACTTTGAAAGATATAAGGGTGATTCGTGTCCTCGGAGTCACTTGACTATGTACGTGAGAAAGATGTCTACATATTTCGATGATCATGACTTGTTGATTCACTATTTTCAAGACAGTTTGACTGGTGCCGCTCTAAAGTGGTATATGGGTTTAGACAGCATTCGGATCCGCAACTTCAACGATCTTAGCGAAGCTTTTGTTCACCAGTATAAGTATAACGTTGACATGGTGCCGGACAGGGATCAACTCCGGGCGATGTCCCAGAGAGACAGAGAGTCTTTTAAGGAATACGCCCAGAGGTGGCGTGAAATTGCTGCTCAAATCTATCCTCCTCTTGAGGAGAAAGAGATGATGAAGATATTCTTGAAGACTTTAGGTTCCTTTTACTATGAAAGAATGATTGCCAGCGCCCCCAGTGACTTCACCAAAATGGTAAGCATGGGCATGCGATTGGAGGAAGGGATTCGTGAAGGGCGTTTGGTTAAAGAAGGAAGTCCGTCTAGCAGTATCAAGAAGTTTGGAAGTGTTTTCCCAAAAAGAAAAGAGCAGGATGTCAGCACAATCTTCCCAGGGAGACAAAGGAGAGGTTACTCACACATTGCGGAAGTCACTCCGGCTGTCCGCCCAGCTTTGATGACCCCAGCTCATCAAACCCCACCAACTCAACAACGGCCATTTCAGCAGCAGCCTCGTCAACAGGCTTATCCATTCAACAACCAGAACCGTTCACCAAGAAAACCGCAATTCGATGCCATTCCTATGACTTCTACTGAATTGTTCCCTGCTCTTATCAGAAAGAACCTCATAACGACGAAGCCTCCTCCTGTCGCACCAAATAGTACTTCTCCGTGGTACAAGGCGGATCAGTTTTGTGAATATCATCAAGGGTCGCCGGGGCACAACCTTGAAAATTGTTTTGCTCTGAAGGCGGACGTGTAGAGGTTGATTAAGAATGGTATCTTGTCTTTCAAGGATGTTAACCCAAATGTTAGAGATAATCCTTTGCCTCGACATGGGGCAGCCTCAGTGAATATGGTGGAAGGTTGTCCGGGAAAGTTTCGAGTTTTTCAAGTTGAACACATAAGAGAGTCGTTGATCAGGTTACATCAGAGCTTAAGAAGACTTGCCTTTGTTAGGCATCAGCATGATTATGACGTTTGTGAATTTTGCTCGAGAGAGGTTGATTTCCCTATTGTGAAGGAGGATATTCAAAAATTGTTAGACCAGAGAGTTATCACTATTACATATGACAGAGATCCTGAGGATGAAGTGAATGTTATAATACCGCAATTCAATTTGCCTGAATCAGTAGAGATCGTTTACGACAGTCAGACTGCACCTGTTGCTCCTTTGATCATTTATCCACCTGGTCCTGTGCCTTACAACTCAGACCAAGCTATACCGTATAAGTATAATGCCACAATGATTGAGAATGGGGTAGAAGTCCCTATACCAACAAGACCGTCTTTTGTTAACATTGCTGATGTTAGTAGAGTCACGAGAAGCGGACGTGTCTTTGCAGCAGTACCTTTGAAGAGACCTGAAGTTCAAGTTAGGAGGCCCGTACCGGCAGAAATTCCAGCGAGAAATGTTGAACCAAGGGTTGAGATAGGCCGATCCAATGAACCTATCCCACATCCTGAGGATGATGAGATTCTGAAGCTCATCAAGAGAAGTGAATATAAGATTGTGGACCAACTATTGCAAACTCCTTCCAATATTTCTTTGCTTGCTTTACTGAGAGATTCTGGTGCCCATAGAGAAGCTTTGATGAAGGTCTTGGACCAGGCATTCGTGGATCATGATGTGACGGTGGACCAGTTTGATGGAATTGTGGGAAATATTACTTCGTGTAACAATCTTGGTTTCAGTGATGAAGAGCTTCCGGAGGAGGGAAGGAACCATAATATGGCTTTGCATATCTCAATAAGTTGTGGAAATGATACCTTATAGAGTGTGTTGGTAGATACAGGTTCGTCGTTGAATGTAATGCCCAAAACTACATTATCTCGACTCTCATATCAAGGTGCTCCCATGAGACCTAGTGGAGTAATTGTTAAAGCGTTTGATGGTTCTAGGAAGACTGTCATTGGTGAAGTAGATCTTCCTATAGTAATTGGTCCTCATACTTTTCAGATCACTTTTCAAGTAATGGATATCCGTGCCGCCTACAGTTGCCTATTGGGTCGTCCATGGATCCATGATGCAGGGGCAGTCACTTCCACGCTCCATCAGAGATTAAAGTTTGTAAGGCATGGAAAGCTGGTAATGATTGGTGGAGAGCAGGCTATGGTGGCAAGCCATTTGTCATCTTTCTCTTTTATTGATGCTGATGAGGATGTTGGAACCCAATTCCAAGCTCTATCTGTTGCTAATAATGAAGTGAAAAAGCAAGGGACATCTATTTCTTCTTTTGAGGATGCGCGACGAGTGGTTGAAAGTGGTTCGGTTGAAGGTTGGGGCCAGGTGTTGACTCTGCCCGAGAACAAGTCTGGAGAAGGTCTTGGTTTTCATCCCGTGTCTGCAAGAGTCAAGTAGGAAGTAATTACTCGTCCGATTCAAGAAGTTTTCCGAAGTGCAGGTTTTATCCATCCGACTCCTCCTGAAGTTGATGCTATAATAGGAGACGATTCTGAAGAGGATTTACCCGATTTTGTAACGCATGGAGTGGTTTTCCAGAACTGCATTGTTGTTGATGTTCCTGTTGTGATGCACATTTCTGAGTAATGTTTTGTTTTATTTTTGAAAAAAATATTTCGCTCTGCCCAAGGCGAAAAGTATTTGTGTCGGGCTATGATGAAAATAAATCCTTTTGCTCTGCCCAAGGCAAAAGAGAAATGTCTGGGCTCTTTGTTTCAAGTATTTCCCGTCATGAATAAAAATATTATTTTGTCCACTACTGTTTTATTTTTTCACTTTTTCTGGGAAATAGTAATAAAAATTAATTGGTAGTAGTAGGAAAATATAATAATATTTTGTTTCATTTGTACAACATTCATATTAATCGATTTCTAAAATAAAGCATAATCATATGTGCAGATTAATCCATGACTTAACCATTGAAAACAATGATCCTATGCCCTCTACCAACTTTGAATTCCCTGTGTTCAGAGCCGAGGAAGAGGATAGTGAAGAGATTCCTGTTGAAGTTTCCCGTTTACTTGAGCACGATGAAAAGATTATTCAACCGTTTGAAGAACCTGTAGAGTTGATCAATTTGGGTGATGAAGAAGATAAGAAGGAAGTCAAGGTCGGAGCATTGCTTATCCTAGAGGTCAAAGAGAAAATGTTAGAGCTTCTCAAGGAGTATGTTGATGTGTTTGCTTGGTCTTACCAAGATATGCCAGGTTTGGACAACAATATTGTGGAGCATCGTTTACCGTTGAGACCTGAATGTCCGCCGATTAAGCAGAAGTTGAGAAGGACTCGTCCCGATATGGCTGACAAGATGAAAGAAGAAGTTCAAAAACAAATTAATGCAGGATTCCTTGTTACATCGGTCTATCCTCAATGGTTAGCCAATATAGTGCTTGTTGCTAAGAAAGATGGCAAAGTTCGAATGTGTGTAGACTATAGAGATCTGAATAGAGCGAGCCCAAAGGATGACTTCCCATTACCGCACATTGACGTATTGGTCGACAGTACCGCAAAGTTCAAAGTCTTTTCTTTCATGGATGGTTTCTCTGGTTACAATCAAATCAGGATGGCGCCAGAAGATATGGAGAAGACAGCTTTCATTACACCGTGGGGAACATTTTGTTATCGGGTTATGCCGTTTGGTTTGAGGAATGCTGGTGCAACATACCAAAGGGCCATGACTGCTTTATTCCATGACATGATGCATAAAGAGATAGAAGTGTATGTAGATGACATGATTGCCAAATCACAAACTGAAGAAGATCATTTGGAACATTTATTGAAGTTATTCCGGCGTTTGAGAAAGTATAAGCTCCGTCTGAATCCCAACAAGTGCACTTTTGGTGTTCGTTCTGGAAGACTTATGGGTTTCATTGTCAGTCAGAAAGGTATTGAGGTAGATCCTGATAAAGTCAAAGCTATTCGGGAAATGCCCGCACCCAAGACGGAAAAACAAGTAAGAGGATTCCTAGGGAGACTGAATTATATTTCTAGATTTATATCTCATATGACTGCTACCTGTGGGCCGATTTTCAAGCTTCTCCGAAAGAACCAAGGATGTGTGTGGACAGAAGATTGTCAGAGAGCTTTTGATAGCATCAAAGAATATTTACTTGAACCTCCCATTTTGATTCCTCCAGTGGAAGGAAGACCTTTGATTATGTACCTGACTATATTGGAAGATTCCATGGGATGTGTGCTTGGTCAACAAGATGAGACTGGAAGAAAGGAACATGCTGTATATTATCTGAGTAAGAAATTCACAGACTGTGAGTCTCGGTACTCATTTCTTGAGAAAACTTGTTGTGCTTTAGCTTGGGCTGCTCGTCGTCTGCGCTAGTATATGATTAACCACACCACTTGGTTGATCTCCAAAATGGATCCGATCAAGTATATCTTTGAGAAGCCCGCCTTATCTGGAAGAATAGCCCGTTGGCAGATGTTGTTATCCGAATATGACATTGAGTATCACACTCAGAATGCAATTAAAGGGAGTATTTTAGCCGATCATTTGGCTCACCAACCAATTGACGATTATCAATCCATCAAGTTTGATTTCCCAGATGAAGACGTTATGTACTTGAAAGCTAAATATTGTGAAGAGCCGTTACCTGAAGAAGGACCTGATCCCGAATCCCATTGGAGTTTGATTTTTGACGGAGCTGTAAATTCTTATGGAAATGCAATTGGGGCAATCATCGTCACTCCCCGAGGTACTCATATCCCGTTCACGGCGAGATTGAAGTTTGACTGCACGAACAACATGGCTGAGTATGAGGCATGTATTTTGGGTCTCGAAGAAGCAGTGGATCTAAGGATTAAGATTCTTGATATTTACGGAGATTCGGCATTGGTGATTAATCAAATCAAAGGAGAATGGGAGACTCGTCATCCTGGTTTGATCCCTTACAGAGACTATGCTAGAAGGTTGTTAACTTTCTTCAACAAAGTGGAATTACATCATATCCCTAGAGATGAAAACCAAATGGCTGATGCTTTAGCTACTTTATCTTCAATGTTTCAAGTGAATGGTTAGAACGATGGGCCTACAATCCGGGTTATGCGCCTCGACAGACCTGCTCATGTGTTCTCAGTAGAAGAGGTCACCGACGAAAAACCGTGGTTCTATGACATTAAACGTGTTCTTCAAACTCAAGAGTACCCGCCTGGGGCATCCAATAAAGATAGGAAGACATTGAGAAGATTGGCAAGCAGTTTCTTCCTCAATGAAGAAGTATTATATAAGAGGAATTATGACATGGTCTTGCTCAGATGTGTAGACAGACGTGAAGCAGACATGCTGATGCAAGAAGTACATGAAGGATCCTTTGGCACACATGCCAATGGACATGCAATGGCTAAAAAGATGTTGAGAGCTGGTTACTATTGGATGACAATGGAATCTGATTGCTACAAATATGTGAAGAAATGTCATAAATGCCAGATTTATGCGGACAAGATACATGTGCCACCGACCCTCCTCAATGTTATCTCTTCACCTTGGCCTTTCTCTATGTGGGGCATTGATATGATTGGAATGATTGAACCCAAAGCTTCAAATGGTCATTGTTTCATCTTGGTAGCGATCGATTATTTTACCAAATGGGTGGAAGCAACATCTTATGCTAATGTAACCAGACAGGTGGTAGTCAGATTTATCAAGAATCAGATCGTTTGTCGATACGGTATCCCGAGCAAGATCATCACTGATAATGGTTCGAATTTGAATAACAAGATGATGAGAGAACTTTGTGAAGAGTTCAAGATCGAACATCATAATTCTTCTCCTTACAGACCGAAGATGAATGGGGCTGTTGAAGCTGCTAACAAGAACATCAAAAAGATTGTCCAGAAGATGGTGGTAACTTATAAGGATTGGCATGAAATGCTTCCGTTTGATCTGCATAGATACCGTACTTCAGTTCGAACTTCAACAGGTGCAACCCCATTTTCCCTAGTTTATGGTATGGAAGCAGTACTCCCCGTGGAGGATGAGATTCCGTCTTTGAGAGTGTTGATGGAAGCTAAACTTTCTGAGGCTGAATGGTGTCAAAGTAGATATGATCAGTTGAATTTAATTGAAGAAAAGAGATTGACAGCTTTGTGTCACAGTCAATTATGTCAGCAGAGAATGAAGAGGGCTTTTGATAAGAAGGTTCGACCACGCGAGTTCAGAGAAGGTGATCTTGTACTCAAGAAGATATTATCTTTCCAACCCAATTCTAGGGGCAAGTGGGCTCCAAATTATGAAGGACCGTATGTCGTTAAGAAAGTTTTCTCTGGAGGTGCCTTGATTCTCACCAATATGGACGGTGAAGAGCTCCCGCGCTCCATGAACGCCGATGCAGTCAAGAAGTATTTCGCTTAGGTTTGAGTTGACAGTTTGCTAAGTTGAAAACCCGAAGGGGCGGCTTAGGCAAGCTTTTGGTCAGACCAATCTTGGCATTTGAACACATTTCGGAATTCAAAGTTGTTAGGGAGAATAGTGATCATTGTTTTTGTGTAACCCTTTTTTCTTTCACGTACTATTTCCCAAACTTTTGTAAACCGTTGGAGTCGCGTTGTTAGCGAACTACCATCTTATTAATGAAATATTGAGCATTTACCTTTTGTAGGCAAAATTTTAATTTTACAACAATATTTGAAACAAAGTATTTAAAGTATTCTTATTTTTAAAATGTGTCGTGAATAATGAAAGGAATATTAACAGTTGTTCCGAGGATGGTCAAGCCATGAAATGCAAAACAGTACAGTAATTTATCCTTGCATGATGAACATGTTTCGTTTCAAAATCGTCATGAGGTGTTGGTTGTGTCAAACTTGCGTTTCTCGTAATACTAAGTTTGGTGACTCCCCAGTTGTTCCAGTTAAGCGTTGTTTTGGCTACCTTTATTTGGGCGATTTCTGAAGTGTGGTACGCTTTGTCTCGTGCCAGTGGTCTATTGGTATTAGAAGATTAGATTTGAATACTTTTCTACTCAGAAGACTTGAGCCTTGTGGCGTGTTACGCTCCGACGTTGCTTTGGGGTTCCAGTTCCAGTTATTTTCCGTCTTTTTAAGATTGGCCGAGTATCTATTATGTCGTGATATCTTATTGTCTTCAAGTTACTCCATCTGTTCGTTTTGTCAGCATAACATTCATTTACTCATTTACAATTACATCAGTATGCATATTCACATTTTCCGTTGATTTTGGGTTGTTTTACTTTGTTTTAATACAATGTACACGTTCTTTCCAAGTAGAAGGTTAGCTGAGGCAGAAAATGTGTTTCCTTTCTAAATCCCCCAACTGAGCTAATCCTCGTGGATGATTTTGATTTAGCTTACCTTGTCCATTTCTGGATAGGATGAATTCCCCAATCGAGTTACTTTCTCATTGGGCGGAGTCTTGTTGACTGTCTTCTCTCTGGTTTATTCCTGGAGGGAGTTTTTGTCTCTTGCATAGGCTATCTCTTGATTTTCCCCAGTGAAGTCGCGACCTAGACGAATGGTGCATTTATTTTGCACATTTAAGTATGTGATCTCTTCGGGAAGGATTGATTCATGATTCTCTTTGACGAAGATTTTATTCTCTGCCAGTGTCATTGCAATTTCCTTCTGAGTTATTTTTGGAAAACGACAAGCGGCAGTCTCTTCATGAGCAACTTGTACGTTATTATTTTTTGGAAAACGGCAAGCGGCGGTCTCTTCATGAGCAACTTGTACGTTATTATTTTTTTGGGAAACGGCAAGCGGCGGTCTCTTCATGAGCAACTTGTACGTTATTATTTTTGGAGAACGACAAGCGGCGGTCTCTTCATGAGCAACTTGTACGTTATAGACATCATTAGAAAACGACAAGTGGCGGTCTCTTCATGAGCAACTTGTACGTTATAGACATCGTTAGAAAACGACAAGCGGCGGTCTCTTCATGAGTTACTTGTACGTTATAGACATCGTTAGAAAACGGCAAGCGGCGGTCTCTTTATTTGAGCAACTTGTACGTTATTATTTTTATGGAATACAGCAAGTGGCAGCTTCTTTATTTGAGCAGCTTGTATGTTATTGGCATAGTTTTTTTGGAAGACAGCAAGTGGCAGCTTCTTTATTTGAGCAGCTTGTATGTCATAGTATTTTTGGAAGACAACAAGTGGCAGCTTCTTTATTTGAGCAGCTTGTATGTCATAGTATTTTTGGAAGACAACAAGTGGCAGCTTCTTTATTTGAGCAGCTTGTATGTTATTGACATCCCTGGACGACAGCAAGTGGCAGCTTCTTTATTTGAGGCAACTTGCGTATCTACAATCTTATTATTTCAGCATTAATGAGTATATCTCCGGAAATCTCGCAGAGGAGTTTGTTATGAATCTTTACCTATAGAAGTCGGTAATCCGTCGCCAGCAAATTTGATACTCTCTGTCTATCTTTGACTTTGAGTTGTGAGCTCACTGATATTTTTGGGTCAATAATCCGTTTTATGGCCTATGCAAGATACCTTCTTTGTTAGGGTCAGAGTCCGTATTCGCTCAAATTTTTATTCGCCGTCAAGAGTCTATTACTTGAAGTCGATGGTTTATTTCCCCAGTATTGTATAGTCCTTGTCCCTGTGTTTTATTGGTGTTTGATTTCTCCAGCATTGTCTTGTTTCATACAATATCTTTCTCTGTGAATTCAATCACTGCATTCATATCAAACATAATGGCGGTATCTTAGGGCAAAAATTTGCATATTATGTATTTAAGTACCTTCAATCTCGTCGAAACGAAGATTTTTATCTTCATATCTCCGGATAGAAGAAACTTAAATAGGGGCAGCTGTTGTACCCCAAATTTTGACCTAAGATACCATCTCCCATCTGCATCATTACATTGCAAGGGTTTTGACCTATTTTCATCAACTTTCAAAGCAGTTTAAATTCATAACTTTTTCAAGTCAAGAGCTGTTTATTTTTGAAACGCTAAATTTATTAATTGATCAATGCTAAACAATGTTTATTTAATTATTTATTATTCTGAATTTAAATAATTGGAATTTATTTTCAGTTATTATATAAATTAAAGAATTATAAATAATAAAGTAAATATTTGAAAAGAAGTTTATTAATTGATCAAACAATGTTTATTTAGTTATTTATTATTCTAAGTTTAAATAGTTGAAATTTTATTTTCAGTTATTATAATTTAGAAGAACTATAAATAATGAAATAAATAATTGAAGAGAAGTCAATTGATCAATGATGTTTATTTAATTATTTATCATTCTAAATTTAAATAATTGGAATTGATTTTCAGTTATTATATAATTTAAAGAATTATAAATGATAAAATAAACAATTGGAAAGAAGAAAAGAATTAATTGGTAAAATAATAGAATTTTATTCATCTTTATTCTAATTATTACAATTGTTGTTTAAATACTGTATTATGTACAAAGTATTTACAATGACAATTATATAAAATGTTTAAAGTAAAATAAAAACTATTCTAAGTTCTAAATCTTCATCTTCTATCCAATACTTCTTTAATGCTCATTTGATTTTACCTGCAAAGAATTAAAAGAAAAAGTCAGAAATGAATATATAATTAAAAGCAGAAAATTAATTTAGCGTTCATCATTAAAAGCAAACGGCTGGAATCAGTTTTTACCCTCTTTGCAAATCACGGGATTTCTCCCGGTTCACAAAAAGGGATGAATTTTGTTGATAAATATGAATGCACAAGTTAAAATTATGCACAAATTCAATATTTCAAAGTAAACTGCATAGTTCAAAACCATATGCACAAATTCAATTTTTTGTCAAAACTGCATATTTCAAAATCAACAGCAAATGCAAGTCAAGTTACATTTTCAAAGCCAATATGCAACGTAAACTATCCAGCATGTGGGAAGAAGTCAAAATACAAAGGCTCCATACTGTACAATGCAGTTGACAAAGAGAAACATGTGCAGTTTTAAAACCAAATATGCAAGCAAGGTATTTTCTAATTCTCATCATTTTCCAGCTTTTACTTTTTCAGAACAAGTACATAACATCACATTTTAATGTCAAACTGTACTAAGGAGAGAGAAGAGAGAAAGAGTGTGGGTTTACAGGTTTTGGCCTTAGGCAGAAAAGGGATATAAAGAAAAACAGCAGTAACACAGTAAAGAGAAGGAAGCATAGAAAAAGAATATAGACAAATTGAATGTAGCAGTATAATGTGCAGAGGTATCAAAAGGCAGAATAGTTAAAAATATACATAACCTGTAACATAAGCCTCAAGGCCAACCAACTATTATAAGAACAAACCCTTCAAGAAAAGTTGGGAGATAACCTGTGGAGAGCCTAAAACCAAAACTGAGTCCAAATAACTCAAACTGCAACATAAACCAAAACATACATACAACCTGCATTTAAGCCAGCCTAATCAAAAAAACCATGTCAAAGCCATGACCAAAACCATAACCATTTCAAAGCCTAACCAGTAAACTCATCAAAGGCCAAACCTGCTGAAACAAAAAACCAGGCCAAACCTGAAGCAAAACCACCACAAACCTGAAACCATAAAACCATGGCCTAAAAACCAGTATACCCTGTTAAACCATGAAAACCATGATCAACAGCATAAACTATGAAACCAAGGCTATAACCTGCATAAACCAGTAACGCCCAACCTGCCTGAAGCCTCACAAAAACCAGTAAACACAAGCCGTTACCAACAACCGTAAACCTGTCAAGCCTCAAGGCCATAAACCTTTAACTTGCCAAATTCAAAAAACAGAAACATCCACCATCTTAAACATACTCAACAATCCAAGAGGCAACAGAAGTGAGACAAGAAGAAGAAGAGGAAAGCATACAAACGAAGGCAGCAGTCAAGCATCAACATTGTCAAGCTAGTCAAAACAAATATTTCAACAATAGCATGTTCAAGGCAACGCAAAAGCCTCACAAATATTCATCATAGGCCAGTAAAAAGAAGCAACTGAAGCACAGCAAAGAAGAAGATAGGAAAAGTATTAGAAGGCAACAGTCAAGCATACAACAAGGCAATAGGAGAAGAGGAGATAAAGAAGAAAAGTAGCGTGCATAGGCAAAGGCAGGGTCAACAGAAGAAGAAGAAGAAAAATATCACGTAAGGTCCTCAGGCCAGATCATCATCAAACCACAAATCAAAGGGACAAAGAAACGAAATACCAGGACCCCAAGCCACCGCGCTTCACTCCTCCGCCAGCAAGCCTCCGAAACGCCTCTTCCTCCTCCTTCATAAAGGTAGCTTTGTTTTTTTCTTTTTCCTTTCCACCATTTCAACAGAAACCACATATAAAATAGAGTCAGAATCAAAAAATGGACACAAAATCATAACATGCAAAATCATGAAAAACCTAATGCGTTAAAGGACGAATCATCACCTCTACACCGTATCACTGAGCGACACTTGGGGAAAAAGAGGCGTTGGTGGCTCGGGCAAGGGAAAGTCAGAGGCGGGCATGAGAGCAACGCAAGAGAGCAACGAAGAAGAACGAGATGAAGAGCAGCGGCGCTGTAACCCTAACCCCTTTGCTAACCCTAACTCAACTAAAACAAATTTTGTTTAACCCTTAAACAAGTTGTAAATTGGGCTCAACCTATTTCCCTTAGCCAAAACCCAACGAATCCCATTGTACACCCCCATTTCTGTTTTCTTGATTGGGCCCCCTTGAAACCCCTTTTGGCCCATGCGAATTGTTTAATATTTACCCCTTTGATTCTTGATGCACCTCTCTTTCTATTTTACTTTCTTCTTAGCCTTTTTTTTAGAATTTTTTATTAATTTAGTTAATATGAACTTAATCAAATAGAGGGGCGAGTTAATTAAACAATTTTAAATAATGTGACCATTTTTTTTATTAGTTTAACTTTAGGATTAATTTAGAAATTTTAGTATTATTTTAATTATATTTAAGTTAATAACTTTTAAAGTTTTAATTTAGTTTAAAATTATTTAATAATTCTTAAAATAATAATTTATATTAATATTAAAAAAAACATATAAAAATAGAAACATATAAGAATAAAAACTTAAAAAAAACATTTTATTTTCTTTAATTAATTCCCTCGCTTTAATTAATATTAAACAAAAATATAAAAAAATGTATGTTCACATCATTTAGTCTGTTATTTAATCATTGTTGTGGTTATCTATTACTTAGCTATTTAATCATTATCTATCTACTTTTCTGTTTGATCATTTCATCGTTATTTGGTTATTCTGTTTACATCTAAATCAAAGAGAAAAAACGATTAAATTTGTTGACTTCATGTCCTCAAATCCAATCACGCGAATATCTTCATTTCATTAAAACTTAAGATAATTTTTCCCCGAATATTCAATCTTTTCAAAACTTATACCTTTTAAGCCAAAACTTCGACATCAGGTCGTCGTACCTTCAAAAAACCCGTCTGTACCCCTTTTCGGCCAAAACAATTTATTTTTTTTAATCAAGCGAACATTTTAATAAACAGATATTTCAAAAGGTTCCTATAGAATACTATAGATACATTGGGTGCTAATACCTTCCCATTGTATAACCAACCCCCGAACCATAGATCTCTTTTCAAAAACGCCTTGTATTTTTATTACTTTTAGAAAGTATTATTTTACATTGCATATTTTAGGGTTTTATTTCGCTCTTTCCCCTTTTCCCTTGGAAATAATAAAGCGCGGTGGCGACTCTTGCTTTTGTGAGATGAATTAATTAATAATTTGATCTCCGATTTACCCCACTACATTTTTTATCGCTACATCGTCATTATGGGAGATAGTTCATTATTGAGATTTGTTACTCAGATGGATGGTCGTCTCGTCATTATAGGAGATAGTCTGTTGTTGATATTTGTTACTCCAATGGATGGTAGTCTCGTCATTATGGGAGATAGTTTGTTGTTGAGATTTGTTACTCTGATGGAAGGTAGTCTCGTCATTATGGGAGATAGTTTGTCATTTAGAACTAACTTTTCTCTGAAGAATTTGTATGTTTCCAGTTATAAGTAATGATGTTGGCCATTTGTGACTTACCCTAATATTGGTATTTGCTGATATTATCCTACCATTTCTTTCCCCATGTGGGTCGACGTTACCTTTTTTGCTATCTTCTCAGTAAGTGGATAGTTCGCAGTTATCTGTCGATCACTATTATCCTTTACTTTCTCTCCACAATATTTGAGTTGATGTTGCTTTATCTCCTCCTTGGGCCTTACCCGAATAGAGTCGAGTCTTTTATCCACATGTGATTTATTTTCCTGGTTTAATTTTCGTTTGATCCTTGTTTTTATTTCCTGCTTCCCCAATGGTGTTCTATGTCACCTTTGGAGCCATTCATTTGCATTCATAATCATAAGCATTGCATGACATCTTAGGGCCAAAAATAGGGCTTGTTTTATATTTAAGTATCTCCAATCGCGTCGACACGAAGAATTTTAACCTCCGTATATCCAAATAGAAGACACTTAAATAAGTGCAGTTGTTGTACCCAAATTTTCCCCCTAAGATTCCTCTATCATCTCATATTAACTCAATCACAACAAAATCACACTAGAGTTTGGCTCCTCTCCCTATCTTTAAGTTTTCTCATGAGGGATCACCAAGAACACTGATTTAATATGTTTTATATTGATTAACTTTTAACTAACAAATTCTAGGAATGTTGCTCATCTTTTGAGATTTTTGAGAGATTCCAAAGACATGCTTCTCTTTAAAAGGTTTTCAAGAAATCACTTCAAATTTTTCAAGAAAATCTTGTGTGGAAGATGCCTAATAATAAAGAAAGATTACGAGTCCTCTAGATAGGCCATCAAATTCCCTTGTGTGACTTCATAAGTTTATAACTTGGTCAATTTTTATCTCCTTGAGCCCATTATTTTTCCACAATGATCTTAAGGATGTGAACTTCAACTCTTCTTTGATGTGAAAAGCTTGAAAATGAGTGAAGAATGCCCTAAGAACTCAAAAGATTATAGGTCACCTCATGAATTTTCACCAATTTTACAAGACCATAACCTTTTCAATACTTGGTATTTTTGAGTGATTAAAGTTTTACAATGCTCCTTGAGAAGTATAATTCAAGATAGAATAAATAATCAAAGCTCAATTTTGGAGGAAGGCCTTGTTTGAACTCAAAACATTATAGGTCACTTTTGAAGAAAAACTTAGAATTTTTCCAAGTACAAAAAGTCAACATCTTTTCTTCAACTTTGACTCATCACAACTATTAGCTCAAACATCCATTTGATTCAACTCTTGTCACATTGAAAATATGGTGACCTTATATTTAAAATTCTTCAATAATCATACCTTACGACCCCTTGAGTTGTGAACAACATGGATTCAAAGATGGTACCTTGAAACAGAAGTTTTCTCCAAAGTCAGAATTTGAAATTCATAATGTGGCTTCTAAACACCCAATTAGCACGTGTTTTTGATTTATACATGTTTAACAAAGTTCCTAAAGTTGAATTAAGGATCATAACACAAAAATTGACTGAGTTTTGATGCACATGGGGTCACACTCTTTTTCATTTTCGAGTTTGATCCAATTTCACTCCAAACATCAAATTTCCTCTTAATTCTTTGCACCATTCACTTCCCTATGAATAGAGGAACTCACTCCTCTCATTTTCTCAAGCTTGAATAGCCAGAATCACCCTGCCAAAGTCTCTCCTTAACCCACTTTTCTGCAAATTCGAATTTGGTTTTACAGCCTTCCTCAATCTATTTTCTTTGCTAATTCTTCATCCTTGAACTTCACTGAAGCTAACAGAAGAAGAACCAGGCCCTAAAGCATCCTAAATCATGCTTGCCAAGTCATGTTTCAGAGCTCTGAATTTGAATTTCAATAGGTAGATTCCTTCATCAATTCTCTCAAAATTTGTTACTACAATGAAGCTCTCATCATTCTGATACTAGTCGCAACATTTCTTTTCAACTGGAAGTGAGTTTCGACCTTGAATTTTCAAATCCATATTCAACTTTTTCCTTCTGTTTTTTTGCAAAGTGAATGCACTTCACCTTAAATAAATTTTTCGTGAGGGTACAATTGTCTTCTTCTTGATGAGACGAAGCGAATGGCATATGTCTGAGCTCCTGATTTTACAGTATGAGAGACTTATAATTCACGTCGCTGGAGGTTGAAAATGACCAACGTGTCATCTCTCAACCAATGATAAGGCGCCCCTTGTTTTTTTCAAAATCTGATTTAACATTTGATCGAGTGGTTTATTCACTAAGGACCATGATATGTACAGCGCGCCAAATCCCTTGGATCTGATTACTAACGTATTTTGACAGTCATCCAATGGTCTATATCTTTTTGTTTTATTTTTATTTTCTAATTTTTATATTTTAATTGATTTTTAAAATATAAAAAATCATAGAATATTCATTTCTGACTCAAAAATTATGAAAAAATTCACAAAAATATTTTCAAATATTTTCTTTCTGATTTTTATTTTTTCATGATTTTATTTTCAGATTGGATATTTTTTTTATAATTTGTCCTTTATTTTGACTTCTATTATTTTTTATCTTTTTTTTCCACTTATTTGAGTGATTTTAATTAGTTTAAAAATGGTTTTCTATTTTAAAAATTTTCCCAAAAATATTATAAAAATATTTGAGATCACTTCTGATTTTTCTATGGTCTCTTTAAATTTTTCTTTGATACTTTGAATATAGTTTTCTATTTTACCTTTTATTTTCATTTTAAAAATCATTTTTCCTTTTTATTTTATTCATTAAATGCAATTTATTTTTTAATATATTTTGGCTATGTGAATGTTGATCATGAACTTCATTAACATCATTGAATCTTGGGTGTTGAGTCTATCTCCACCAAAATGACTGGATAATTTTAATGATAGTTTGATTAAAATTTTTTATTCAAATATTTCTCCTCCCTCTTCATCTTATCCTTTTCTTACATGTGCTAGGTGTTGTTAGAGGATGATCTACATATCATCTCTCTAAACATATGGTACATAGATTTCTATTGATCAGCCTCAAAATAGGTGCGACTTCTATATAACTCAACTTACGATTGCTTAACATAGCGCTAAATTTTGTCCTGGTTCAAGAAATGATCATTCGTGGCCCAAACCTATGTTTGCAAGACCAAGTATGTTTAATTTGAAACCTTTTATCCAATAACCTTGAGGTTCATTGTTAGGAGGCTTTGGTCTTATCAATCCTCTAATGAACTTTCATATGATTTGGACTAAGTGAACCATTTAAACATCGTTGATCATTTATTGTTGCCTCGAGATTTTGAAATGAATGATATACTTGACAAAAATCAAATGAAACTTATTGTTGTGAAGCTTTGATTTTATCAATCTTCTAATGAGTTTTCAAATGCAAGTTTCAAGATGGTCATTTAACTAACCTCTAATTTCTAACTCATTAACAATTGACTTTTATTTTTATGCTTTTACTTTACGCCTTTACTTTTATGCACCATTTATTTTAGCATTTACATTTCATGATATTTTCATCTTTGCTCACTTGAGCATTTATCTTTATGTCTTTTTATTTTGCTCACCTGATCTTTCATTTTCTTTTTGAAGACACCTAATAATCAACTTGAACCATTAAAAACTTTAATGTTACTTGGACTATTTGGTTACTATCCTTGGCATGATTGAATTATGGAGTTCTTGGACTTAGGATTAGAGACCTTTCCAACCTTAAGACCTTTGTGACTTCTACTGTTATTTTGTCTTACCCGGAGACATTGTATTGTTTAACTCCCTTGTGTGTAGGTTATTCTTATTATATGCTTTGTCTTTGATTGGGAATTCATCTGTATACATCTGTCACTTTGCCCTATTTTTGTGAAGACATAATGCATTTGGAGTTTGGTATTCTTAAGAAGTTTATTATCTTTGCTTGTTTGGTTTCAATCCAAAGGATGGGATTTCTACATTGACTCATTATGTCAAGTGTTGGCTTCTTGTTGGTTAGAAGGTTATTTTCCCTAGCTTTTACCTTATGCTTTAGGATAGTCCCTTCATCTCCTCCCATCTTCTTTATTTTCAAAAATCTTCTCCCTCCTTTTCAAAATTATTCTTGTTTTAAAATTTGAACCACTTTCACAATAAACTTGGACTTATATCCATGCATTTTCAAAATATTTTCTTAATAAATTTTAAACAACTTAATCATACTTTGACATTTTTGTGAAAATACTAAAAGTCAATCAATCTCATTCAAACTATTTTTCCACTTTGGCTTTTTACTTTAAAACTTTTTCTCAAAAGATTAGACTCATGTCAATCCTTGTAGTGATACGAGCAACTATACTTCTATGATATGTAGTGAAGAGAGATATTTTCCACTTGGGTGTTGAGCGAGGCTTTGCTGATTTTAAAATCCAAGCCATATCCTCCACTTTGAGATGACGCAAATTCTCCTTTCTCATAATCATGGATAGTAAGTATGTTCTTCCACTCAGAGATAAAGATGATGTCTCGTCTCTTAAAATTAACCAACACACTTTTGTTTTAAAATTTTTAAAGGTGGAGTACGAGTACCCTGATCCCCTATTGCACGGAAGGTGGTATGTAGGCACTAAAGGTTCGCAACTGCGGCGGGTGCAAAAATTGTAAAAAAAATATTTCTTTTCTTATCCCCACAATCTATTTTTGTATACAACACTTATAGCCAAAATACACAAATTTTCAAAGAGGTTCTTACGGAGTACCGTAGAGGTTTAGGGTGCTAATACCTTCCCTTTGCATAACCAAACCTCGAAATTAGATTCTCTCCCCATCTCTTTGGGTTATTGGCTCTTTTCCCATTCCTCTGGAAACAATAAAGCGCAGTGACAATTTTTATTTGATCTATGCGAGTTAAGTCAATCCAATGGCTTAGTATCAAAATTTCTACCGCTACAGAAGCATTTATCTTTATGTAAATTGCTTTGACAAAAAGTGTCTTTTTGTTGACTTTTAAAATGAACTATAATGTTTTGGCCCATAACTCTCAAATGAAGCATTTTTTGGCGTTGAGCTTAGAGAGGAAAAGTTGTAAAGAATTGAATTTACTTCAAAATGAGTTTTGGTTGATAATTTTCTGATGAAGCATGTGAAAGTTATGCTTGGTCAAAGTTCAGTTGACTTCTCCTAAAGAAAACCCTAACTTAGAAACTTTTGACTTTTGATGAATCTTGAGTCTTCTTGATGAATCATGGTAAACCTTTGACCAAATGATGGATGTGAATTCAAAATGTTAATGTTGACCAAAAAACTTGAGTTTTGACTGTATGTTGACCACAATTGACTTTTTACCCAATATAGTTGATTTTCAATCATCTGAACAATTGATTGAACAAATTTGTGATGTAAGGATTGAAACTTTATATGAGGATTATATAAAGCATATGAGAAACCATTAAATCCACTTGGGGCATTAGAAGTCCAATTTCCTCTGAGAAAACACAAACCCTAATTGTAGGCCATTGCTTAGGAGGAGGGTTCATCTGATCAATTTTTAAGTAGTCTTGAGTACTTGATCACCTTGAAAAAATTTGTCTTTGAAAAATGGGAGGGAAAATTTTGGTGTATAACAGCTGCCCCTGTTCAATCTTCTTAAACCCGAGGGGCTTGACTGGCATGCTTGCAATTTGGGATCTAGAGGTGGAAGAGGATTGAACACTTAAGTACCCAGAAATTTGCACTCGCATGTGCACGAAGTAACACTTGTTGGTTGATTGTATTGCTTGAATGAGCTTAAAGATGCCATTCAGAGAGGTGATAGGGTGTCACCGGAAAGAAGGGCTTAAAGATTCCATCCAAAGTAACTGTTTATAGGAGTATAAGAATGAGTCTATTCTTGACTGTACCTTGAAGAATGCTTTTCAGGATTTCGGCTCTGAAGGAGAAATGATTTTCAGAAGAAGTGCTAAAGGAGATGCTTTTTAGAATAAAGTGCTGAAGGGGAAATGCATTTCAGAACTCCTCTGAAGGAAATGCTCGCCAGAACTCGATCTCTGAGGAAATGATTTCTAGTATTCTATCTCTGAATAGGACATGCTTTTCAGTACAAAGCGCTGAAGGAGATGCTTTTCAGAATAAAACCTCTGAAGGAGATGCTTTTCAGAATGAAGTGCTAAAGGGGAAATGGGTTTCAGAACTTCTCTGAAGGAAAGGCTCGCCAGAACTCGATCTTTGGGGAAAAAATGCTTTTCAGGGTTCCATCTCTGAAGGGGACATTCTTTTCAGAATAAGCCCTGAAGGAGATGCTTTTCATAATAAAAATTATAAAGGAGATACTTTTCAAATTGAAGTGATGAAGGGGAAATGCATTTCATAACTCCTCTAAAGGAAATGCTCGCCAAAACTTGGTCTCTGGGGGAAATGATTTTTAGGGTTCCATCTCTGAAGGGGACATTCTTTTCAGAATGAAGCGCCGAAGAAGATTCTTTTCGGAATAAAACTTCTGAATGAGATGCTTTTCAAAATAAAGTGCTGAAGGGGAAATGTGTTTCAAAACTCCTCTAAAGGAAATGCTCGCTAGAACTCGGTCTCTGAGGGAAATGCTTTTTAAGATTCCATATCTGAAGGGGAAATGATTTTCAAAATGAAGCGCTAAAGGAGATGCGTTTCAGAATAAAGTGCTTAAGGAGAAATGAGTTTCAGAAATCCTTTGAAGGAATGCTCTCCATAACTCGGTCTCTGGGGGGGAAATGCTTTTCAGGGTTCCATCTCTGAAGGGGACATGCTTTTCAAAATGAAGCGCTGAAGGAGAATGCTTTTCATAATAAGCTTCTGAAGGAGATGCTCTTCAGAATGAAGTGCTAAAGGGGAAATGAATTTCAGAACTCTTCTGAAGGAAATGCTTGCCAAAACTCGGTCTCTGGGGGAAATTATTTTCTAGGTTCCATCTTTAAAAGGGACGTGCTTTTCAGAATGAAACACTGAAGGAGAATTATTTTCAGAATAAACTTATGAAGGAGATGCTTTTCAGGATGAAGTGTTGAAGGGGAAATGCGTTTCGGAAATCTTCTGAAGGAAATCACTTGGTCATGTAGATAGTCACCCTGTCTTGTTTCAAGAATTGACCCATAACATGTCCGTACATTACTGGTAATATATTTCCATTTGCGAACTTAACCTGAAGAGACAAAGTTAGTTTTGTGCAATGTCATGATGTATGTAATGCACTGCATAATGATGCTCTCAAAATAAATGAGAATGTTATATGTGTTTCGTATGCATATGTCATGATTTTTTTTGTGAATGATGTATAGGTGCAATATGTCATTGAAGCGTATCAGTAACTTTGTATAATAATGTGTGACTGGGGAAAATAAATCCCTAATCGTTATTAGGGATGAAGACATTAGATCTTCAACTTGTTTAGAGTCCCTCTATTAGAGATTTATGCTTTCCATTTGAGGACATGCCGTTGGGGATTTTTTATTTCTGCTTGGGGATAGAAGCATTCAAGGAGAGTCAGTCATTTGTATTCTTTAAAGGATTTGATTCTTATGTACTCTAACTGGGGATAAAAGAGATGGATATTTCTCTGATGTGCTATCTGACTAGGTTTAAGATATGGGTATCAACTCTTCTGGGAAGGACATTGTTGAATGACATTTGGTTGGAGAAGAGAATTCTGTCAAGGAATTTGCAGTATTACAGAAATAAACTCTATTGGGGAGTTTTATCCTGTAGACTGCATTGAGGAAATAATCTCTAATAGGGATTGGAAATTCATAGGTTGTGCTGAGGAAGTTTCCACTGTATGTTGGGGAAATGATAAAACTTCCTTATCTACTAGGGGACCTATTGGGTAAAATTATCATGTCAAGCTATCCATCAGGGATATGGAGGTGAACTGTTGGAAGATGCCCCAATTTATGTCTGAGGGCATATTAGATTTTCTAGGCAATATATCTCTATTGGGGATGAGCTTGTAAAGATAGATCTATAGAGATAGTTCCATGGAGATTGTTATGTGAGGGATTTGTGGATAACTTTGAAGATGCCCCAATTTCTGTCTGAGGGCATATTAGATTTGATAAGGAATATATCTTTGTTGGGGATGAGCTTGTGAAGATAGCTCTGTAGAGATAGTTCCATGGAGATTGCTCTGTGAGGGATTTATGGATAACTTCAACATTATCCCAACTCCTAAAGCTTTAGTAAATGCTGATCAGAGTGATAAATCTCCTGTCGATAAACAAGGGATGAGATAACGGGACATACTCATACATTTTAATCCCTAACTTTTGCCTAGACCTCCTTTTCAGATATTCAGTCCACCGGGATACCCTTATTTTTGCCTAGGCCAATCAACCTAGCGAGTCACTTTTTCATGTGTAGTATTTTTAATTATGTCCGCGTTCACAGGGTGTGGAGAACTTTCACTATCCATGGTAGTAAGTGTTGTAGCAATGCCAGAAAATATTATATTGATCATACATGAACCTTCGTATGCGAGAGTCCATTTTCCCATGGGATTAGTCTGGTGCACCCGATGTTTAAAGTTATTGATCAATCATTGATTGCCAACTTTCTGATTGTCTTGACCTTCCTCAGTATGTTTCTAAGAACTGTCATGGCGGAATGACACCATCTGATACTACTGACATAGACAAGAAATTTGGTGATACCAAAGATAGTTGATTTTGCTGAAACTCATCATTAATGTAACATGCCCCAAGTGATTCAAATGGAGATCTGCCTCTGGCAATTCAGCACTTTTGAGAGATTCTTTGAATCTTGACTTGACTGCCACATATGAGTTGGACAATACCATGTCATGCCCCTTGATTTATAACCAATTGGGTACACGAAAGGCCTTTTAATGGAAGTGTATTTCTCTTTGACACATCATCTGAAGTAATTCTATCAGTTTGGAGGATTTTCATTCATTGAATTTTTGTCATGCGAACTTCTCCGTTGTCAAACACTTAGTCATATGTAAATAGTGATATTAAAATGCAAAGCTTATGTCTGTCTTGAAGTTTAAAAATTCATTTTTTAGTAAAACAAAATTTGTAAGAATGTGATAACAACTAAGGATTTATAGTAAGCCTTACAGGAGTCAGGATACCTTTTTGTATTAGTATGTTTTCAAACTAACCCATGCTTCAGCTAGGACTTTTAAGGGTTATAACGTGTCCTGGTTCACGGTTTAGGAAACAATGGATGAATGCTCAAAGTTTATTTGTACTCGACTCGTTCTCCATGATGTTCTTCAGTCCTATACTTAGTTAATTATACGTTTAGGTTCCAATAGAGTTTGGAATTTGGGAACTAATATTTTGGTGATGGTTCAAAAATCGAGAATTTATTTTGGAATTCATTCATTTTTCTTGTAACATCTTTCTTTTGTTGAAGATTTGTTGCAACCTCATTTTAACTTTATTATCCCTAACTTTTGTCTAAATAGCTTCATTTGAGATTACAGTCAGTGGGATGCCCAGCTTTTTATTAAGTCTCCTTCATAGGTTTTGACATAGAGGGCCTTTATTTTGAAAGATAATAACTTCCTGACTCAATGTTTACGGGGAACCATCATCAATTTTCAATTTAGAAGAGTATATTCGACACTAGTCGTCGTGTACGAAGGTAAATCTTATGAATGCATAATTGATTTGACTGAGAAACTAACTTGCCCTAGGTTATGTTCAAGGGTTTTAATTTGCAAGAAAAACAAAACTCTTACTTCTTAGGCTCAAAGGGGTTGACTAGGGATTAACCTCCTTATATCTCCGCTATTTAGGAATTGAAGCAATGCTTATACATCATCAACAAGGTCTATTTAAAAGCATATTGTACGAGATTATGGTATTGTTTTCGTCATCCTCCCTCTAAAGGCTTACAGCTTTAACGAGAGTTGAATAACACAAAAAGGAAGTAAGAAGCACAGTTAAATATAGTGAAACAAAAGGATTAATTCAAGACAAACATATGCAATGTATTAATGGGAAAAACAAAAGTTTGACATACAGTAATTGTTTGAACAAACACAAGAAATTAAAATTAGAAATTCAAATGATCTTAAAACTTCTCCGCCTGAACTTTTTACTTCAGATGGAGTGATTTGTAGTTTCAGTAATTGAAGGATGACAAAAAAACTCAATCTGACCATTTTGTGTGAACTCGAAAACTCCTTCGTCAACTAGGTCCTAAATCTTACGTTTCAACATCCAACAACTGTTAGTGTCATGTCAAGGACTGTTGGAGTGATATGGACACCTTGCATTAGGATCATTACTGGGAGAGGAAGTATTAGGATTCTGAGGAGGTTCTTTCAATGTAATCAGCTCCATCTTCAACATGTTTTGCAATGCTTGAGACAATGACATGTTGATTTTGGTAAATTGTCTTTTGGGTGTATCCTGCTTACGCTGATTACCCTGTTGTTGTTAGCTAGGTCGTTGTTGAGCTTGTGATGTAGTAACAATCTGGAAATGCCCTTTTCCATTAACTGAAGGATTAGTAATGTCAACCAAGTCAGTTTCCTGTCTCATTGGAGGCTGGTTAGTGATTGGATCCCCAATTCTAGTAGTTCGTCCTTTACGGTTATATCCGACCTAATGAAGCTTGCTGATGAGGATTCTCAACTCTTCTTTCCCCAGGCTAAAATTTGGATAAGAGTCATTTGACCAATCATCTGGGTTCTCATCTCTTCCATCTCAGCTTGCAGTTGTTCCAACTGGTCATCCTTGTTGTCTTTAGGATTCTTCTCGGTCATGTTCTCTACGAGGAGTTCTTTCAATCCTTCTTTCCCCTTGGATAGGTTTAGGAACATCTCTTAGAACTGAGCATTCTGAGTCTGGAGATCTTTGATTGTATGTTCGAGAGCCATTTTTACTGAAAATAAATAGCAGGAAGATGAGAAACTTGTCTTGGAAACCTGTTATTCAATGATATGTATTGCATGTATATGCATATGCAATGTTTTCAAGGATCTCGTGGGATTTAAATTTGAAATATTAGAAATTGAATCTGGTTGCAGATTTGTCCGAAGAACTTTGAGTCTTCATATTTGAACGTCCTTATATAGGAATCAAGCTCACCATATCAAGTGGGTCATAACCTCTGACTCAAGAAAACATACTTTGATCTTGACGGCATCTGGCTAGAGGAAAATAAATCCTCTTGCCCCTTGATACAAAGCTGGCTTAGAATAATTCTGCAAATGTCGTACCATAAATCTCTAAGATCCTTGAAATGGTTAGTGTTGCACCCCAAAATTTTCCCTACAAATATTCTTCAAGAAATTGCCAAGCCAAGTCACAAAATTCCCCAAGGGTTGCACAGCTCAACAGTCTCCCATACAGCCAAAATTAGGGTTTGTGTTCTGATCAAGAAATTGAAAGATTCAGAGGCCCAATCAAGTCTCACATGCCTACAAAGGTGGTCAAGTATCCTCATATCAAGTTTCAAGACATTCAGCTCAAAATTGCACAGTCAAAACCCTAAATTGCACTATAGTCAACTGTAGGGGCAAAATGGTCATTTGACAGTCAAAAGTTCAAATTTTTGGTCAACATATCATTTTGAAGCCACAAACATCATTTGATCAATGCTTGATCATGATTCTCAAAATTTGGCTCAGAAAATCATCAAGATGCAAAAGTTACTATATTTGGACAGCTGAAAAAGTCAACTGAAATTGACCAGGGCATAACTTTCACATGGATTATCAGAAAAATTCCACCCAAAGCTCATTTTGAAGAGAAAGACATTTCCTACAACTCATCTTCATACTTCAAGTCCAAGAAATGCTCACACGAAAAGTTATCAATTTCAACATTATAGGTCATTTTCAAAAGTCAACAAAAAGAGACTTTAAGTCAAAGGCCATAACTTGAGATTGGTAAATCAAAATGACATGGGACCAAAGGCATTGGTTAGAGGACTCAAAGACCTTTCCAAAATGTCCAAGAACATGAGAAAAGATTAAAAATTGAGCAAGTTATGCCTTGTGGAAGTTGGGAAACTTTTGGGAATTTTGAAAAGTAAACTTTACTTCAAATGACCTAAATTTGCTAATGGGCCCATTTTTCTTCCATGATTCATCATTCCAAACATGTGCACGACCACTTGGCCCAAAGGGAAGTATTTTCTCATTTTTTATTCATTTATTTGAATTATTATTCATGTTAATTCATTTAAATTATATAAATATGTGAAAAATATCTAACATGACCTAACCAATCTTTTTATGCATGTTTGATACTCAAGATTTCGTGTACAACTAAATAGGGAAAGATTTGGACTAATTGGATCATGATTTGCACAAGAACATGTGAAAAAGATATGAAACATAATGGTGGAAAATCAAATATTGAAATCCTTGAATGCAAGAGATTTTGGCCAGTTTTGTTGACCTAAATTGTTCACTACATATGCTAGATGAGAACCCTAATCACAATGGACTGAATGCTGCGCTAAAGAACCATTGCCAAACTTGAAAAATTCTCCATAAAATTCAATTCTGAAATCATTGCTAGAGGGGGATTCAAGGCACGAAATTCATTCCAAAAGCTTCCTTGTGGATCACTGATTATATTCCAGTTCATAACACTCATCAAAAGGCAAGGAATCGGTGTACATAACTCAATATATTCCATGGAAATTTCAAAATCGTATTCTATATTCTATGCATTTTCATGACATTTCACTTATTGATTCTTGTTCCTGATGTGATTTCAAAGCTAACTGATATGTTTGATTGAATTTTTGCAAGCCATACGCGATTATGCCATAACTGACTTTTAGGGTTTTCAGAGTTCTTAATTTGGGGCTTTTGCAAAGAGGAGAAATTAGGACTCCAAACCGCCACCATTCAAACCAACTCATCTGGACGAAGAAGATAGGACCATCGCGCTCCATTTATGAGTGCTCAGAACCTAGTCGCTATTTTCTTGAAGCTAACCTAAAACAACGCTAAAAAAACCGTGGCTGATTGTTTATGTTTCAGGAGAGGTGAAGAAGATGAACTCGTGGCCATCAGCGATAGGCCGGTTTGAAAATTGGCGCGTTAAACCACTAATGCGTTTGTTTTTTCTTTTTGTTATTTGTTTGTTATAATATATTAATATACGCTTCATGGCTCAGCTGGAAAGCTATCAATGCATTGACGTCCAAGACCTGGGTTCGAACCCCAGGTCTGTATCATCTCCATATTATTTTGCTATATGTCTTCCTATGTATCGCTAGTGATCAGGACGCACCATACACTCACCAAATCCAACCGGCCACGTGGTTAGCTTCAGCAATCCAAGGGTGGAGAATTGATGGACATCCTGAACCCCAGTCAACGTGCCATATTGCATCTGGAAAAAGTCAACGAACCAAAGCTTATTGGGCCAGCATTTTAAGGCCTACACCTCACAATTGGGGCCTGAACCCCCCCCTGGTTTGCAATTTTGCTTTATATTTTATTTTTTTCAATTATTGTTTTATTGTTTTAATTTGATTAATTATTTTTTACAAGTTATAAAACATACAAAAATCAGAAAAAAGGCAAAATATAATATTTATTTATTGCAATATTTTTTATAAATAAATTCACATGTAAATATTTAGTTTTAATTAGGTTGCAATTTTAATCCTTTTTAACAAAAAATACAAAAAAGTAGAATTAGGTTTAATTAACAATTTTTATTCTTTTTTTAACTGTTCTTTTTTTATAATAATATTTATTTTATTTATTTCTATAATTAAATTTGCATGTAAATTAATTTAGATTTAAATTAGGTTAAAATTCAATATCTTTCATAATAAACTTAAAAACCATTAGGATTAGGGATAGTTAGTCTCAATTAATTCTTTTTTCTTTTAAATCTTAAAAAACACAAAAATACCAAAAACATTTTCTTTTAATTTTAATTTTAATTCCTTATTAATTTTAATTTTGCAAAAGGGTCCAACGCCCATATTTTTAATCGTTTAATTTGCGTATTTATTTTATTGCTTTAATAATTATGTATCTCTCCCAAAGCGTTGTAACTTTAACTTCCCGCACTTTTATTTCTTTGCTTCTTTATTTTCCGTCAAATCGGGTCCGGTTTAATTTTGGCGATGTGGACCCGCGCCATTTGTAATAGTTTAGAATTTACTTTTTTCCGCAAATATTTTTAACTGTTAACAAAAGCATGAAAGAATGAATGACCATAATAAAATCAAGCGTAGATCACAATGAACATGACAAGACAAATATCAATGAAAACGACACACAATTCGCACACACCACCCCTAGGGTACGCCTCACTGTTGCCTTGCCTTCGAAAGGTGATCGTCGAGTAGAGGACGTCTTAGTAAGTCCTCATGATCCGGGAACCTGGCATGAGGGTAGCTTCTAAGGTGTCTTCCCATTGCTCTGGTGATCACCATGTCCCTACAAACTCGAATTGACCCGAACACCTCCAACGGTGGTGCTACCTACCTCTCAATGGTGGGATGGCACTACTTTAAAGGACATTTACACAGACGAATTCCTTAGGGTAGGTAGGTTCTCGTAGATACTTGCTCTCTTCAAAAACACACAAAAATACTTTTCACACCGACACTTTTCAAAAGCTTTCAAAACAATTTTTTCAAACACTCTGACGTACGAGTCGAACTGAAATTTTTCAAAGAAACTTTTTAAAACCCACAGTTGAAAAGCAAATAAACCAATTTTGAAAACACAAATGAGCAAGTATCTAAGAGCCCATGGATAACCATGGATAGAAAGGGTGCTAACACCTTCCCTTTCTATAATCTACCTCCCGAACCGAGAGCAATCTCTATAAGGAATTTTTCTGTGCTTTTGTCCTTTCCATTTGGAGAAAATAAAAGACGGTGGCGACTCTTGCTTCCGCGACATTTCGCGAACCAGCTTTAAACAGTCAGTTCCAGATCCACCGATCACAGTTAGTAAAATTTAATGTTATGATGATATGATGTTATGATGTTATGTTCATGTTAAATGAATTGCAAACACAAACAAGTCACATAAGAGCCTTAGGTTTAAAAACGAATCGGGTTCTAGGGATCTCATATCACTGATCTTTCTTGTAGGCTTTATTTTAGCACGACAATTGGCTTGCCACCAAAACATCCCAAAAGTAAAATATCAATGAGCATAGCGTCGAGTATCAACCAACCTTGGACTGCACCAAAGCCGGCTATTTCACTACTTTCTAATGGCTAAGATGGGTTAATTAAGGTTCTAAAAGTAAGTTAGTGTTAACGACACCACGCAGAAGCCTAATGTTATCCTTGACTGACTCAAGGAACATCAGTATAAACCAAAGTGTCACACTAATTATGGCCATCATGTTAACCATATCGGTCTATGTCGTACAACCTTTATGATCTATTGCTACTTGCCTAAGGAATCCCTAGATCCGGGTGTAGGATCTTACAAGCAATTAAACCCAAACAAGCCTTGAAAGTTAAAGAAAACAAAGCAAACCATAAAACTAAAGTGATCTAAACTCTAAGGTAACCCCTCTTTTTTTAAGAAGATTCTCAATCAGAGTCGCCAGTTCTGTAATACAGTGGGAGAACTGACTATTGCGTTTTATCGGAAATGTGCGGATAGCTAGAGTCGCCACAGACTTTCATTTTATCCAATACTTGGGAAAGGTGAAAAGAACAGGAAAGACCTTGATGATTTTGAGTTAGGGGGTAAGATATGACAAGGGAAGTTGTTAGCACCCTTTTCACCCGTAGTTATCTACAGGCTCTTAATCCCTAACTAACTTTTGAAAATTGCTTTTATGTGTAAGTGTTTGAAAATATTTTGAAAAGCCAAAGTACAACTATCTTTATAATGGTTCTTGTATCATTCCTCAAGAACGCATAAAAAGTGTTTTAGAAAATATTTTTTTAAAGAGATGTGTGAAAATGTTTATTTGAGAAAAGTTGTGAGCGAGCGATTAACAGTTTTACCCACTCATGGTCGTTCTTGTTATTTCCCTTTTCTTTTAGAGATAGTGCCATCCATACCATTAGTTGGTAGGTAGCCCTATCTAATGGATGTGAAGGGACATGCGTAGGTTCATCGTATGGTCATCGAAGGAAACACATAATGATACTTTAGCAATTCATCAAAGGGAGTAGATCATTTTTGTAGGCAACGTCGAAAGGTCATCGAGGGACTATGATCTTTATTCGAAAGGACTTTGCTAAAGCATCCCCACTTTCGAGGGATGTGAACATTTATCTGAAGGCAACGAAGAGAGGTTACCCTAGAAGTGTGAGTGTGAAAAGTGTGTTCAGTTCAGTTATATTTATCTTGAATTAGTGTTTTCTATCAATTTATTTTAGTCTTGCCTTACAAACCCTAGTTACTAGAAATTGAATAAAAATATCAGAACAGAAATTAAATTGCGGAATGTAAACCTAAGCTACTACCTGGCTTCGGGGCTGTTACATAAGTTTAAAAATGCGGGAAATAAAACCCACGCTACTACATCCTGGGAACAAATACATAATAGAGAAAAAGTGCGAGAAAATAAATCTAAGTTATTACAATTAAAGAGTGCAACCTATACACTTTTCTAAGAAAATACATAGCAAAAGGAAATAAGAAAATGTTTAGAAAAATGTTTGAATGTTATAAAGCCTAAGTTTGTATTTTTGTATTTTTATAGAAAATAATTTAAATGATAATAGTAATTAAAACCTAAATTCTAATTGATTTTAATATTTAAGAAAATGTTAATTAGCCTAATTGATTAATAAATAAAAAATATAACAAAAATTGATTATTGATTAAAAGAACCCTAGTTATAATTAATTTTAATATTAAGAAAAATATTAATTAATTTAATATATCATAAAAATTATATTAGTTAAAAAAACCTAATCCTAATTTATTAGTAAAAAATTTAGGTTAGTTTCATAATTGGTAAATTAAAAAAAAAGGGGGGTTAGAAAAGAGAAAAAGGAAAGAAATTAGGTTAAGACAAAAATAGAAAGAAAAAAAACGGCATCTGATGGGTGTTGAACCCACGTCCTCCTGGATTTTTACTCCATTGCTTGCCATTAAGTTTGGAGCTCCTTGGTGTTTGAGAATATGGGATGCATAATATATGTGAAACCTGCATTAATTCATCTCAGGAACATATTAGAATTGTTAGTTTCAATCAAAGCATCATAAATCTTAAAATATGAATTTTACAAAAAAAACATGAAATCGGTGATGCATGGAAGTGGTTGTTTTGGACATGGAATTTCTTATAAAATGACTTGGATCAACTACTTTGATCCTCAAGAAGTGATTGCTGGCTTTGAATTGGACTGAAGCTGCTTGGAATTTGGAATTAGATTGCTCACTTTTTCTTGAATTTTTGTGATTACTTGAGACGTTCTTTGGAGGAAATTTTGTGATGTTGATGGTCTAAATGTGTTCTATATTTATGGGCCATGAACTAGGTCAACAAACATGAATCAAATCTTTGTATTTCATGATAAAATATTTGATTTGATTTTTTGCATGGAAACATATCTTTTTGAGCTCAATCTTGTGCCAAATCCAATCTTCATGATCCCTCATGATTTTTTAGCATGATTATGTGATATTGGACTCATGATTTGATTCAAAATAGATCCCTACACCTTGTATCATTTATTTGATATTTTATTTGATTTATTTTTCTTTTAAATGAATAAAAATCAAAATAAAAAGAAATAAAAACCATAAAAATAAATGAATGGATTTAAGAATCTATTATGAGGCCAGGAACATGTTTGGACCTTTAAAGATAATCCCATTAACCCAAAAATTCAAGTTTTCTCAATTTGGGTTTCATGCATTTTCTCAAAATTGCCTAACTTGTACAACTCATAACTCTCTCAATTTTAATCATATGAAGTTGATCTTGGACTTTTTGGAAAGCTCAAGATGTCCCCTACAACTTTCACGTTGATAATTTTTAATTTGTATCCTTTATCTTGATGCAAATTTCTTTTAAAAAAATGTCTTTTTGTTGACTTTTACAATGACCTATAATGTTTTGGCCCATGTCTCTCAAATGAAGCATTTGTTGGCCTTGAGCTTAGAGATACAAACTTGTAAAGAATTGAATTTACTTCAAAATGATCTTTGGTTGATAATTTTATGATGAAGCATGTCAAATTTATGCTTGGTCAAAGTTCAGTTGACTTCTCCTAAAGAAAATCCTAATTTAACATCTATTGACTTTTGATGAATCCTTAGTCTTCTTGATGAATCATGGTCAACCTTTGATCAAATGATGAATGTGAATTCAAAATGTTAAGTTTGACCAAAAATCTTGAGGTTTGACTGTAAGTTGACCATAGTTGACTTTTTACCCAATACAGTTGATTTTTAATCATCTGAACAATTGACTGAGCAAATTTGTGATGTAAGACTTGAAACTTGATATGAGGATTCTTTGAAGCATATGAGAAACCATGAAATTCACTTGGGGCATTAAAAGTCCAATTTCCTCTGAGAAAACCAAAACCCTGATTGCATGCCATTTCTTTGGAGGAGGGTTCATCTGATAAATTCTTGAGTAGTCTTGAGTACTTGAGCACCTTGAATCAATTTGTCTTTATAAAATGGGAGGGAAAATTTTAGGGTATAAAAGCTTCCAAGTTTACAAAATTCTCCCTCTTAGGCAACATGACTATGCCATAGATCTTGGCGGCCAATAATGCATTGAATGCAACCAAATCCTTGTTATTTGAAAACTCTTTAGCCTTGCTAATAAGAAACTTTAGAGGAAGGCCACACCTGTTGCTCTTGTCTTTCCAATTACCTTTCATATTTCTAAGGTTCAAATAAAGAGCCTTAGAGATAGCTTCGTACTCAGGAACCTCAGGCACGCGGACAAAAGGAATACGACTTGTGATCTCAATGTCAAAGATATCATCATACTCTTCAAGTGTTGGCGCCAGTTGATAGTCTTGGAAAATGAAACGGCATGATTGCAGATCATAGAACTGCAAAAGAGAAACCATAGCCCATTTCTCATAATCAACATTAAACAATTTCAACATAATTCCCATAACTATCTATGAAAATATTCTCATTCAGACCATCCACAAGAGCCCCAAATTCCCTTAGTGGAGCTAAAGCAAAGCCATGAAACTGATAACAGGATGTCTTGCTACGCAGCTCTTTGCCCATATCTATGTTACTATCCATTCCTGATGAAAACGAAAACCTAGGAATATCATTGAAATGATATGCATATGCAAATTATCTCTTTTCATATACTCTTTTTTTTACAAAAAGGAAAATAAATATGTTATGATGCAAGTGACGTGATACAGGACCAAAGTTTCAACAACACTAGATACTTGTTATGCTATTTCTAAATGTGCCAAGAATACCAGAATCAAAGGTCTGAAACATAAACCATAAGTAATAGATAGTCACCAAGAGAAATCCATAACATGACCAAAAGAACCATAGAGTCACCGGTGGTACCTGTAAGATCAATCCATCCCCACTCACGGGTGAAGTCTAGGTCAGGGTAAGGTCAAAGGGAACTTGGAATCTTCATTTCTCCTAAAAATAATATCATCATTACACCTACGTGATAATGATAGTACCTTACTTGAACGTCGTCTGAGCATGGCACACATGACCTTACTAGTAAGACCAAAGTCCAATAGCCGTCATGTATCAACTATATTCATATGTGTTCCTAAAAGTTTACAAATTTGGACTGGATACTGGGACTTTTACCTCAATAGAAACACCCACCCATCAAGAAATACAGAAGATCCAACATAGTAGCAATAACCAGTATATAGAAAGCAGTAAAATGTAATGCATACATATGCTCAGATAAACATGTACAAATGAACAAGCTATAAAGCATAAAGATAAACACCCAATGAAAACAAAAAAACAAAAGCTAGAACTGACTTCGGGATGGACCAGCAACTGGTTAATCTGTTCCTAATGAAGTCGGCAGCTGAAACAACTGACGAAAAAATTATCGAAAGTAATCAATGAAGTCGCCATCGAGTATTTATTTATCCCACAGGAAGGGAAAGGAAATTAATCAAAGAAAAACCTGAGAATGGGAGAAATCAAGGTCTTGCAACCGAGAGAACAGGTAAGGGATCGATTATGCAAGGTGTGATACGGTGGCAGAACCGACTGTTAATACTGATTTATGTTTTTTGTTTGCAAATGTCGCGGTAAGCAAGAGTCTCCACCGGCTTTTATTTTATCCAACAAAGGAACTTGCTCATTTTGAAATTTCTTGTGTGTGCTTGTTTTGAAAAGTTTTACTTTGTGATAACCCTTGGATCGGTCCTCAAGAGTGTGACGAAGTTGATTTGAAAAGTGTTTGTGTGAAAAAAATTTGTTTGAGCAAGTACCTAGGAACTAATCTACCTACTCGAAAAAAGTCTGTTTATTTTCCTTTAGACAGCGCTATCCTATTATTAAGGAATAGGTAGCACCGTCGTTGGAATTTTAAGGGACGTTCAAAGGGACAAGTATGATCACAAAAGCAATGTTCGGAAATTTTAGTAATCATCCTAAAGCCTTAAAGATCTTTTTCCGAGACAACATCCGAATGAGTCATTTTAGATCTTTTGGGACTAGAGGACGACCACTAACATTCACTATACTTCATGACCGTTTACCAAAGGCAACCAGAGTGGAGTAAACCCTAGGAGTGAGCATGTGCAAGTGTATTTTTTCAGTTAATTATCTTTGCACAATTAGGGTTTTCTACTGTTTTAATTTCAATTTGTCTTTCCATACAATCCTATTAACATACATCTAAGTGGTTTATAGTTTGCGGAAATTAAAATGTGAGAAATTAAAATCCTAACTATTACAAGGCTTTCGCAGATACATAATTATTTTAATTGTAAATAAAGATGCGAAAATTTAAAACCCTAATTACTATTACAAACTCGGAGCAGTTACAATAATAAAAAAGGAAAAATTAAAGGAGCGCGACGAATTAAATGCGAGAAATAATTGGAAAACCTAAAAATCTAATTGAGAAAATATTTAGGTTATTTTTTAAGAAAAAATTAGGTTAGGTACAAATTTAACCCTAATTCTAAGTATTTTAAATTATGAAAAAAAGAAAGAATTAAATTACCCTAATTTTATTAAACTAATTAATTAAAAAATATTTTTATAAAAAAATGATTTTTTTGATGTTTTTATGATTTTTTGATTAAACAAAAAAAAAACATGATCGTTGGTGTTATTTGAAAAAAGAAATAATTAATAAATAATAAAAAAAGAATTGAAATAAAAAAGAATAGACTTGGGCCAGCATACGCAATCCAGGGGGTGTGCTTCTGAATTTTTTCCAGGCCCATTATGGATGAGCCCATTCCCCGCGCTTGATTCAGTGTTGGTGCGCTTGGAGAATGCACCATGGTCCTTCCTTGGTTTGAGCGTTGGATCTGTGGTGGCAATGATCTAGTGGCTGGAATTTGAGGCCATACGGTAGGCGCTTGGAACATGTATACATGGAATCTGCAAAGTAACATTAAGAAAATAAAGAAAACGCTGGTAGGAACTGAATCGGTAGATTGACTTATTTTCATAATCACTTTTTCAAAATAACTTATTTTCATAATCACTTTTGATAATCATTTTTCAACCAAACCAAACCCCCCCCCCCCAATTTCGTTTTTAGTTAGTATCCCAGGTCCTCTCCACTATCCAACGCACGCTTCACCATTGAGCCATATTGTTTAGTTGTTATTATAATAAGATCAAATCATAATATATAAAACAAAATGGATATGCTGGACAAAATAAAAAACGAGCGAATCATTCAAATGGACCAGTAGGGTGGTGACAAGTCATCGTCTTCTTCCCTCTCCATCGTCTTAGGTATCAGATTTATACCTACGGACAGAACTCCATAGCCATAAACCTGCAATCTTCAAAAATCCACACAACGTATGAAAAATTAATTCTAAATACACCAATCAACTCGTCTTGATCTCACGAGTATCATGGCACCATTTTCTTGGCCTAATTTTACCTGTACAGAGAAGCCCTAAAACGAATTCTTAAACCCTAGCCATGGCAATTAGCGAAACAGTCATCAAAACTCAAAATTAATTGAACCAAAACATTCCAAATGATGATACAAATACAATGCTACGCATAAAAGTGGTTAATCATGCGTGAATTATATTATGAAAATCAAACTGATATGTGGAAACCGTGGGTTTACCAGGAGCGATTCTGGGCTTGGGAAGGCTTGCAAACGGTCGTGTTAGCCTCGAGAGATGTCCTGGAAGTGATTTGCAGCTTTGGAACATTTTGAATCACCCTCTATATGAGAAAATGATCCACCAATTTTTTACCAAAATTTGAGTTTTGTTCTTCAGTTCTCACAACTGCAATCCTTGTCCTTTTGCATTGTTTATGTTTAGTATATGTAGTGTGATGAATTAGGGAAACAAAAACAACCTGAATATTTTGGAATCATGGAGATTGAATGTGATTTGTTTGCTATAATGATATCTTTCCAAAACCATCCTAATCATGCTGTTTTTGCCTCAATTTTCCTTGATTCGATTTGATCTGATTAGGCCATCTTAATTAGATTTGATTCTAATAAAAATCAGATCAAAAAACCAATCTTTGATATTTTTTGTCATTTATTTGATTTAATTTGACTTTTAAATAATAAAAATCAAAAATAAATAAATAAGTAGAGAAAATAATATATGGATGCTGATTTTGGCCGTGGACCATGTCCTCAACAAGATGCAATCATGAAAAGCTAGGCCCATTTGACAAAAAATGCACTTTTGAGCACATTTGACTTTTGACAATTTTTCAAAAATGGTCAACTTTAACAATGCATATCTATTCCAATTTTAACCCTAGAGAGGTGTTCTTGGACTTTTTAGAAAGCTTAGTATGTCCCCTAAACAACCCTTTTGGATTCATCTCAATTGGGTCTTCCATGTCCATGTAAGAAGCTTTGATCGAAAAGGTGTTTTTGTTGACTTTTCAACAGGACCTATAATGTAGAAATTCATATCTTTTTATAAGTGCATTTTTTGAGCTTGAGGGCTGAATATGAGTTGTAGGAAATTGGATTCTCTTCAAAATAAGCCTTTGATGAGAAATTTCTGATAAAGTATGAGAAAGTTATGCTTGGTCAAAGTTTGGTTGACTTTTCTTGAGAAACCCTAATTTAGAAACTTTTGAGTTTTGATGAATTATGAGCATTCCTTGAGGAATCATGATCAACCCTTGATAAAATGATGAATATCACTTCAAAATGTTGGTGTTGACCAAAAATCTTGAATTTTGATTGTATGTGGGTCATAGTTGACTTTTGACCTAATATAGTCGATTCTCAAGCATCTGAGCAGTTGACTGAGTAAACTTCTTGTGCAAGGCATGCAACTGGGCATGGATGATATTAAGAACATATTAGGACCATGGAAAAGATTTTAGGCCTTTGGAGTTTACCCATCTTGATGAAAATGGAAACCCTAGTTGGAGGTTCATTGCTTTAGGAGAGAGTTCGTCTGGTCAACTCTTGGGCATCCTTGAGCAAGTCGAGGGTATAAATGAGCATATGTTAAGTAAAATGGGAGGGAAAATTTTGGGGTACAACAGTTGCTCTTGTTCAATCTTCTTAGATCTGAGGATATAGATTGGCTTGTCTGCCTTTCTTGATATGAAGGTGGAATATGATTGAACACTAGAGTGCCCAGAAATTTGCACTCGCATGAAGTGAATGTCAATCGATAATATCGAGAATAGGCTTAAAGATGCCATTTGGAAGGTGACGGAGAACCGTCAGAGATGGGCTTAAACATGCCATCTAGAAAAGATATTGGTTACATAAGAGACTCCTTTGCGAGAATTCCTATACTTGCTGCTGAGGAGGACTTCACCGTGGAAAGTTGACTTATGATTTGGGAAATAGAGTGTAGGAGCTTCGGTTGTCCATTACTCTATTGGGGAGTTAATTCTTGATTGAGGATGTGGAAGTGAACTGCATATCTGGTCAGGGTCCAGGCTGCACAATGACTTACTGGGGAAAGGTGAACTCGACCGTAACTGGTCGGGTCCAGGTCTTACAGTGCTCTATACTGTTATCTGGAGATAAGAGAGAAGGAACCTGGATAGTAGGTTTTCTTCGAGGTGAAAGCATGGATAGTAGGGCTATGAGAAGGAACCTGGATAGTAGGGTTACTTCGAGATGAGAGCCTGGATAGTAGAGCTATGAGAAGGAACTTGGATAGTAGGGTTACTTCGAGATGAGAGCCTGGATAGTAGTGCTATGAGAAGGAACCTGGGTCGTAGGGTTACTTCGAAATAAGAGCCTGGAAAGTTGGGCTATGAGAAGGAACCTGGGTAGTAGGGTTACTTCAGGATGAAAGCCTGGATAATAGGGCTATCAGAAGGAACTTGGATAGTAGAGTTACTTCGAGATGAGAGCCTGGATAGTAGGGCTATAAGAAGGAACCTGGATATTAGGGTTACTTCGAGATGAAAGCCTGGATAGTAGGTCTATGAGAAGGAACCTGGGTCGTAGCGTTACTTCAAAATGAGAGCCTGGATAGTAGGGCTATGAGAAGGAACCTGGATAGTAGGGTTACTTCGGGATGAAAGCCTGGATAGTAGGGCTTATGGGAAGGAACCTGGATCGTAGGGTTACTTTAGGATGAAAGCCTGGATAGTAGGGCTATGAGAAGGAACCTGGATAGTACGGTTACTTCGAAATGAGAGCCTAGATAGTAGGGCTACGGGAAGGAACCTGGTTCATAAGGTTACTTCAAAGCAATAGTGTAGATTAGTTGACCCGTTTGGTTTCGGGAACTGATTTTCCATTAGTCGTCTGCAGACGTGACCTGTATAACTGCTGGATTTGTTAAAGATAATTGTCTTTCCTGAAAAGATACCAGGGTTAATTATATGCAATGCATGAAATGCCTTGTGAGATGATGTTCTCAAAATAAATGAGATCCTGTTGTATATGATATGTATGCGCATGTCATGATGTATGTGCATGAAATGCTATTGGGGTATGTCCGAGTCTGGGAAAATAAATCCCTGACTGCTGCTAGAGAATATAGCATTCCTGGCTGTTGTAGAGAATTGTGGTTCTTCTACTTCCGCCGGGGATGGTGAACAGAAATGACTATGCTAGAGATTTACTCTTTGTTATTTATGAATATTCTGTCACGGAGAGATTATGTTTGAGAATAACTCTGCGGGGAACAACTTAGAAAGTGAAATTTTGTAGCTGAAGGGATCAACTCTGTTAGGGATTGAGCTTCTGTATCAAGAGAAATAAACTCTGCTTGGGAGATAAAATTTACTGACCCGCTCGCGATTATGAAATTCGGCTGGGGGATATAGCTATCAGGTTTCTGAATGACCCTGGCTGGGGAGATTACTTCCTGTTTCGAGAAAGTCGACATCAATGATTTTGAATACTTTTACTCTGTGGGGAGTCTATGTACTGATGATTATGCTCCAAAGCTATCTCTGTCCCGGTACCTACTGGGCAGAGTAATTGTCGGGTTTGACACTTCTTGTTTTTGCCCTTGTTTCTGGAATTACAAGTAATTGTATTTTTGTTTCTTATGTAAATATTTATGAGCAGCAATCATATTCAAATGCATATGTCAAGAATAAATCATTGGATGTTCTTGCAAAACAAAACAGAAAAAAGAAAAAACTCAAAGTTTCTTGTGAAAATGTTTTGTATTGATTTTTGAAGTTGGCCTGTAATAGGCGTTTTAGTACAAGGAGGATGACGCTCTAGTAAGATAATGATGCCGTAAAAATATAAGTTATACAATTTTGTGTAAAAGAAAATAGTTATGTGAAACAATCCCATTGAGTTCCATCTCAGCTATCACCCTTATGTCTTCGAGCATCTCATCACTTTGCTACTTGGCCGAAACTTGATTAGATTGATTGGTGTCGTCCGAGCTTGATAGTTGATAACGAAGTCTGGTCGTAAGATAATCCAATGGGACATAGTGATACACTTTATATCCCTAAATTTTTCCTGGACTGCCCTTTCGAGTTTTTAGTCCACCGGGATACCCTTTTTTGCCCAAGCCGCCTTTTCAGGTTTCCGGCTTGTCGGGTGTATAGATTTTTTCATTTTCATCCCTTATTTTGCTCGAACCCTTTTGGTTCTTCGGGAAGCTCTTATTTTTGCCTAGGCCAGTCAACCTAGCGGGTCTTTTAATTAGGCGTAGTATGTTTTTACTATGTATACATTGACAGGGTGAGGAAGGTCGTCACCGTCCATGGTGGTTAGAATCATAGCTCCACCCGAGAAAATGTTTTTAACCACAAATGGCCCTTCGTATGTGGGGGTCAATTTTCCCCTGGGCTCACCTTGCGGCAGTATGATGTGTTTGATCACTAGATCCCCAACTTGATATTCTTGACGTCTGACTTTCTTGTTAAAAACCTTGATCATTCGCTTTTCATACGTCTGACCGTGACAGGTAGCAATAAGTCTCTTCTCGTTGATTATATTTAGCTGATCAAGTCGAGTTTGGATCCAGTCGTCTTTGTTCAAACCCGCATCCTTCATAATCCTGAGAGAAGGTATATGGACTTCGATGGGTAGGACTGCCTCCAAGCCATATACCAGAGAGTAGGATGTTGCCCCTGTCGACGTCTGTGCTGAGGTACAGTATCCATGAAGAGCAAATGGTAACATCTCATGCCAGTCTTTGTATGTCACTGTCATCTTCTATACAATTTTCTTGATGTTCTCGTTAGCGGCTTTAACAGCGCCATTCATCTTTGGCCGGTAGGGAGAAGATTTATGTTGCTATATCTTGAACTGTTTACAGAGCTCGATGATCATTGTGTTGTTGAGATTCATACCATTGTCAGTAAAAATTATCTCTGGAACACCATACCGACATATTAGATCATGTCGAATAAACCGCGCCACAACGTTCTTGGTCACAGTAGCAAAAGAGGCCGCCTCAACCCACTTCGTGAAGTAATCAATGGCCACTAGATTGAAGTGATGTCCATTGGAAGCAGTGGGCCTAATTTCTTCGATCATGTCAATGCCCCACATTTCAAAGGGCCACAGAGTTGTCAAGACATTCAGGGGAACCGGAGGCACATGCACCTTATCAGCGTAGATTTGACACTTATGGCAAGTTCGGGAGTGCTGATAACAATCTGCTTCCATAGTGGACTAGTAATATCCTGCCCGTAGGATCTTCTTAGCCATGGTATGTCCACTGGAATGGATTCCGGAGGTACCTTCATGTAGATCTGTCATAATCCTCTCTGCTTCGCTCTTGTCTACACACCGTAGTAATGTAGAGTCAAGATTGTGCTTGTAGAGGATTCCATTACTGAGGAAGAATTTCGCAGTGAATCTTCTCAGAAACTTCTTATCATTGACAGATGCCCCTTCGGGATACTCTTGAGTCTCGAGATACCTCTTGACTTCGTGAAACCAGGTTTTGTCTGCCACCTATTCGGTTTCAACTTCACAGCAGTGTGCTGGTTCATCCAACCTCTCAATGGTGATTTGGAGAGCTTTGTTGTCCCACCTGACTTTGAACATAGAAGACATGGTAGCTAGCGCTTCCACTAACTGATTCTCCTATCATGGGAAATGTTCAAAAGTTACCTCCTCAAAGTGTGGGAGCAATGTCAACACGTGGTCTTTTTATGGAATGAGATTCAGATGCTTCATATCCCATTTGCCTTCGATGTGACTTATTACCAAGGTTAAATCCCCAAAAACTTCCATGAACTTGATCCCGAGGTCAATAGCGGCCTTGAGACCCGTGATACAAGCTTCATACTCCTCCATGTTGTTAGTGCAGTTGAAACATAGTCGGCGGTGAAAGGAATATGACAGCCCTCAGGAGATATGATTACTGCACTGATGCCATTACCAAGTGAGTTCGAAGGTCCATTAAAAACCATAGTCCATCAGGATCCCTCTTCGGATCCTTCATCTGGTCCAGGTTCTTCGTAGTCAGTTACCAGCATAATATTCTCATTCGAGAACTCAAAATTGATGGACTGGTAGTCATCCACTGCTTAATGATCCAAATGATCAGCCAATACACTCCCCTTGATTTCTTTCTAGGTTGTATATTATATATGGTACTCGGTTAAGATCATCTGCCATCTTGCTATTCTTCCTGAGAGAGCGGGTTTCTCGAAGATGTATTTGATTGGATCCATCTTAGATATCAACAAAGTAGTATGGGTCAACATATACTTTCTTAGTCGGCGAGCAGCCCATGCCAAAGCATAAGAAGTTTTCTCGAGCAGTGAGTATCGTGTCTCACAGTCGATAAACGTTTTGCTAAGATAGTATATTGCATGCTATTTTCGACCAGACTCGTCATGCTGCCCCAACACACACCCCATTGAATTGTCTAGCACTGTTAAGTACAATATCAAAGGTCTTCCTTCAACCGGAGGCATCAGAATTGGTGGTACTTGAAGGTATTCCTTGATTCTTTCGAAAGTTGTCTGGAATTCGTCATTTCACTTTACCACTTGATCTTTCTTCAGAAGCTTGAAGATGGGCTCACAAGTAGCAGTTAGATGCGAAATGAACCTGGCGATATAATTCAAGCGTCCCGAGAAACCTCTAACTTCCTTCTCTGTACGGGGAGCTGGCATTTATTGTATGGCCTTTACCTTCGTAGGGTCTACTTGGATGCCTTTGTCGCTGACAATGAAATCCAGGAGTTTACCAGACCTTACCTCGAAGGTGCACTTGTTCGGATTCAACCTCAGCTTGTATGTCTTTAACATGTCAAACAACTTTCGTAAATGATCAAGGTGCTCTTCCTCGGTTTGAGACCTGGCTATCATGTTATCAACATAAACCTTGATCTCATGGTGGATCATATCGTGGAATAAAGAGACCATGGCTCGCTGATAAGTTGCCCCAGCATTCTTCAACCCAAAAGGCATCGCCTTATAATAGAAGGTGCCCCACTGTGTAACGAAGGTTGTCTTCTCTATGTCTTCAGGAGCCATCTTGATCTGGTTGTAGCCAGAGAAACCATCCATGAAGGAGAAGATTTTATGTTGCGCTGTGTTATCGACCTGAACGTCAATGTGAGGAAGTGGGAAGTCATCCTTGGGGCTTAACCAGTTTAGATCTCTGTAATCCACACACATTCGTGCCTTACCGTCCTTCTTAGGTACCAGAACGACATTAGCAACCAACTGTGGATAGGAGGTGACAGCTAAGAACCCTGCATCGAACTGCTTCATGACCTTTGCCTTGATCTTCTCTGATATTTCAGGGCACATACGGTGGACCTTCTGTTTAACCGGAGGACAGTCTTCCTTAGTCGGCAAATGATGTACCATAATATCAGTGTCTAAACCTGGCATCTCTTCATATAACCAGGCGAAGATCTCAACGGAGTCGTGCAACATTTGTATCAACCGCTGTTTGACCTTAACTTCCAAATTTGCGCCGATCTTGACTTATTTTCTGTCTATTTCTGTGCCCAGGTTTATCGTCTCAACTGGCTCTTCATGAGGTTGTATAGCCCTTTCTTCCTACTGTAATAGTCTATCAAGTTCTCCAGGCACCTCACATTCATCCTCACCTTCGTCCTCGGCTTGGTTGATCGGATTTTCAAAGTCATAACGGGAAGTAGCAGAGCTGTTATCAATGGGATCCAGAATGGATATGGATCTGTAGTATGATACGTGAGTGTGTGTAAGAGCATAACTGTTTTGATAAAGTGAAAACATAAAATAAAAACAGAGGGCCCAAAATTTGTATGCAAGGAACGTCCAATGTTTTATTGATGATATATAAAATGACAAATAATAGCCCTCACAAACAAAGCCAATGTGCCTCGGGCAAGGCACAAGGCTGTAGAAGTTAAATTGTTTATTACAAATCTCAAAACAAGTAAGACAATTACTGCGAAATAAAATAAACTGGTATAAAGTTCCTAGCCGTCCAGTTACTTGTTCCACCATTGGTAGTTGGGTAGATCCAGCTGTCAATGTCAGAGTCTTCCTCACTGTCTTCAATGGTATTAATTCCCTGATTGCTGATGCGTAGGGGAGGTCCTCTAGCCCGAGCGCGACGAACAGACCTTTGGCTCCTGAAGTAAATCCCAAACCAAACTTGTCAGTTTTGTGAGTAAAATCAGGGAGTTATCCCCAATTGGTATACCCACCTTCTTCAACCACTGCTCTGGCGACTTTTAGAGAAGCCATCTTCAGAGGAGGTTTGTTGCTGGTAGTAGTTTCAGTCGATGCCAAGATCTGGGGAACCTCTTCAAAATTATGGAAAGGAGTCTCTATGAATTCCCCATCCATCTCTACGTAACTGAAGGAGTTGAGGTGGCTCACCATATACTCCTCTTCACCATGCACAGTGACAATCTTCCCTTTTACTGGATACTTCAGTATTTGGTGCAGTGTAGAAGTAACAGCCCCAACTTCATGGATCCAAGGACGACCCAACAAACAAGAGTATGATGGCCTGATGTCCATCACATAGAAGGTGGACTCAAAGGTTTGAGAGCCTACCTTGACAGGGATGTCCAACTCCCCATGCACCATTGCCTTTGACCCATCAAAAGCCCTTACCACAATGTTACTAGGCTTTAAAGTTAATCCCTCACAGTCCAACCGATCCAACACCTTCTTAGGCAGAACATTCAGCGAAGACTTAGTATCTATCAGCACATGAGCCATAGTGGTGCCCCTGAATTCAATCGAGACATGCAGAGCATCATTATGCTTCCTCCCTTTCGGTTTCAAGTCTGCATCTGAAAAACACAGCCCATTGTCAGCAATTAGGCTGGCCAAACAGTCTTTGAATTGATCAACTGATGTTTCCTGTGGCACGTGCACAGTCTTGAGGAATGCGATCAAAGCCTTCGCATGGGCCTCGGAACACAACAGCAGAGACAACATAGATATCTTTGAAGGGGTCTACCCCAGCTGCTCGGCCATATTGTAGTTGCTATTTTTGGTTATTTTCAGTATTTCCTCTATTTCTTGCTTAGAGGCTTCCACGACAATATTTCTAGGTGCCTTCGTCCAGGCAGGCTCACCTATAACTTCTTTGCCGAGGGTCCCAGATGACTCGACGATGGGAGTGATAATTAGAGTAAGACAAGAGTAGTAGTTGGAATAGCAGATGAAATAACAATAAGCCTATTGACAGTCTTCGGGGAAATCTCGGGAGAGAAAAACTTCCAATTCTGGTAACCTTGCTGGTCCCGACGATGTTACTGACATTAGGATCAGCCTCTTCATTCTTCAGATCTTGTTTGATGCCATGATAGTACACATCGGCACCATAATGCAAGGGGACAACTTTGTCTGAGGCGTACGGGACAGGACCAGGAAAGGTGATTATTAACGGAGCGACTCTTGAAGCAGATGTAATCCTAACAAGCCTTCTCGAAGAGGCCTTGGAAGGATTGGCGGAAATGGTTATAATAGCAACATCTTCAAACAGAACAGTGAGAATCAAGGTTTTCTCGAAGAAGATTTCTTTGTTGTCCATCAGGCACTGAACACTTGACTTCAAAAAATGGCAACCAGAAGGCAGAGATGAACACATGTGGCAACCTTCACCACAACCCAGAAATAAACCGGACAATAACAAATTCTTCTTAACAGTCATAAGAGGAGTATAAACTTCATCAACTAAGGTCACAAACAGATTAGTATCAACAACATTAACTCCACGGTTGTGCTTAGGCATGGGAGCAGTTATGACATTGGGCTTTTCTGGAGCATCGAACTCAATCTCCTTGGCTTCGATCAGATCATGTACCTTATTTCTCATAGCCCAACAGTCATTAGTATCTTGTCCAGGACTCTCGGAATGATAGGCACACCGAGCATTTGGATTATACCGAGGAGATGCGGTATTCAGATTCTTGGGATCCTCTTTCAAGGATACCAAGTTGGATCTCAGCAGATGGGGTAGAACTTCAGCCAACATCATGTTAATCTGGGTAAACTGCCGTTGTGGTCTTTCCACCCTTTGTTCATTGTTGCATTGTGGAGCAGCCGCTGGCCTAGGTATCATTATGGAACTTACTGTCTGACGGTGTTCACCTCTGCTTTGGCCTCTCGGGCTATAGATGGAACTAGCTTTATTCTTACCAGTAAAAGGCTTCATTATCGAACTAGAAGAGGCATCCTTCTGTATCTTACCTCTCTGAATCCCAGCTTCTACTCTCTCTCCAGTTAGAATCAGCTCGATGAAACCAGCTGACGAGTTACCAATCAAATGATTAAAGAATGGACCAGATAGCGTCCCCAGAAACATATCGATCAACTCCCTATCAGACAAAGGGGGTTGGACTCTTCCAGCCAAGTCTCTCCACTTCTGTGCATAGTCCTTAAAGCCCTCACTTGCACCCATGTACATACTCTAGAGTTGAGTACGAGTAGGAGCAAGGTCAGTGTTATATTGATAATGCTTATAAAAAGCAGCATCCAGATCTTCCCAATTTCGGACATTGGCTCTCTCTAGTTGGTAGAACCATCCAAGCTGAGCCCTTGAAAAATTGTCTTGAAATAAGTGAACACACAAATTTCTATCAGCGGTGTGGGGCTAGATCTTTCTGATGTAGGAACAGAGGTGGAGTTTTGGGCAAGACACACCATCGTACTTTGCAAAAATTGGAGCCTTGAACTTCTGCAGTATGACCACTACCGACACCAATCCCAATTCTTCGAAATCTAACCCAGGTATCCTCTAGACTTCCATAGCACTCAGAAGATCTTCCAACTGCCTATATCTATCCTCAGTAGGAGGATACTGCTCATCATTGTAGTCTGTATCATTGTCATAAACTTTAGGATTGGGGTCCTTTTCCCTTGTCTCTCCTTCTTGATTCTCCCCTTCCTTGAATGAAGAGGTCAGATCGACTTGTTGCTTTAACAGCCCCCTGAACCTTCTGCCCATATTCAGAATACCAGCGACCTTCTTCTTTTTCTTTTTCTCCTTCAGGATGAGGGCTTTCAGATCCTCCTGCCTTTTCTCCAGATTTATGAACATTTGTTGGAATTGGGCATTTTGTGCCTGAAGATCCTTGATGCTTTATTTGTAATACATTTATGTTGAAATAAACAGCGAAGAAGATGAGAAACCTGTCATGGTACCTGTTTATGCGATGCTATGAATGGGATGCGTATGCAATGATTTCAAGGATTCTTAAAGGCTTGGATTTGTTTAACCAAAAGGAACACACGTTAATTGCATTAATAAGTTCGAATTGTTACAAGGAATTCCTTTTAGGCTTACAATAACACAAAAGAAAACTTAAAGCAAAAAAGAAACTAGGTCTCTCAGGAGCGTATCCTCTTTGGTGCAATGTAGGCGTTTATGTTCCTTTCTTCATGAAGTAGCCTAGTGAGCTCCAAGACTTTCTTCTTGCCGGCATAGAACTGAGCTTCAAACGTGTCCCTCTCCTCTTTGAGTTGAACCCAGGACTTCCGTAACTCTTCATGATCAGTTGGCATGTCAGGATGATGACCAAGGGAAGTAATATCTCCTTCAATATCTGGTTCCATAGTTATTGGTAGGACAGTAGGGTAAGGCATCATAAGAATTTGGGAGCGAGCTCGTACCCATCGGGGATAAGGCTCAAGAGGATTGTAATTCTTGTGCCCTAGCGTCTTTCTGTCAATTTTATGCACCATGCCCCAAGCTTTTATGAACCTTTTGCAGTGTCCCTGAGCATCATTCTCATAGTTGAAGGCGATTCCTTGGATAAGCGTATCATGAGGACCATCTCATCTCACATAACCAAACTGACGCAATGCCAAACAAGGGTTGTATGTGATTCCTCCCCTAATTCCTAAGAGAGGGACATTAGGGAATTCACCACAGAGGTCGATGATGGTAACATCTTCTGAGAACCGTGAACACCAATGAATGTCTGAGTGTGCAAGGGACATCAGCCTACGAGACCATTTCAGACCCTGTTCATTCTTCAAGACAGACTTGGGTAGGTGAGAAATAAACCACCTAGCCAATAGAGGAGTGCAACACAGGAGGGTCCCCCTTCTCTTTAGAGTGCGAGCATGCAGAGAGTGTAGAATATCCCCGAGTAATGTAGGCACCGGATTATGAGACAGAAAAACCTTAATAGCGTTCACATCTACGAGTTGATCCATATTTGGGAAAAGTACCACCCCGTAAACGAGAAGTGCCAGCACCTCTTCGAAAGCTTGTAAATCCAGGGTATCCCAAAAATGGTAAGCCTTCTCGAATAGAAACTTAACCGGGATTCCTTGGACACTTCCTCTAGTCTCCCAAATTGTCACTATGTCAGACCGTTGTAAGGACAGAGCTCTATCAATATTTTCAGGCTTTGGATGTTCTTCCGTACCGTTGAAAGGTAATTGATCAAGAATAGGTACCCCTAACAACTGATAAAATTCCTCCATAGTAGGTACTAGCTGGTAATCCAGGGAAGGTGAAACAATGGTGCATAGGATCAAAGAACTGAAACAACACTTTTAACAATTCTTCATCAGGTTTTGCAGTGACCAAGTTGAGCAACTGACCATGCTTTTTAGTGAAATGAGAACTTTCAGGAACCCTTAATGCCATGTCCTTTAGTTGGAGAGACACTTTCACAAGGTTAATTTGGATAGTGTTCCTACGGGCGGATGCCATGTCCTATAAAAAAACACAAAAATGGGCCCTAGGGAATCCTTGAAATGGTTAGTTATAATATGCCATTCTTATGATGTCATGATCATGCTAGAAAATCACATGTATAGAAAATAACAAGCAAGTCACACCAAGTCCTTAGGTTTAAAGCCTGCATGAGTTTTAAGGTCATTCCATCTTGAAGTTGGATTAGTTCAACCTGTCCTATAAATAGTAATCGGGTTCTAAGGGATCTCAATATCACCGATATTTCCCCCAGATTCTTTCAATAGGCGATTGACTCGCAACCAAACAAAACACAAGAGCCAAACCTCAATGAGTTTAGCATCGAGTGTTTGTCGACCTTGGGAATACACCAAACCGGCCATATCGCTACGTCCTATTGGCCAAGTTGTGCAATTAAAGGTTCTAAGGTCAGTTGATGCTTCATGACACCACGCGGTGGCCCCGTACTCTCCCTGATTGACTCAAGGGTTACCGGTACCAACCAAAGTTCCACATCAACGTAGCTACTGTTTCAACCGTGTCAGAATACCCCGCACAGTTCCCTCACAGTTTATTGCTACTTACCTAAATGGTATCCCCAAATCCGGGTGTAGGATCTATATAACCCCAACAAAACCCTTGAATATAAAGTAGGCAAAGCAAAAGACAAGCAAGCAAGTTACAAATGACCTAGATTTTAAGGTGTACCCCACTTATTCTAAATCCCCAGCAGAGTCGCCAGTTCTGTGATACGGTGGAAGAACCGACTCTTAATACTGGTTTGCGTTTTTTGTTCACAAATGTCGCATTAAGCAAGAGTCGCCGCCGACTTTTATTTTATCCAACAAAGGAAAAGGAAAAAGAACAGAAAAAACCTTTTTTGAGATGTTTCTGAGTACCTGGGGTAGATTATAGAAAAGGAAGGTGTTAGCACCCTTTCTATCTGTGGTTTTCCACGGGCTCTTAGGTACTTGCTCATTTTGAAATTGCTTGTGTGTGCTTGTTTTGAAAAGTTTTACTTCGTGATAACCCTTGTATCGGTCCTCAATAGTGTGACGAAGTTGTTTTGAAAAGTGTTTGTGTGAAAAAAATTTGTTTGAGCAACTACCTAGGAACTAATCTACCTACTAAAAAAAGTTTGTTCGTTTTCCTTTAGACAACGCTATCCTATTATTAAGGAATAGGTAGAACCGCTGTTGGAATTTTAAGGGACGTTCGAAGGGACAAGTATGATCACAAAAGCAATGTTAGGAAATTTTAGTAATCATCCTAAATCCTTAAAGATCTTTTTCCGAGGCAACATCCGAATGGGTCATTTTAGATCATTTGGGACTAGAGGATGACCACTAACATTCCCTATACTTCATGACCATTTACGAAAGGCAACCGGAGTGGAGTAAACCCTAGGAGTGAGCATGTGCAAGTGTATTTTTTCAGTTAATTATCTTGGCACAATTAGGATTTTCTATTGTTTTAATTTCAATTTGCATTTCCATACAATCCTATTAACATACATCTAAGCAGTTTATAGTTTGCAGAAATTAAAATGCGAGAAATTAAAGTTCTAGCTATTACAAGGCTTTCGCAGATACATAATTATTTTAACAGTAAATAAAGATGCGTAAATTTAAAACCCTAATTACTATTACAAACTCGGAGCAATTACAATAATAAAAAAGGAAAATTAAAGGCGCGCGACGAATTAAATGCGAGAAATAATTGGAAAACCTAAAAATCTAACTGAGAAATTGTTTAGGTTATTTTTTGAGAAAAAATTAGGTTATGTACAAATTTAACCCTAATTCTAAGTATTTTAAATTATGAAAAAAAGAAATAATTAAATTACCCTCATTTTAATTAAACTATTTAATTAAAAAAAAAATTATAAAAAATGATTTTTTTGATATTATTATGATTTTTTGATTAAATAAAAAAATCATGATTTTTTGTGTTATTTGAAAAAAGAAATAATTAATAAATAATAAAAAAGAATTGAAATAAAAAAGAATAGACTTGGGCTTGCATAAGCAATCCAGGGGCAAGAAAAACAACCTAAATCTTTTAGAATCATGGAGATTGAATGTGATTTGTTTGCTATATGATATCTTTCCAAAACCATCCAAATCATGCTATTTTTTCCTCAATTCGCCTTGGTTCGATTTGATCTGATTAGGCCAGCTTAATTAGATTTGATTCTAATAAAAATTAGATCAAAAACCCAATCTTTGATATTTTTTTCATTTATTTAATTTAATTTGACTTTTAAATAATCAAAAATAAAAAATAAATAAATAAATAGAGAAAATAATATATGGATTCTGATTTGGGTCGTGGACCATGTCCTCAACAAGATGAAATCATGAAAAGCTAGGCCCATTTGACAAAAAATGCACTTTTGAGCATATTTGACTTTTGGCAATTTTCCAAAAACTGTCAACTTTGACAATGCACATCTCTTCCAATTTTAACCCTAGAGAGCTTTTCTTAGACTTTTTAGAAAGCTTAGGATGTCCCATAAACAACCCTTTTGGTTTAATCTCAATTGGGTCTTCCATGTTCATGTAAGAAGCGTTGACCCAAAAGCTATTTTTGTTGACTTTTCAACAGGACCTATAATGTAGAAATTCATATCTTTTTATGAGTGCATTTTTTGAACTTGAGGGATGAAGATGAGTTGTAGGAAATTGTATTTTATTCAAAATTAGACTTGGATGAGAAATTTATGATAAAGTATGATAAAGTTATGCTTGGTCAAAGTTTGGTTGACTTTTCATAAGAAACCCTAATTTAGTAACTTTTGAGTTTTGATGAGTTAGGAGCATTCCTTGAGGAATCATCATCAACACTTGATCAAATGATGGATATCACTTCAAAATGTTGGTGTTGACCAAAAATCTTGAAGTTTGACTGTATGTGGGTCACAATTGACTTTTGACCTAATACAGTCGATTCTCAAGCATCTTAGCAGTTGACTGGGTAAACTTCTTGTGCAAGGCATGCAACTGGGCATGGATGATCTTAAGAACATATTAGGACCATGGAAAAGATTTTAGGCCTTTTGAGTTCACCCATCTTGATGAAAATGGAAACCCTAGTTGGAGGTTCATTGCTTTAGGAGAGAGTTTGTCTGGTCAACTCTTGGACATCCTTGAGCAAGTTAAGGGTATTAATGAGTATATATTGAGTAAAATGGGCGGGCAAATTTTGAGGTACAACACAAGGGGTAGGTATTAGCATCCCTCACGCCCGTAGTACTCCATGGGATCCACTCTTGTTGTTCTAATCAAAGGGTGGGTTCATATCTAAGGCTTATGAGCTAAGGGGAATATGCATGTATGCAAAGTGTATATACAAAGAAATAGATTTTATTAGTCGTGCCTGCCTCAGTTGTGAACCTTTGTGCCTATGTACCGCCACTCATGCAATAAGGATCAAGGCACTTATAGTTCTCCTCAAAACTTTTTGTTGGTTGCATGTTTTTTATGGATAATTATACATTTGCATCCTTACGGTTAGGGTTGCAATTTGTGCTTGGCGTTGCAGCTCGTAAAGTGACTCATGCTCGGCCCCTAGCACACTTAATATTTCCAAGTTGTTCAAATTTGAAACAACACATCCTTATTGAAAAGGTTTTAAAGGAAAAAATTCTGAAGACAAAAAGGTTTGCATTGGTTGGTACTTTTTTGATTTGGGAAAGAGTTTGCAATTTGAACCGTAATAAAGTACGGAAGTGAAAATAGAGCAAGATTTAGTCTAAACTGAGTCGCTCTACCCCACAAGAATCAACTACATACGATTCGCATCTTCGTTTATTCACATCTTCCTAAGGGAAACTATCTATCTCTATCCCTAACATTATCATACAAAGGTAGTCCTAAGGTTTGGATAGAAAAGGAAAACATCTACCTAATTAGCATGCTTGGATTACAATCCTAATGTCTAACTCAAATCAGAAACAAAGCGAGTGCATCCTAAGGGAACATTCAAAATCCTAAAGGGAAAAGCACAAACATAAGTGTAATCAAACAAAGTCGAATCAAAACCAAAACGAAAATCAAGTGTGGGTTTGCAACAAAGAATGAATCCAATAGATTTCAAAGTGGGAGTAAGGAACTCTTTCCACTTGATTTTCTCAAGCACTGGTATCGAGTAACAACTCGAAGTGTCGACGTTTAAAGAAATGTAAGATATCATCGTCAAAACAAATGACAAAGTGTAGGGGGTTGGTTACGAACCTTTTTCAACTTTATTTGACTCAACAGACAAGAATAAGAACAGTTCAAATCATCAACCTATAACGTGAGCTAAGAACGACACAAACTAGAAATTGTGGGGGCCGATTGCAAGCCCTTTGCTCCACTTATTGACTCGATATCAAGCACAAAGTAAATAGGAAATGGGAAGGGAGTGGGATTTTCCTTCATCGAGGTCTTTTGCACACAAACAGACACAAACATTGCCTTCGTCGAGGACTTTTAACAAGTATGAACATTGCCTCCTTTGAGGACTTTAAACAGATCTTCCCACCTAAAGTAGGGACTCCCAATCATGCATCTCCATTACTACTTCTAATGGAAAGGAAAAGAAAATACAATACGAAATCAAAACCAAAATCAGAAACAATACCAATCGAAAAATAATTTCAGTAACAAAGCGCAATCAAAGCATAGAAACCCAATAGTCTTCGCGCAAGCTTCACCAATCAAAAGAGAAATAATAAGAAAAGATATCCAATATAAGAATAAAGACATTAATGTTTTAGAATAGATCGCATTCGGAAAACACGTCGCATCAAGATAATTTCCCTGCACAAAACAATTCTACACAAGCACAACATAATCCTCAAATCGCATATCACGCAAATACTCCTTCGAAAGCTTGCACAAACTAAAAAAAAAAGTTAGCTATAACAAGGAAGCATAAGCATAGCTCAATCATCAAGTCATAACTAAAAAAATTAAATTGAATTGCAAACAAATCAAGTCCAAATAAGCATCGGAACATGGAAGTTAAAAACCATGCAGCAACATCGTTATCTCATGAACCGAGCAAAACGTCGATCTAAAATCATCAAAACTCAATGCCAATGCCAAAAAAATACCAAGAAAAGTTTAACGATGCATTGAAAAACAATTAAATTGGACATTTGTGCATACTTACCATATCCGTACAGCACCATACCCAATCATGAAATTACTTAGAAAACCGCATCGAAAACAATAAATCTCAACATAGATGTTCAACAAATCCTCAACTATGATCAAGTATGCATGAAACAACAATTAGAGAGAAATTTATAATACATTTACACTTTTTGGGAAGAGACATATACATGAACCGAAATCGATCAAAATCAAATTCAAAACTCACAATCGGATGCATAAAAACACTTACCGATTCAAGTAATGTTGCTAGGAAATTACAAATAAGCTGCAATCAATTAATTCACATCAATGTGTAGATTCCAAGAAATTAACTCAAAAATAATAATCAACTCAATAAATTCAATAATTATGAACAATTATCGAATCGTAATCAAGCTTCGACATGCAAAATCAATAATAAAAAATAATTGACGTGTCGACAAATGAAATCCAAACAATTAAGCAATTAATTATCTGATTCCACATTTGTCCATAATCGAAATTCGAGAAATAATTAATTCTCAAACTCTATTAAATTCAACTCATGCAAAGTCAAATAAGCACTTAATTCAAAATCGATTAATCAAAGAAGCACTTAAATAAATTAAGCTTCAAGAACACTTACCTTATTGACGCGAAAAGGAAGAAGTAGATTAGAGAATTGATCGAACTCGCTGGAAGGAAGAAGTTCTGATTAGAACTCGCTAGGAGGGAGGAATATCTGCCACGGAAAAATAGACAGAGAGAGGAGGAACCGATTAGTTCCGGTGCAGGCTGGTGGTCGGCGTGGTTAGGCGGGTGCGATCTTGAGGGTGGAGGAAGGCGGCCGGTGTGAGTGAACTCGGTGGTGGAGGGGAAGAGTCTTGAGAAATCTTGAGAGGAAAAAGCTCTTGAGACTTGAGAAAACATGAGATTTTTTAGTGTGATTTTTAAATAATAAGCCAAAAAGTCATTCTAATTTGAATTTTAAAAATATATAGGCAAGCCCGTATATCTTGTTTGGAAAATGATATAAAATGACCAAGTTCCCTTGTTTCCTGAGTAGTGCAGAATTTTCAGCTTTTTTTGGTGTACAGTGTGAGAACAAACCACAAGCTCATTAGTTTCGGTGCATAATTTTGACACGAACCCTGAAACAAAAACATCGATGACGAAATTTGTGATGCAGTGCCGAAAGAATTGCCCTGATACGATAAAAATCAAGAAAGTTATGAATTTCACAGTGGCGAGAAAATTGAGACATAAAACTCTCTGTTTAGGGTTATGCAGAATTTTCATCTTATTTCGGTGTTCAACTTTGGAAGCAAGCCATAAATTGAAGTCTTTTAAGTACAATCCGAACTCGGAACCTGAAGCAAAGTTGTAGCTAACACAATTCGTGACATCGTGCCATGAGAATCATCTTGGTATGTTGAAAATTGAGAAAGTTACATTTTTGCAATATCAGCGACACAGTCAACAAATAACCATTTCATAGTGCAATTTTCTCAAGTGATTCGCACTTTCCGAGATCTTCTTCAAATGATTAACTTCTGACACGAACATATGAATTGAGAATAATATCAAAACGGATTTTATGCCCAAAGATCCATACAAAATCGTTGAACCAGGAGAAAGTTATGAATTTTGAACATTTGATAAACAACATATTAATATACTGGTTCAGGGTACCAATCTCAAGTAATTTGAATTTTTGGAAGTCTTCATCACCGAATCAGCTTCCAACCCGAACATAAGAATTGAAGAAAAGAACTAGACGATTCAAATGCCCCAAGATCCACTCAAAAGTGATTTACCGTTTAGAAGTTAAGGATTTTTAATGTCCGAAAACCAGCGAACTAGCAGATCCACTGTATAACATGGTTTTAGGTATTTTCCCTTTTGAAGATCTTCCTTACAAAACTAGCCTTTTACCTGAACATTTGAATTGGAGAAGATAACAAGACGGTTTTGTCATACCCCAAATTTGTCCACCTATTTTTCTCGTTATCTATAGCCGAATATCCAGTCATTTAAAAGTCATTAGGTCTAGGAATTTAAAATGTCTCTTTGATGTAATAAATAAAATTATTATTTAAAAATAATACATTTATTTATTTATCATCTTTGTTCATTTTATATTAATGCTTAGATTTCCAAACGTTCATTTATTTAGTTTTGCTTTTTTAAAAGGTATATAATAGTTTATTTTGAATTATTTATATATTTCTTTAAAAATAACAAATATTATACCATCCTTTTAAATTTTAAATGCTACTTTTATTATAAATAATTAAGATAGCACAATTGGTAAGGGGTAATTGGTAAGAATAGTGAGCATAAGGTTGTGTGTTCAATTCTCATTTTGCTACCTTTTATATTTTATTGTCTTTTGTGTTTTTTATTTAAAAAGGATAAAAAGGTCGTTTTTATATTATTTTATTATTATTTTTGTTTTCTATTTTAAGGCTATTTTACATTTATTTTTTACTTTTCAAATATTTGATTTTTATGCACTTAATAGTTAAATTTTGGAATAAATAAATAAAATATTTTCAAATCAATCTCAATATTTAGAATAGTCATAAACAAGGCTAGATTCACAATCTTGTTCACCAAGATATAGACCAAATTTCAATCAATTTTCAATATTCAAAATCATGCCAAAAAAAGATCAATTTCACTTAATTTTTGACCTAATTCTCAACTATAAATACCCGTCTATTTTCATAGTTTGGGACATCAACAATAATTCAATTACCAACAATTTTTCAATCTCTCTCTTACAAACCATGTTGACTGTTGTTATCTTTAACAAACAATGACCAACAATTAATTAACAATTCTAATTAGCCTTCAACCTTCTGAACCTCCGACAATCTCCACAACAGCAACGGATCTAGTCGCCGCACACCTATTACGCCCTCCGTCGTTGCATAAAAATGTCATTGCGAGTATTTTTATTTTTTCTTATGGTATGTTTTGTTGTGGCATAATCTAAGTTTATGTATGATTAATATATTGTAGTGTTTTGATTGAAATTTTGGTTATTGCGTTTGACTTTTTGATTTTGGTTTTTTATGAGAACCATGGTTGATGAATGTTAGGCGTTAGAGAGCAGAAGAAGCAAATTGATTTTAAAATATAAATGGTGATAGATTGAGAACTATTAAGAGATAATTGTCTATTGTTAACTCATTATTATATTAGGCTTTATTTCTATTTTATTTTAAATAATTATCCACTATGTGTTGGTTTTTCATTGTCATGTTTGTTTATTTCTATTTTATTTTATATTTATATTATTGTGTAAACTAATTAGGATTTCTTAATTAGATTTAAATTATAGGCCAAGCCCCCTACTATATGCAACCCCTAGAATTACTACCAAACTGAATTCACACCCCCTCCTGCATAATGGGGCAACTCCAAATTCTGAACTTAGACCCTTATTATTTATACCTCATATTTTTACCACCCTGTTACAAAACACACCCCCAACCAACTTTGACTCAGAATTTCTTTTAAGCCTAAATAAAATTCTACAACACCACCCAGTCTTAATGTTTACACCCTTTTAAATTAATTAATTAATTTTATTATATGATTTAAGTAATTTATTTTGATTTATTATTTAATTTAATTATCACATATTTTTATTGTTTGCATTAAATAACTTTTGCATAATTATTAAGTAATTATTATATTTTTTATTAAAAATATTTAATATATTTTTGATAAATTATAAAATACTTATTTATTAATCAAAATATTGTCTAAAACACTAACCCTGATTTTATAATTGCATTAAATATATTTTTTTCATTCAAATTTATTTTCTCATATTGCATAGCACCTCTAAAATAGCTAACTAATCAATTACTAACATTTTTTCTACTAACATAATTTTAAATTCAATATATTTTCAAAAAGGATTGTGGAAATCTTTTATATTAACTGCGAACTGCGTCTATGATTCTGCAACTTTCAAACCCAGACTGGATTCAAGGATTAATTTAAAATATTTCGACAATCCATAGAAAAACAACCAAACACTTCGAACTACAAATTGAGACTCTGATTCCTCATAGGAGGATACATAGACACGCGACTTAAAATCTAAGGCGAGTTCTCCTAATTAAAAAATTAATACCCTATCCTACCCTTTTAACCTAAACCCTAGGACTTCCTTGAGAATAAGGTAGATGAAGGGTGCCTAACACATTCCCTTCATCTAAAGTGAATCAAGAACTTGGAATCTTTGTATCAATTTAGGGTTATTCTGTTATTCACCCATCATTAGAACAAAAAGTTATGGTAGTGACTCGTTATTGTTTGCCGGCTATGGCAGTTGGCAACTTTGTTGGGGACTCAACCCTAGGGTTTAGAAGACTCTCCTTTTTAGGTTTAGGGTTTTTGTTAGGGTTTTCTATTGTTGGTGATTTTCTATATTTTCTTATTTTATTTATTTATTTATTTGGTTTATTTATTTGTTTTATATAATTTTCATTATCATATTATCCGTTGTGACTCAAATTTTCTTTTCAAACCCTTAAAAAGAAAGTTCGTCTATTGGCCATGGGGATATATCATCCCTATGAGTTTTTTTGATGACTTCGCCTAGAGTCGATGGAATTCCGAAAATGGAATATGTCTCAAGAGCTAGACTTTTTGGGGATAGGACTTTGGAATGAAACCTATAACTCTTTGTATAACCATAAACCAAAATCTCATGGTGCGAGTTTGTACGACTTTAGAGACGAAAGTTTCCTTCTACAATAAGGATCCGCTTAAGGGAGGCCCTTGTGCCTTTCCCTCTAGTGTTATCCATGATAACCTTAAGGAAGCCACCTTATATGGAGGGTAGAATATCCGTAGGCCAAAATTAGGAACCTAAAAACTAAGGATATCTTTCACAAAACCTCACCACCAGGCATTCATGCATTTTGCATTTCAGATATTCATTTGTTTTTGCATTTTTGTTTTCTTATTCACATGATTACTAAGAGGAAAAAACATAAAAGGTTTTTGGTTAGTATCCTAAAAATGGATGCCAAAGGGAAACAACTTGTTAGTGTTAGTTATATCAAGCCAAATATGACGCAGATAAAAATCATCAAGGGGAAACTATCTGATAGAGCCATGAAATTGTTTGTTCGCTGCTATAGGGATACCCTTGAGTTGACAAAAGTGGATGTACAATTGGATATTATCACTTCCTTGGTTAATTTCTACGATCCGCATCTAAGATGTTTCACTTTTCAAAAATTTTAACTAGCGCCAACTTTGGAGGAATTTGGTAGAACTTTAAATTTTTATTAAAGAAAATTTGATGTGGGAATGGACAGACTGTTGATGTTAAAGACTTAGCAAGAGGTTTAGGGATACCCTATGCTAATTTGTCACCTAATTACAAAAAATATGGTGGTGTACAAGAGATAAAAAACAATATTTGGAAGCTAAAGCCCTTTTCTTTTACCAATAAAAAAGAATGAGAGTCCTGTGTTGATTGTTTGGGACTACTTGTCTTTGGTGTAACTCTATTCCCGTAGACTCTGGACTATATTGAACTTGCACCTATTAGTGTTGAAATTCTGGTGTATGCCAGTCTTCAGATGTTATACTCAGTGTCTAGACATCTGATATGACATAATAAATACACTGCAAGGTAGATACCCAATTTTTCATGCACACAAACCAGCATGATATCCATTCATCTCTTTTGACATCATCTGTAACATTCACACAGTTTTATCCAAGCTGCACCATATATACTTTGAAGGTGCAGAGGATAGAACACACGATGTACCTAGTTCTGTCCATCTGGTACACATGATCAGCAGAGAGCAAACAACCTTCACAGTTCTGTTTCTCCTGCACAGATATCAGCATGATGTCTTAACATGTTCTGAGACATCATCTGTTACAACATTACAGTTTTACCTTGATATATAACAGACAGAATTATAAAGTGTTGAAGGTAAAAACACAAATCAGTTGTTGACCCAGTTCGGTGAAACACACCTACTCTGGGGGCATACCAAGCCAGGAAGAAGATCCACTATCAGCAATATTAATTCAGGACTAAACTTCACAAGTTCCCATCCCTCACTTAATCATTTACCCAGTGCAACCTATACCTAGGAACTCCTAGATAGAAACCTACCAGTTTCCATTCCTATTGTCGCAACAACAGAAGTCTTACTCCTACTCAAGAAGTAGTGCCCTCCCACTTGGTTTCCTACATTACAATGAATATGAAGTAATGCAAAAATACTTAGACTTGCTTCACAGCTTCGTCCAAGAACACTCAAACTCTTACCTACAGGTATCGAGTTACACACATGGTAACCTTGCCACAGACCGACAGGTTTACCTAACAGAGCACCCCCAATATTACATTCTCTCCACATTGAAAGACAGCAGCTCTGTTGAATATATAGCAGCTGCAACTTCAGTTAGGGTTTCCACAAAAACCTAGGGTTAATTCCGTTTTACCTAAAGACCAGGTCACAGGGCTTTATTAACCAGGTTAGGGTTGAGCTAGGTTACCCCTCAGAAAACGCAGGATTCTGTTCAGGAAAAGACTGAGTTATTTTCCTGAAAAAACTCAGACTTATCCAACCTGCAAACCTGTTAGTTCAGAACAGGATGTCATAACATCTGTTATGACATATGAGAAAACCTGTCTACTGATTTAGCAAAATGTGATCATTTTGCAAAATGCTCAGATACACACTTATAAACATCAGTACTTGAATTACAATATTTTTCTGCAAAGGTACCTAATGAGTCAGTACAAACTAAACTAGAATGTTATGACATCAGTCATGACATTCACACATACACTTGGGATTTACCAAAAATGCAAGCTAATACCTAAACACCTACAAACTCCCCCTTTGGCAGATTTTTGGCTAAAGACCCTAAGCAATCAGAGATAGATAGCAGCAGAAATAAGTGACAGCAGAAAAATAGAATGTCAAGTACTAATTATTCTCCCCCTCTTTAGCCACAAATGGGCCAAAGATACATGTTTATAAAATTATACAGTTATCCAAAACAAAATAATAGGAGCAGCAGCAGAAAACAACTGAATACACTTCCAAACTCCACCAGATATCAGCACTAACCAGCAACACCACCAAACAACAACCAACCTTCAAGCACTGTCATCAGATCCAGAGGATTCGGGCTTCTTTCTTTTCTTGTGAGCAATGTCAGCATTCTTCTCTTTGTTTGATGTCTCAACATTCTTAGAGACATCTGGATTTGTTTCAGCATTTGAACTTTCTTGGTTCAGAGGAAGAGGTTGAAATAGTCGTATTGGATGATGATGGTGTTTGAGACATTTTGACAGTTCTAGAGGACCAACAGCAACTGAGGAGAAAATTCTGATTGAGAGACTGGGTTTTGATGAGGAGACGAGAGGGGAAGGAAGCAAGGGAGTGTCTATTCAACTTCTTAAAAGAATTGTAGGAAATGGGAAAATATAATTTTAAACCAATCAGAACAGGCATAACTCCTTTGATCCTTGTTTTAAGCAAAATTAATTGCTACAATTCCTCATGTTGGCAAATACCCAACTTACCCCTTAAGTTTTCAAATTGATTTGCATCCAGAGCCTTGGTAAAAATGTCAGCCAGCTGTAGCTCAGTGGCAACATGTTCCAATTTGATTGTCTTCTCTTCTACAAGGTCTCTGATAAAGTGATGTCGTATGTCAATATGTTTGGTCCTGCTATGCTGAATGGGATTCTTGGATATGTTGATTGTACTCAGATTGTCACAGTACAATGTCATAACATCTTGTGTGACATTATACTCAGTGAGCATCTGTTTCATCCATATCATTTGAGAGCAGCTACTACCAGCTGCAATGTATTCAGCTTCAGCAGTGGAAAGAGACACACAATTCTGTTTCTTGCTGAACCAGGAAACCAGATTACTTCCCAAGAAGAAACATCCTCCAGAGGTGCTTTTTCTATCATCAGCACTACCAGCCCAATCAACATCACAGTACCCAGTCAGAGCTGGTTCACAGCCATGAGTATACATCAATCCATAGTTGTAAGTACCACTTACATACTTCAAAATTCTCTTCACTTGATTGATATGACTGACTTTGGGATCAGCTTGGTATCTTGCACAAACTCCAACTGCAAAGGCAATATCCGGTCTGCTGGCAGTTAAGTACAACAAGCTTCCTATCATGCTTCTGTACAGACTTTGATCCACCTTAACCCCACTTGAATCTTTGGAAAGCTTTAGATGAGTAGGAGCAGGAGTCCTTTTGTGACTTACATTCTCCATACCAAACTTCTTTACAATGTTCTTAGCATACTTGCTTTGAGATAAGAAGATTGAGTCCTCCTCAGTCTTGAACACATCATCCCAATAGTTAATAAAGTGCCACACTTTATATCCTACGCGTTTGATGAAGAATTTTCGTACAAACCAATACTCCCCTGTTAGGGACAATCACTTCTCCTCATGGAAACAAGTAGGTCACATTCAATACTCAGTTGGACCTTCAAGACAACTTCTGATTCAAAGTAAATAAGACCCCTTGATGAATGGAAAACATAAGATGCATCTTCATGTCTTCAAGAGCGCACCCTCTGTTCAACAATATTGGTTGAACGCATTCATACTCTGAATCAAACTTTCTCGATAATAATCAGCTGCCACATGTTGATTATCTTGATTCTCTGAACCCACTAAAGATAGACTTAATAAAATTAATTCCTTCAACCTTTTGACTTCTCCATGTTCATCAGACTTCTCCCAAAGATATTCTGATCTTCCAATTGAAATTTGAACTTCAAGCTACAAGTTATCACAAAAGGCTTAGATACACTAAGACATGAACATGTAACATCTTCTCCACCCAACAACTCCAAAGAGCTGCAAAGAGACGATCTTTTTGAAGTATCCAATCTTCAACTTCGTAGATCATCCTATCTTAAGTTGATGTGCCACTTCACCAACCAAGAATCTGATGTTGAACCAAATGTCACAACATTATGTTATAACATCTAGTTGTTGAATTCAGCTCCTTCTCTAATTTACTTCCTTACCTAGATCAGAACCAGACTGATTCAAGTAACCATCATCAAGATTATGATGTCTTCTTCTTCTTGTAGCTTCAAGTCTGAACACGTTTCCAGGAAACCTTTTCAAGGATCAAATGATTTTGCTGTCACCAAAGAGATAGCTCTAAAGCATCACTCTTCCTGTGATTCTTCACAGGGTCTAGAAGAAGGAATGTTCCCACATCTTTAAGAACATCAGTTATCTTGAACTCCAAGGATAATCAATTAAATACTTGTACTTGTCACAAATAGCAATTGATCATAAATCCTTCCCATTATCCTGTAAGATACTTTCACCATTTGAATACTTTGACATACTCTTCGTGTGTTAATATCTTCTTCTTGCAAGCACTTTCTTTGAGAGACCAAAGAGTTGAGATATCTAGGTTGCCACCCTTGACTCAAGTAAATAGAATTTTCTCTGAACAAACTCTACTCACCTCAACAGATTTGAAACTCCTACCAGATCAGATTCATCCTTAGGAATGAGAGAGATGAATCCTTCCTTGCAAATATGTCACACAACACCCAGAACCCATGTGACATAGGTCAACAGCCAGCTAAACACCAGGCTGAACTAATGTGAGGAGGTTAACCAAATCTCCCCCTCAAACTACCAATCATGGAAGCTCCACACAAAATATCCATGCATTGTACACAAATGTCTCGACATGACATATGACATCCCTACCAGATTCAAGTAACTCCAAGAGTTATACCTGTTCATACTCCAATCACACCAATCAGACTTCAGCTGACCTTAAGTACTTCAGAGAAGACAACAACACCAATCATCAGCAGATATGTATTGCCAAAACATACTACCTTAACCAAATTCCGAGTCTTCATATTCTCACATCTTGAAAGATCTTCCACTTCTAATCATGATGTTTAAATGACAAGATTCATGATCCCAATCTACTTCTATGAAGGAGCAATAATGCTGCACCATCATTGACTTTTATTAACCAATGAGCTTGTCTTTCTTCACACCATAGTACTCCAGGGAACAACTGCTCAGCCCTGATCAATGTCACATCTCAACCAACTTCACTTCTAGAGTTCAGACTCCTAAAAGTAACCTTCGGGAGCACACAGACATAGTTGACTCTACCATTGTCAACTTTGCACACACAGATGTCTCCTCTTCCAGGTCAGGAGTAGGTTCCAAACAAAAGTATCCCTTTGTTTGACACCCAAAACATATGCTCTTCAACTAGTAGCTGCATACTTGTTCCACCATCACATAAAACATCAGTTCCATTACCTTGGAACAAGGCCCTCCTTGAAATTCTTCAAGGTCTTCGTATAACACTAATCCGTGATTATGTGATTCTTACCATCCTGAACGAAGAACGTCTTCATGAGTGGACTTGAGAGGACTCAAGTATCTGTGACATCTTCAATAGCTTATGCTGAATTCTTGAATACAGTAGCCTTCAATCCACAAGAGGGGAAACACATAAGAGCTTGAGTTTTGCCTAGTATTACACAGCGGAAGAACATAATACAACTCAATCTTTGCACACACACTTTTAGGCGTACACAGATCCTAGGTTTGAAAATAAATCAAACCTAGAGCAGCTACCACACAACCAGGCCAAATGCCAATCACCAAAGACAGGTACACACAGTTCCTGTCATGAATAGTCCATCCTCCCACTTTAAGGGACCATTCAGGGAAATAAAAAACCTTTCCAGGTTACAATCTCCAGTACTAAGATTGTCCTTGCAGATACCAGAAAGTATCACCCATGGATCTCATCCAGAAACAGAACAGGATGCCTGCTCTGATACCAATTGAAATTCTGGTGTATGCCAGTCTTCAGATGTTATACTCAGTGTCTAGACATCTGATATGACATAATAAATACACTGCAAGGTAGATACCCAATTTTTCATGCACACAAACCAGCATGATATCCATTCATCTCTTTTGACATCATCTGTAACATTCACACAGTTTTATCCAAGCTGCACCATATATACTTTGAAGGTGCAGAGGATAGAACACACGATGTACCTAGTTCTGTCCATCTGGTACACATGATCAGCAGAGAGCAAACAACCTTCACAGTTCTGTTTCTCCTGCACAGATATCAGCATGATGTCTTAACATGTTTTGAGACATCATCTGTTACAACATTACAGTTTTACCTTGATATATAACAGACAGAATTATAAAGTGTTGAAGGTAAAAACACAAATCAGTTGTTGACCCAGTTCGGTGAAACACACCTACTCTGGGGGCATACCAAGCCAGGAAGAAGATCCACTATCAGCAATATTAATTCAGGACTAAACTTCACAAGTTCCCATCCCTCACTTAATCATTTACCCAGTGCAACCTATACCTAGGAACTCCTAGATAGAAACCTACCAGTTTCCATTCCTATTGTCGCAACAACAGAAGTCTTACTCCTACTCAAGAAGTAGTGCCCTCCCACTTGGTTTCCTACATTACAATGAATATGAAGTAATGCAAAAATACTTAGACTTGCTTCACAGCTTCGTCCAAGAACACTCAAACTCTTACCTACAGGTATCGAGTTACACACATGGTAACCTTGCCACAGACCGACAGGTTTACCTAACAGAGCACCCCCAATATTACATTCTCTCCACATTGAAAGACAGCAGCTCTGTTGAATATATAGCAGCTGCAACTTCAGTTAGGGTTTCCACAAAAACCTAGGGTTAATTCCGTTTTACCTAAAGACCAGGTCACAGGGCTTTATTAACCAGGTTAGGGTTGAGCTAGGTTACCCCTCAGAAAACGCAGGATTCTGTTCAGGAAAAGACTGAGTTATTTTCCTGAAAAAACTCAGACTTATCCAACCTGCAAACCTGTTAGTTCAAAACAGGATTTCATAACATCTGTTATGACATCTGAGAAAACCTGTCTACTGATTTAGCAAAATGTGATCATTTTGCAAAATGCTCAGATACACACTTATAAACATCAGTACTTGAATTACAATATTTTTCTGCAAAGGTACCTAATGAGTCAGTACAAACTAAACTAGAATGTTATGACATCAGTCATGACATTCACACATACACTTGGGATTTACCAAAAATGCAAGCCAATACCTAAACACCTACAAGTGTGTTTTAGGCTTCAAAAGCTTTGAATTTGGATCCAACTCTTGATTTACTTATCTATATTTTTTATGCTCTTCATACTCGTTACGAAAAGGGGACGCTGTGCTGAACTATTGCATTCCTCTTTTATATTCTTGGCTCACCTCTCACCTCTATAAAGAGTACTACATGGTTCCAAATATGACAAGATACGAATGGCCCCAAAAATTAAGGGCTCTCACCATTGATTATGTCCTATGGTATGCAAGAAAGTTGAACATTGGAGATATTGTTTACAATTGTGGAGATTTTCCAAATGTTCCTATGATTGGGTCACGTGGTTGCATTAACTATAATCCACTTTGGCTTTACACCAACTTGGGTACCCTTTGGAGGATAAACCCTCTGATGAACAACTTCAACAATTGATCATTCACAACATGGGTAAAGATGACCGTGATTTGCTCAACAAAATCATCCGAGCTTGGAATAAGGTCAACAAAAAAAAGGCTGAAAGGAAGAATGATGTGGCGAGAGAACCCTATACTCAGTGGGTTTTAGAAAGAGTTCAAATTGTTAAGATATTGTTTGACGTTGATCTTAAGTACAAGCAAAACGTGTCAGATCCTCTTCCTATGTTCGAAGAAGAGATATGCAACTTAAAGAAAGCCTTGGATCAAACTCAAAAGGAGAATGAGGGGTTTGAGCTTAGCCTTCATGACCTTACTAGGGATAAAATAAAGCTGCAACAAGAGCTTGAGTCAAAAGATCAATAGATTAAGGTGGACCGTGAAGCACTTGAGAAGGAGGGCCTTAAGCAAAAGGATTCAATCGAGGGATTATTGAGTGCTACTTTTAACTTGGATTCCCACAAAAAATGTTTGAATGATGTTGCGAGGGAAATTAGAAAATCAAATAGGTGGTATTAAAATGTTCTACAAGAAAAAAAGGAGATGGAAGAAAATCTGAGAGCCCAAATCCAAGGGTTAACACAAGGAGCTCTAGATTCAGAGGACCAAATCTAGTTCCTTAGCACCAGTCTCCATGAAAGCCAAGAACCGGAGGTAAGAGAATGCCTTAGAAAGATAGAGGAAGAGAATCTTCTCTCTCTAAAAATAAAAGAATATGAGCAAGTTTGTCACGAGTTAGAAGACCTCCAAAAGAATTTCCTCATACACAGAAGACTCAATACGGAGATGATGGCTAAAAAATTATATTGGGAAGGATAATATTTGAAATCTCGAAAAGCCAGGGTTGATAATAATAAGATAGTTCCAAACCTCTACAAGGAATACCGAATCTACAAAGACAAGCATGCAAAACTTTCCTTCGTAGCCAATAATCTCATTAAGGATATTTCAAGGAGCCTAAAAGATGTAGAAGCAATAATGGTTCCCCTCCCGAAAGATGTTCAAGACTTCCTCGAGCTTTGTAGAAAATGGTTGATGGTTTTAGGGCAGAGATCTACAAACGCACCTAGGAGATTCTTTGATTTCCTTTTGTTATTTCTTTCAGTATTTGACGATTGGTTCAACATTTACTTTCAGTACTTTCCATTTGGTGTTTTGGTTCAAACTTTTGGAGTGTGTGTTCTTTGATGGTTTAAATTAATAAAAGAATTCTTGTTTCCCTATTCAGATTGTATATTTATTTTGAGATACTCACCAATAAAAAGCAAAACATGGAAAAAGTATATATACAAAAATATAATAAGGAAATCTGATGTGAATAAAACAACAATTTAAATTTTTTTGACATATTCATACGCATCCATCCATTCACAAGAAAAACACTTAGCCAATTCATATATAAAGCTCACACTTTTCAAAAAATCATTCTCCAGTTAAATCATTGGTAGAAAAGCCCCACCTCTCCGACCTCCATATCAAACAAGAGCCCATCAAAAGAAAGTGATGGAACAAATCAAAGAGAATCAGGCTGCTTTTAGAGAATACTTGGAGCAAGTAAAGTGTAAAATTGACTCAATGAAAGGAGACATGAGCCAAGTTCTTCTAGCCTTGAAGAACATCATTGAGAGACAAGATCATATTCCTATGTAAACCTTTGAAGAAGTAACCCATACTATTGGTGCATCGAGCGGTCACCAACCAAGAAGAGAACCAAAGTCAGGACCTCTAAAGTCAATTATGGCTCAGTAAAAGGTCAGGAAAGCTGATACTGAAGGATTTGTCTCACCTCAACCGAAGGTACGGCCATTTCATATCTTATAGATTCCAGTCAATAATCCACACGACATGGATAATTACATAAACCTGCAGTATGGAGATCATGATTTAAAAGAAGTCAAACAATTACCTCAAATAACTACCCATACTAATGTAGCTGAAATTCCCATGGAGCTGAATCATTTTAATGCTCTTGAAGAAACTTTGAAGGTTATGGAGGGTTACGACACTTTCAATGTCGATTCTCTTGAAATGTGTCTAGTTCTAGATGTAGTGATCCTGCCAAAATTCAAAGTACATGACTTTGGAAAATATAAAGGACTCACATGCCCAAGGAACCATATACACATGTACTTCCGGAAAATGCATGCTTATGCTCAATATCAGAAGCTGATGATCCATTATTTCCAAGACAGCTTGAGTGGGGCATCTCTAGATTGGTATATTAAATTGGAGCGAGTCCACATCCAGACGTGGTCAGATCTTGCCAACGTTTTCTTGAGACGATACAAGTACAACTTGGACATGGCTCCTAACCGTATGCTACTCCATAACTTATCTCAAAAGAAGGATGAGTCCTTCAAAGAGTATGCTCAGTGATGGAGAGAAATGGAAGCTCGTGTACAACCACCACTCCTAGAGAAAGAATTGGTCGATATGTTCATGGTACTCGGTAAGGCCTATACTATGATAAGATGGTGAGAAGCGTATCTTCTGGATTTTCTGTTTTGATAAAAATTGGTGAAAGGATTGAGGAAGGTATAAAAACTAGCAAGATACAAGGGGCATCATCCAATACTCCTTACAATTCAAAGAAGCATGTTCCTAACTTCTCAAAGAATAAGGAGGGAGAAATTAGTGTTTTGCATCACATCAGAGAGCATAACAATAATTGGTGATCCCACGAGAACAACAACAGAACAGGTTTGAAAGGCCTTCGAGAAGATATGATCCTCTCCTCATGCCTCATAGTCAATTACCACAACACTTACTCAAAGCATCTTTGGTAGAGCTAAAGCCACTAGCACCTTCAATTAGGGCACTCCCACCAAAATATGATGCTAATGCAAAGTGCGAGTATCATGCCGATTCTCTGGGGTATACCATAGAAAAATGTTGGGCCTTCAGACATAAGGTTCAAGATTTGTTGGATTCTCAAGATATCACTTTTGACAAGCCTAATATCAAGGCGAACCCCATGCCTCTTCATGGCGGGCCTACTGTGAATTCAATTGAGTTGGTCACTGAATTTAGGGAAGCTAGACAAGTAAAAGCTCTGATAGATCTCCTGAGGAAATGTCTGTTTGAACATGGTTTCCTCTTGGAACATAATAAAGCTTTTGAGAAGACTTTGTAGAAATTGGTGGATCGAGGGATAGTCCAATTCGAGCAATACCATGAAGAATAATATGTAGCTTCGATCGATGGAAACGCAAAGAGGCCATTGGTAATTCCTTTCCAAGGTACAAGTGTTACCAAGAAAACTCTTGTAATTCCTTAGGGAGAGTCAAGTACGAAAAAAGCATCAGTGACAATACCACGCCAGACTCTAAGGATACTCGTGATTTCGAAGACTACGATGGTGATTAAGGGGCCATCTCCCACTCCTTACGAAAGTGAAAAAGTTATACCATGGAGTTATGATACTAATGTCTATGTCCATAGTTTAAAACAAGAATGTGAGCCATCAACAAGCCACGAGCCTGTAATCATAAATATAACAGGGACATGGGGCATAACTCGTAGTGGTCGAATCTATGGTCCCGAACAACAAAAGAAGAATGACACTATGGTTAAGGATAAAGGAAAAGATATGGTGGAGGCAAATCATGAACGAGAACCTCCAAGCAAGAATTTTACCGATTAAGAGGTGGAAGAATTCTTGAAAATAATCAAGAAAAGTGATTGTAGGGTGGTGGATCAGCTACACCAAACCCTGACCAAAATTTTAGTACTCTCGTAGCTTATCAATTCATAAGCACGTCGAGACTCTCTAATGAATATTCTAAGTTATACTTATGTTGCAAAGGAGATTACAGCAAATCAATTTGATAATGTCGTAGTGAATCTAACATTTGGATCATATTTAGGCTTCAATGACAACGAGTTAACTCCACAAGGTAGAGCTCACAACAAAGTTCTACACATTTCTATACAGATAGGAACAAATAGCCTATCTAGGGTACTCATTGATACTGGTTCCGCCATTAATGACTACCAAAAACCAACCTGATGAAGCTAACACTAGACATTGTTATTAAAAGGCCAAGTTCTACGATAGTTAAAGCTTACGTTGGTTCTCAACTTCGATGTTTGGAGAAGTGGATCTTCCTGTCAAGATCAATCTGCATATGATTTACATTACCTTTCAAGTGATGGATATTGAGCTAGCATATACATGCTTGCTCGGGTGACCTTGGATTCATTCTGCAAGGGCTGTTACCTCAACCCTACATCAAAAATTGAAGTTCCTCGTTGAAGGAAGATTAGTTATAATCGACGGTGAAGAGGAAATATTTGTATGTCACATAGAGTCCTACAAATATATCAGTGTGGATGAAAACCGCATAGCAACACCATTCCAAGTCTTCGAAGTTGCTTCAATGGTAACTCTACCAGCGGAGAAAATCAAGAAACCTATTATGACTTCATGGACATATTTACAAGCAGTTGTCGAAGGTCGTACCTCAAAAGGATGGGGTAAACATGTGGAGATACCTGGAAAAAAAAGATCGTCAAAGGCTACTCTAAAAGGCGAGGCGCAATTTCCTCCCATCCAGGAAACCTTCGTCAACAAAGGAGTAGAGCATGGTGGACAAGTGGAAATGATATCCAACCAGAGCAGCACCAAAGGAGTAACAAATTTCATCCGTGAATGCGCTCCAGGTGAAGAACTTAAGAATTGGAAAGCTATGGAAATTCCAGAGATCTTTTTCTTTACAAAGTAATTTGTCTTGTTTTTAAAAGAACATATGTCAGACCTGAGGCATATGGGTAGCTTGTAAGGTCCCCCTAATTTGTTTCAAACAATATTTTCAATTAACAAGAGTTATGTTTTGCATTCAATTAAAATCCCTATCTTTCTCTTGAACTTATCTCTTTTATTTTTTCAAATCGCAATACTTTTCTTCATATTCATTTTTCAAATTCACATACTGAGCGCACTAAAACATGATAAAATGAGCAGATCCATATCCAAACCCACTGATAATGTTACTGTTATTATCCAATATAACTTTGATGCACCAATTAACTAAGCTAAAGAGGAAGATGAAGAAGATCTTGAACTCTCTGAAGAATTTTCGAGGGTGTTAGAGAAAAAAGCAGATAGTATACAACCATACCAAGAATCTATTGCAATTATCAACCTTGGCATAGAGAAATATCTGAAAGAGGTTAAGATAGGTGCCACCTTGGAGGGTATTAGAGCAAAAAGTAGACCATATATAACCATACCAAGAATCTATTGTGATTATCAACCTTGGCACAGAGAAAGATCTGAAAGAGGTCAAGATAGGTGCCACCTCGGAACAATTGTTCTTTTGAAGCCTGACGCGGATAAATACGTTGATCCCTTAATCATGGAATCGATGATATGTATACATGATTAAGTTAGAGAAAATAAGCCAATTAGGGTTAAATCTGAAGAGGGAAAATTTTAGGGTGCAACAATGACAAACATAAGTATTTAAGAACAATGGTTATTAATTTAATTAACATTTTAATTTCAGGGTCTAAGATTTGTAAGCTCGCACTTAGTTTGATAGTCTTAAGGGAGAGGTTTGTAAGCTCTCACTAAGTTAGAAATTCCTAAAGATGAGGTTTGTATGCTCCCCATAAGTCCTAGCCAGGTTAATGAAATTTATCATTGAAGCACAATAATCAAATCATCAGATTTAAGCATAAACAAATCTAAATCAATCAGATTCAGGTGCTTAAATACTTGTCCTTGTTCTCCCCCCTTTTGTCATTAACAAAAAGAGTAAAAAAAGTTCAGAAAATATAATAAAGAAAAAAATGCCATTAATCAAAATATAATCCAGATTATGGAATAGAAGTTTGTTCAGAATATTTGAAAAATAAAAAATAAATTGCTTTGATAAAAAAAAATCCTAAGGCCTAGAAATTTGCTTCAGGATCTCTAGGATATCTTTCAATTCATAACCCATTTCATTTTGTTTTGCAATTACATTCTTCGTCTTACCATCCATGACATCTTTCTTACTATCCAAGGCATATTAAGTCTATAACACATAGTTTATCCTTTCTGAAATTTTGCCACTTGCAATATAGATGTCAAGTTTGATGTCTCAACAAAAAACACAATGTTAAGGCAGATGTTATAACATCATATACTGATAGAAACTTGCTAAAACAGGAGATTGTGTAGAATAATAAATTACACAAAATTAAACAACACAATAAATTATTAACCCAGCTCGATGCAATGTCACCACTATGGGGGCTACCAAGCCAAGAAGGAAATCCACTAGGTTAATATTAGTTCAAAACCTAAACAATCACAATTTACAACTTCTCTCATAATAACTACCTTGTTCAACTTCTACCTAGGAACCTCCTAGAGATGATAACCCCCTCTCACTTCCAATCACCTCGGTTATACCTACAGTCACAAATCTTGTGACTAGACCAAAAGAACTAAATAGAAGATTACACTTCAAATAATAAATACTTATTTTTTCTTAAAAGCTTTAACTAAGAACAATAATCAACTATTTGCTTAAAATATCTTGAGTGAGTATAATAACTTGATAAACTATCAAGTAATAATCAATCTACCTCAATATATCAAAAGATATATGAGTGGCATACAAAGAACAAAAACACAAAGTACTTAAAATAATTCAAAAAACCTAATCATTATATTACACCCACATTTTCTTCAATTTGAATGCTTGTTATTTTGGGTTTAGCAAGTCCTTATTTATATACTCTTACAGAATGGGCTTGGACTCTTAAAATCAAATCCAATCTTCTATTTTAAATCAGCTGCAAGATCTTCACATAAAAATAGGAACAAATCTTTTAAAGTTTCCTTAGAAGTATCCAAGATCCTTTTTAATGAAACCAAATCAAATATGCACTTGTTCCTAATAAATCTCCTTGACATGCACAAAATAGTGAGACATATCCAAAAGGATCTCTCAAAAAAATCAAATATGTTAAGAGATATAATAGTAGCGCCTATTGTATAACAGGCCAAGATGTCAAGTCGTATGGCTCAACTTTTGTATGATAAGCATGACAGCAGAACCTCTCATGACAATTGGTCAAAATGTTATGTCATCTTTCACAACATCATTCCAGAACCATGCTTTAGCAAAATTTATGTCAAACCTAAAACCATGGATTTAAAAATCTCCCCCTTTGGAAAATTTTGGCTAAACAACCAATGCACAATAACCCTAAAGAGAGGAATAAAACCACAACACAAGCTACATGCAAACATGTAAACTTTGTACAAACTGCAACATAAACATATATCAGAGATTACATGTAGTTATAGATCACCATCTTCAATACTCCCGAAGATATATGTTCAAACATGTGGTCTGACATCACAAACAAGACCAAACTCCCCTTGTCACGCATGACCAAGACTCCCCCTCAAGGGGAAAAACGCAAATCACCTGAAAATGCATTATACCAAATATGAACTACCCAAGTTCACACATCAAAGGCATATGCACTAGAAGATAAAACAGCCTCACACAAGGATGGCAAGATGTCATAACATCATATAAGACATCATGCACACAACTTTTGAGCCCCTAACATGTGTCTAGAGCATCCATTGTCAAAGTACCAGTCTTCTCCATTTGATTCTTTTAAGGAAGTATAAGCAATAAAGTTAATATCCCTATTTTCAACACTTCTCTTTTTGCTCACTTTATCAGCCTTAGAATGAACAGAAGATTTTTGATATCCATACAGTTTATAATATAAAGGCTTAATTTGGCCATGCTCGGCACAATAATGGCATATCCACGTTGATGATTGGAGTTTGGATAATGTTTTATCATGTCTTCCATGATGTTGTAACATGTGGTTGGACATGTAGATTATTCTCTTCCTTTCAAGAGGAAAGGACTCATCTTAAAACACTCTTCTTTGTTTGTTATCAGATTAATAATCAAATTCTGTATCTCCATCCTCTTTCATCACATCAACTCTATTTTTCATCTTCTTTAAGGATTCTGACATGTTATTAAGCTTGGAATTTAAGAGACTTACCTCACTTTGAAGATGTAAAACAGAACATAGAAGATTCTTCCTTTTTTTCTCCAATTCAACTATGATCTTTCTCTATTCTTCTTATGTCTTAAGACTTTCTTCACACGTATCCTTATAGGATACATCAAGGTCTTCATAGAGGACACTTTCATCATAAGCTTCCACTTCATCTGCCCATCTTACAGGAAGAGCCATCACAAGTTTAGTAGTCTCAGAATTAGATCCATCTTCTGACGCATCATCATTAGACCAAGATATAGTGAAGCCCTTTTATCTACTTCTTGAGAAAGTTGGTACATTATAGTCTAATATGACCAAAAACTTCACACCCATAACATTTAATTCCTTTGCTTTGATTGGTCTTTTCCTTAGCTCTAGTATTTTTCTGAAAAACCTCATCATTTCTGATGTCAGATGAGATGTTCCTAACATTTGGTCTTCTTCTTTTGTCCTTTCTTTTTAGAATTCTATTGAACTGCTTTCCAAGTAACACAATGGTATTAGAAAATCCTTCATCAGTATCCAGATCAACTTGAGTATCTTCATCTTCAGCATTAGAAATAAAAGCTATCTTCTTGATATTTTTCATAGTCTTGTCACTAACAACCAATTTAAAAGTTTTAAGTGACCCAACATGTTCATCAACTCTCATGTTGTTGATGTCTTGAGCTTCTTCAATAGCAGTTACCTTCATGTCATATTTCCTAGGTAAGGACCTAAAAATCTTTCTAACAAACTTTTGTTCTAACATCTTTTCTCCCAAGGCACTAGATGCATTTTCGATTTCAGGAACCTTCTTATGATATTCATGGATGGTCTCATCATAATTAATCTTTAGGTTCTCAAATTTAGTAGTGAGAAGCTGAGCTCTTGACATTTTTACTTTGGATGTACCTTCATGAGTTGTTATGAGAATTTCCCAAGCATCCTTGGCTGCAGCAAAGTTATTAATCAACCTGAACACATTCTTGTCTACTCCATTGAAAAAATCATTCAAGGCTTTGGAATTTCCAAGAGCTAATTTATCATCCTCATCATTCCAATCTTCCACTGGCTTCAAAGATATATTCCCATATTTGTCCTTCTCAAAAGGATATTTCCATCCTTTCAAAACAGCCTTCCAAGCTTTGTTGTCCATAGATTTCAAAAGGACACTATTTTAACATTCCACCAATCATAATTTGAAGCATCTAAAAGAGGTGGTCTGTTGTTGTATCTTACTTCATTATCCATAGTACCAGAAAATATTCTCCCTGGAGTTCACCCAATAACAAAAACATGGTGCCTGCTCTAATACCAATTGAAACTCTAGAACTTGAAATACAAATGTCAATTTTAATGTCTTAACACAAAACACAATGTCAGGACAAATGTTATAACATTATCTGCTGACAGAAACTTACTAAAATAAGAGAGTGTGCAGAAAAATAAATTGTAGAAAATTAAACAACACAGTCAATTGTTAACCCAGTTCGTGCAACGTCACCTACTATGGGGGATAACAAGCTACAACTAGGAAGAATACTCAACTCTTTGATTAAAATCACATGAGTGAGAATAATAACTTGATAAAATATCAAGTAAAAATAATTTTACCTAAATGTATCAAAAGATACATGACTAACATACAAAGAACAAAAGCACAAGGAACTTAAAAGACTCCCAAAACCTTAATCCATATATTACAACCATGATTTCTTAAACGTGAATGCTTGTTGTTTTAGGTTTAGAACGTCCTTATTTATAGACTCTTGCAGAATAGGCTTGGACTCTTTAAATCAATTCCAATCTTTTGTTTTAAATCAGCTGCAAGATCTTCACATAAAAATTGGAACAAATCTTTTAAAGTTTCCTAAAAAAGTATCCAAGATCATTTTTAATGAAACCAAATCAAATTTGCACTTGTTCCTAATAAATCTTATTGACCTGTGCAAAATAATGAGATATATTCAAAAGGATCTCTCAAAAACAAATAAAATATGTCAAGGGATATAACAATAGAGCATGATTTATAACATGCTAAGATGTCAAGACATCTGGCTCAACATCTGTCTGATAAGCATGACAACAGAATCTGTCATGACAGTTGGTCAAAATGTTATGACATCTTTCTCAACACCAGTCCAGTACCATGTTTTAGAAAAATTTATGCCAAACCTAAAACCATGGATTTAACACTTTCCTTTAGCTTCTCATGCTTCTGATTGGAAGAAGCTACATGCTCTGAAGATAAGGCATTTAGATTTAGCAATGTAGAGTCAACAAAAGTTTTAATGGAATACCATTTTACTACATGAGTTATGGGATCAGAAGCAAAAATCCTTTCAGACAATAGATTTTAAACCCTGTTAGAGATAACAGTCCTAAATTATCCCACTTGGAGTTGGATAAGAAGTGGTATGTTTAGCTGGATAATCGTCTAAACAAGGTTAATAAAAATAGGACTGGTTCGAGAGAAATAAGGTTGAGATGAATCTTGGTCTTGGTTGTCATGGGTTAGGGTTTTTGGGAGAACAAACTGAAAAGGTTTAATGCTTAGAGGTCCAAATTGAGACACATCAAACTCATAGCTTCAGTTGGAGCTTAAGTTCGAGCTTGTGCTTAAGCTAGATTTGGAAGTAGAAACCTCTAATGGTGGTTCGATCATGATGTTCATAGGTCGAGGGTATTCAAAATTAGAAATACATACAAATTGATTCATCTCATTCGGTCGCTCACCAGTTGGGTGGCTTGATTATTCCTTCGATACAGATGCTCTTTGAATAATTTGAGAATCTAATTCAACATATTCTTATTCTGAGGCAGGTTTATGAGAGGTTAAGTCAGAACCTACCTGTAAGTTCTGATCAAATATGGTTGAAGGTGTGTGTACAAGAGATTGAGGTGGAGTTGGCGTTGGATATTTTCTCAAAGCGGTGAAGTGGAAGAATATAAGATATTATCAAGGATAAGGTTTAGATCAATACACGTTTCAAATTATTTTGCAGCCTTTGGGAAACATGTTCTTCCTCAATATTGGTTTTATAGGCATGAGAAGCGGTGTCTTCGGACAGGAGAATAACTCAAGCATAAAAAATTCCCTCAGCATCCTTCAGCATAACTTCAACAACATATTTATTTTCCTCTAGCTTTTAAAGACCGTCAAACAAGACACAACTTTTCACAGCCTGACTTAGCAAAGCTTCTGCTATCAAACCAACTCCCTCTTAAATAACTTCGGTATGAAGGTTCTAAAGCTATTTCATATAGGATCTGAACCTCCTTATCAAAGTTTGTTCATCATGTTCTTCTTCATCTCCAAGTTCTACAATATGAGTTATTAAAAATGGAGGATAAAGAAATTGAAACCATGTTCTCTAGGTTTCAAGTTCTTGTATAATTTCTTCAAGTGTTGATAAAAATCTATACTACAGATGATCATGTCAAGAAGATTCTTAGGAGTCTTCCTGCCAAGTACATACCCAAGTAGACTGCTATTCAAAAAGCTAGAGACGTAAACAACATAAGCCTAGAAAGCTTGATTAGAAATTTCCAAAGTCATCAGATGGAGCTGATTGGAGATGAACTTGTTCGAAATTCAAAGTCTCTTGCTTTAAAGTCTGGTTATCATAATTCTAAATCTTAACTAATGAGAATATTTGAAGAATCTACTCATGAAGGAGGTTCTAAAATAGAATCAGGAGATGAAGAAATGGCATTCTTAATCAAAAGATTTATATATCTGGCCAACAAGAAGAACAAAAGGTTCTCAAGAAGAGGAGTGGATTCAGAGAAACAATCTCTAGAATAAACAAAGATTAACAGAAAGGATGCTTCAACTGCAAGAAGCCTAGTCACTTTATTGTTGAATGTCCAGAGCTGCATAAGGACCAGCCAAAGAAAAGAAGCTTTTAGAAGAACATCTTCATAAACAAGGTCAAGAAAAGTCTCATGGAAACATGGGATGAACTTGATAAAGAAGAATAATCTGACAATATGAGGAATGACCTAATCTGGATCGGATGACTTCAACATCTTCAGACACAGAATTTGAGCTAAGTTTTAGCTCAGATTCTGAAGAAGTGTTAATTCTCTAGTTTATGTGGTTGGGATTAAGTTTGGCAAAATTAACTTAGCATAAATATGTGTTATAAGATGTTTTAAACTTATAGAAGGAACATGTCAGTCACAATGTCCTATCAAGTGTATCCGAAATCTTTCCTGTTACAGCTGCTCACTTGGATTTGTTATGTTTTAATGAATCCTGAATATTCTAGGAATATTAGGATATTATATGGGTCGTCTATAATACGGTGGGAGAACTGACTTGTTTTTGCATTTTATAGCAAATGTTGCGGATAGCAAGAGTCGCCACCGACTTTTCTTTTAACCAATAATGAAAGGGTGAATAGAACAGGAAAGACCTTTTAAGATTTTTGAGTTCAGAGGGAAGTTATGAAAAGGGAAGGTATTAGCAACCTTTTCATCCGTAGTTATCTACCGGCTCTTAATCTCTTAGCTCACTTTAATTTTCTTTGTGTGCTTTGAAAAGGTTTTGAAAATGCCAATGTAAGGCAGTCTGATTTATAATAACCCTTGTATCAGTCCTCAAGAGTATTTATAAAGCGTTTGAAAGTAGTTGTTTTGAAAGGGTGAAGTGTGAAAAGTATTTTAGTTTGTGAGCAAGCAATTAAGGGTATCTTACTCACTGAAAGGTCTTTCGTTATCCTATTCGTTCTACGTTAGGGGTGGTGTTATCCATACCATTAGTTGGTAGGTAGCCCCATCCATTGGATGTGAAGAGACAAGTGTAAGGTCGTCGTTATTGTCATTGAAGGCAATATATATGGATACCTTAACAATTTGAAGGGGTTGTCATCATATATTCATAGGCAACATCGAGAGACAAGATCATTTCTCGTAGGCAACTTCGGGGGACATCACGGGACTATGATCTTTTTAATGACATTAACTGATGGTCTTTGCTAATGGAATCCCTATGTTTGAGGGACATGACCATTGTTTTTTTAAAGGAAATAGAGAGAGAGGCTACCTTAGAGGTGGACATGTGCAAATGAGTCAGTTCAATTATGTTTGTCTTGATTAGGGTTATCTAATGATTCCTTTTAAATATTGCCATACAAGCCTATTACTAATAGTTAAATATATACAGACAAGCAAGCATAATATAGGTGTGGAAAGCAAAGTGCGGAAAAGTAAACCGTAATTAAGTTATTACAAGGCTTTGGGGCAGATACAATAGTATAAATTTGCGATAAATAAAACTACAGCTATTACAAAAAAAGACTGTGCGATCTATACAATTTCTCTAAGAAAGTAAATGGGCAAATATATAAGAAAATGTTAGAAAAGATGTTTTAATGTCCTAAAATCTAAAACGTTAGAAATTAATTTTTTTTTGTATTTTTTGTAGAAAATAATTTAAGTTAATAATTAATAAAAACCTAATTATTTTAATTAATTTTATAAATTAAAAAATAAGACCTAAAATCTAATTAAATGAAAAAGGTTAATTAAGAAAACCTAAAAGACTATTTTTATTTTATTTTATGTAATATTCTGATTTTTTTTATGTTTTAGATTTAATTGTAAAAAAGAAATAAATTAGTGGAAATGGAATTTCAAATGGAGAATCTGATTGTGCCTTAGCCATGGTAACTCATTATCCATGCGTTAAAGCTTGCATTTTCTTATTAAAACCTAATCTAAACACCATGATGAACTTATTTGTGCATACGAAATTAGTTAAATATGCATAGATTAAAAGATTCGAATTCAAGAAAATTACCAAAACAAGTGGGCTTGTGTAAGCTATTCGAAACGTGAATAGATTTGAGACTTGGTTTAGATTGAGAGTGGCTGAAAATTTTGATATGAGTTTGCACCTTTCTTTGAAAATTTGCGATTTTGAAACCTTGCTTCTATAGCAACCACTTTTACTTTTGCACTTGAGCGTTACATGTATTTATAGAGGAATGAATATGGGTCAAAACAAGGCAAGGATCTTCTATCATTATGTCACAATTCATTGCAAAGAAAATACATTGAAATATTTCCCAAATTGTTTTAAAAACATTCCAAACATGAATATTCTTGTTCCCAACATGTTTTCACGGTTTTGGCAAGCTGTTATGAGGTCTTGGGCCTTCTAGAAGATATCCAAATGAAGCCCATACGCCCTTTGGTCCATCAACTCATATTTTATTTGATTTATTTTGACTTAATTTGAATAAAATAAAAATAAATAAAATAAAAATAAAAGTAATGTATAAATGTACTCAGAGGTCCTCTAAAATGTTATATACATCTTTAAACCTCAAAAGTTATGCCCATTAGTCCAAAAGTTCAAAATTCCTCAAATGTAGTTACATGCATTCTTCAAAAATTGCTCAACTTGCACCAATAATATCTCACTCAATTTTCATCTTTTAAAGGCGATATTTAAATTTTTGGAAATCTCAATATGTCCTCTACAACCTCTATATTTATCATTTTTGCTTTTGAAGACTTTATCTTGATGTAAGTTGCCTTGACAAAAAGTGTCTTTGTTGACTTTTGAAATGACCTTTAATGTATTAGCTCATATCCCTCAAATGATTCACTTTTTGGACTTGATATTAGAGAGACAAACTTGTGGATAATTTAATTCCCTTCAAAATAAGATTTGGTTGGGGAAAAGTTGATCAATCATGTGAAAGTTAAGCTTGGTCAAAGTTCAGTTGACTTCTCCTAAGGAAACCCTAATTTGGCAATTTTTTACTTTTGATGATTTGAAGGTTTTTCTTGAGGAATAATGATCAACCCTTGATCAAATGATGGATATCACTTCAAAATGTTGATGTTGACCAAAAATCTTGAAGTTTGACTTCATGTTGACCAAAGTTGACTTTTACCCTATACAACTGATTTTCCATCATTTGAGCAATTGACTTAGCAAACTTGTGATACAAGGCATGAAACTTGGCATGAGAATTATATGAAGCATATGAGGAGTTATGAGAACCATTTGAGGCATTATAAGTCCAATTTCCTTTGAGAAAAGAAAAACCCTGGTTGTAGGCTAATTGCTTAGGAGAAGACTTATCTGATCAATTCCTTGAGTAACCTTGAGCAATTGAGGACCTTATGAGAATGTCTTGAAGAAAAATGGGAGGGAAAATTTTTGGGTACAACAACTTCCCTTGTTCAATATTCTTAAACCTAAAGAGTTATATTGGCATGTCTTTCATTCGTGACTTGAAGGTAGAAGATGATTGAACACTTAAGTGCCCAAAAATTTGCACTCGCTTGTGCATGAGTAACACTTGTTGGTTGATTATACCAAGAATAGGCTTAAAGATTCCATTTGGAGAGGTGACAGAGAGTCGTCGGGGATGGGCTTATAGATGCCATCCTAGGTAATTGTTGATAGGAATATCAGAATGAGTCTACGCCTAACTTGGAAACACATCTTGGAAACCTGATATTCAATGATATGTATGGCATGTAGATGCATATGCAATGTTTCAAGGACCTAGAGGGATTTAAGTTTGAAATATTAGATATTGAATTTGGATGCAGCTTTATCTGAAGAACTTTGAGTCTTCATCTTTGAACGTCTTTCTATAAGAATCAATCACCATATCAAGTGGGTTATAGACTTTAACTTAAGAAAATGTACTTTGATCTTGATTGCATCTGACTAGAGGAAAATAAATCCTCTTTCCCCTTGTTAGAAATATGGCTTATGATAACCCTGCACCATAAATCCCTATGATCCTTGAAATGGTTAGTAAAAATGCCATGTTATGATGATATGATGTGATGATGTTATGTTTATGTTAGATAGATAGAAAACACAAACAAGTCACACAAGAGCCTAAGGTTTAAAAGCTTGCATGAAGTCCATAGGTAAGTACCATTTTCTATTAAAGTTAAGTTGGCTCAACCTGTCCTAAAATAATAACGGAGTTCTAGGAATAACATATCACCGATCTTTCTCGCATGATTTATTTTAGCACGGCAACTGGCTTGCCACCAAAACATCCTGAGAGTTGAATCTTAATGAGCGTAGCTTCGAGTATCAACCAACTTTGGGCTGCACCAAAGCCAGATATCTCACTAATTTTTAATGGCCAAGATGGGTCAATTAAGGTTATAAAAGTAAGTTAGTGTTAAATACAGCATGCAGAAGCCTAATGTTATCCTCGACTGACTTAAGGAACACCAGTACAAACCAATGTGTCACACTAATCATAGTCATGATTTCAACCACATCGGTATATGCCATACAGTCTTCATGATGTATTTCTACTTACCTAAGGCATCCCTACATCTGGATGTAGGATCTTACAAGCATTAATACCCAAATAAACATTAAATTTAAAGCAAGCAAAGAAAACAATGAAAGCAAGTAAAGGTGATCTAGACTCTAAGGTAACCCCTCTTTTTATGTATTCTTCAGCAGAGTCACCAATTCTGTAATACGGTGGGAGAACTGACTTTTTTGGTTTTATCCAAATGTGTGGATAGCTAGAGTCTCCACCGACATTTCTTTTATCCAACAATTAGGAAAGGTGAAAAGAACAGGAAAGACCTTTGATATATTTTGAGTTCGGGGGGTAAGTTATGAAAAAGGAAGGTGTTATCACCCTTTTCATCCGTAGTTATCTATGGGCTCTTAATTTCTTAGCTCACTTTTCAAAACTTGCTTTCTATGTGAATGATTTGAAAATATTTTGAAATCGCCAAATTAAGGCTGACTTTTTAATGATTCTTGTATCAGTCCTCAAGAATGCGTACAAAGTGTTTTGAAAATATTTTCTTGAAAATGGTGTGTGAAAAAAATGTTTTGAGAAAATTTTTGAGCAAGAAATTAGGAGTTTCTTACCCACTAAAGTCTTTCTTTTTATTTTCCTTCTCCTTTGGAGATAGTGTCATACATACCATTAGTTGGTAGGTAGCCCTATCTATTGGATGTGAAGGGACAGGCGTAGGGTCATCGAATGATCATCGAAGGCAACATGTAAGGATAATTTAGAAATAATATCGAAGGGACTATCATCATTTACCCGTAGGGTCATCGAAGGATTTATGATCTTTATTCGAAATGGACTATGATGATTTGATTGAGGATCTTTTTGCTAAAGTATCCCCACTTTTGAGGGGCGTGACCAATATCGTAAGGCAATAAGGGAGGATACCCTAGAGGTGCAAGTGTGAAGAGTGTATTAATTTCAGTTATTTAGTCTTGAGAATTAGATTTTTCTAGATTGTTTTTAATCTTTCCATACAAACCCTAATTACAAGCAATTAAATGTGTATCAAAAAAATAAAGTGCGGAATGTAAACCTAAGCTATTACATGGCTTTGGGAGAGATACATAGGTATAGAAAATGTGAGAAAGTAAATATACGCTATTACATCCTGTGAGCAGTTACATAATTAGAAAAAATGCGAGAAAGTAAATCTAAGCTATTAAAATTAAAGAGTGCAACTTATACACTTTTCTAAGAAAATAAATAGCAAAAAGAAATAAGAAAATGTTTAGAAAAATGTTTGAATGTTATAAAACCTAAGTTTGTATTTTTGTATTTTTATAGAAAATAATTTAAATGATAATAGTAATTAAAACCTAAATTCTAATTGATTTTAATATTTAAGAAAATATTAATTAGCCTAATTAATTAATAAATAAATAATATGTCAAAAATTGATTATTGATTAAAAGAACCCTAAATCTAATTAATTTAATATTTAAAGAAATGTTAATTAATTTAATATATCATGAAAATTAAATATTAGTTAAAAAACCTAATCCTAATTTATTAGTAAAAAATTTAGGTTGGTTTAATAATTGGTTAATAAAAAAACAGGGTTAGAAAAGAGAAAAAAGAAAGAAATCAGGTTAAGAAAAAAATAGAAAGAAAAAAAAACTGCATGGGGTGAATGTTGAATCCACGCCCTCCTGGCTTTTTACTGCATCGCTTGCCGCTAAGCCTAACGCTCCTTGATGTTTGAGAATAGGCGCTGCATAATATATTTGAAACTTGCATTAATTCATCTCAGGAACACATTAGAATTGTTAGTTTCAATCAAAGCATCATGAATATTAAAATATGAATTTCACAAAAAAACATCAAACCGGCGATGCATGGAAGTGGTTGTTTTAGACGTGGAATTTCTTAGAAAATGAATTGGCTCAACTCCTTTTATCCCCAGGAAGCGATTGTTGGATTTGGTTTGGACTAAAACTATTTGGAATTTGGAATTCGATTGCTCACTTTTTCTTGAATTTTTGTGATTTCTTGAGACTTTCTTTGGAGGAAATTTTCGTGATCTTGATGGTATAAATGTGTTGTCTATTTATAGGCCATGAATTAGGTCAACAAACTTGAATCAAATCTTTGTATTTCATGACAAAATATTTTATTTGATTTTTTTTGCATGGAAACATATCTTTTTGTGCTCAATCTTGTGCTGAATCCAATCTTCATGATCCCTTAAGATTTTGTAGCATGATTATGTGATATTGGACTCATGATTTGATTCAAAATAGATCCCAACACCTTGTATCATTTATTTGATATTTTTATTTGATTTATTTAGCTTTTAAATGAATAAAAAAATAAAAAAAAAGAAATAAATACCATAAAAACAAATGAATGGATTTAGGAGTCTATAATGACGCCAGGAACATGTTTGGACCTTAAAAGATAAGCCCATTAGCCCAAAAATTCAAGTTTTCTCAATTTGGGTTTCATGCATTTTCTCAAAATTGCCTAACTTGTGAAACTCATAACTCTCTCAATTTTTCTCATATGTAGATGATCTTTGACTTTTTGGAAAGCTTAAGATGTCCCCTACAACTCTCATGTTGATCATTTATTCATTTGAAGTAGTTATCTGGATTTAAATTGCTTTGGAAAAAAGTGTCACTTTGTTGACTTTTAAAATGACATATAATATCTTGGCTCATATCTCTCAAATGACGCATTTTTGGGTCTTGATCTTAGAGAGACATAGTTGTAGGGAATTGAATTTTCTTTAAAATGAGATTTGGATTAGACTCTCTTGATGAAGAATGTGAAAGTTATGCTTTGTCAAAGTTCCGTTGACTTCTCCTAAAGAAAACCTTAATTTAGTAACTTTTGACTTTTGATGAATCTTGAGTTTTCTTGATGAATCATGATCAAAACTTAATCAAATGATGAATATGAATTTAAAATGTTGATGTTGACCAGAAATATTGATGTTTGACTGTAAATTGGTCAAGTTGACTTTTTGCCCAATATAGTTGATTTTTAATCATTTGGTTAATTGATTGAGCAAACTTATGCTGCAAGGCTTGAAACTGCGCATGAGGATACCTTGGTATATATGATAAACCATGAAGTCCACTTGAGGCATTAGAAATCCATTTTCTTTTAATAAAATTGAAACCCTAGTTGTAGGTCAATGCTTAGGAGGAGGGTTTGTCTAGTCAACCCTTGAGTAGTCTTGAGCAATGAGAACCCTAGGAGCATGATGAGGTATCTTGAAAAAATGGGAGGATAAATTTTGGGGTACAACAATATGCATATGTTGTTGTTGATGATTTCTCAAGGTTCACTTGGGTAAAATTCATCAAAGAGAAGTCTGAATGGTTTGAAGTCTTTAAAGAGTTATGTCAAAAGATTCAAAGAGAGAAGGAATGTAGTATTGTAAGAATTAGAAGTGACCATGGGAAGGAATTTGAGAATAGAAAGTTTTATGAATTTTTCACCTTTGAAGGGATTAGTCATGAGTTCTCTTCACCTATCACTCCTTAACACAATGATGTGGTGGAGCGCAAGAATAGGACTATTCAAGAATGTGTCATGGTCATGCTTCATGCTAAGAAACTTCCATATCATTTTTAGGCTGAAGCCATGAACACTGCCTGCTATATTCATAATAAAGTGACTATCAGATTTGGTACATCTGTCACTATTTATGAACTTTGGAAAGGAAGAAAGCCAACCATGAATTACTTCCATGTATTTGGAAGTAAGTGCTACAGTTTGGTAGATCATGAGCATAGAAGGAGGATAGATCCCAAAAGTGATAATGGAATTTTTCTGGGATATACTACTAACAGTAGAGAATATAGAGTATTCAACTTTAGAACCAAGGTAATGATGGAATCCATAAATGTGGTGGTTGATGACTCAACTAAAGAACCGGGTGTCCTGGAATATGTTGAAACATTTTTCCCATGAATGATGATGTTTCTGAAGATGTTGCAGACTCAAGTTTCAATACTGAATCTGAAGAAACTGATGTAGCTGACAAAGAAACTTCTATTAGGATTCATAAAGATCGCCCTAAGGAGCTAATAACAGGAAGTATGAATGAAGGAGTCAAAACTAGATCAAGGGAAGTTGTGTCAAATTCTTGCTTTGTTTTAAAATTTGAACCAAAAAATGTCAAAGAAGCCTTAACTAATGAATTTTGGATTCATGCTATGCAAGATGAACTTTTTCAATTTAAGAGAAATGAAGTTTGGGACTTGGTACTGAAGAATTAAAAAAAACAAGAAGGGGGGGGGGGGGGAGGGGGTTGAATTGGAATCATAAAAATCAATGGAAAGAACACGATAATTTTTATCCTGGTTAATTTGAACTCAAACTACTCCAGTCCACCCGTCAAGGTGATTTTGCCTCTCTCCAACGAGGTCTTAATCCATTAATCAATCTTGCTTACAAGTCTACTTTGACAACTGCCAAAGTCTTCTTGAGTATAACCACGACCCGGTTTTCTCTAGGAATTACACTAAATAATATAATTATAAGAAGGTGTACAGTAATGTTTTCTTAAAAAACAGTATCACAGTATGTGATGTTTTACATAGTTGAGAGAATTGTAAATGTGAGGATTAGAATAGATTGAAGTGTTGTTGTGTAGTATGAAATCGTAAACAATTTGTCCTCACGTCTTGTTTGAATAGGCGCAACATGGATGATCATTTGGAAACCGATTAGTGATAGTTAAAGTGCTTTCCAAAAATAAAGATCCTTGTTCCCTTCCAGCCGTTACTTCTTGAAATGGAAATATTTGATTTGTAACGCTTCAGAGCATTGAAGTAATCGTTGCTACTTCCTTCAGAACTTTTGGGGGTCAGAGCCATAAGATCCTTTTTGCAGCGTTAGACTTACTTTCTCATAGTTGTGTAATCATAACTAAAACATCTATATTTTAGCGCAAATTTTGATCTTCTTTCATCAGAGCTTTTTGAGAATTGTCTACTTTTACAGCACAAACAAACTAGTAGCTTAACTTATGATCTTGTTCTATCATAAGTTCTCTACAAAAAAAATATAATTTTAGAGTGCATAATTTTTCTTTGTGTTTCTTATCATCAAAACTCTTACATGGTTGTAGAATCAAACTATGTTTTAACAATCTCCCACTTTTTGATGATGACAAAAACTAGGATATTTCAATCAAAATAAGCAGAACATAAAGCATTATAGAGTCTTCCCCTGAGTTGAGTACTCAGATATAGATGAGTTACTTCCCTGAAGTTTATTCCGATCAGAGCTTTTGATGCATCTACTTTTGTCTTCATCCAATTTTTGTACCTGTTTTGCTTTCAGAAAAGGAAACGAGAAGTTATGATTATTAGAATGTTTGAGACTGTGTCTCAATATACTGTTATTAGAAATATCTTACATTCTCCCCCTTTTTTCCAGGAATCAAAAATCAATATAAACATTAATATAATTTGTTAATTTCTTTCCCTAACAACTTCTAGACCTGATATTTTATTGAACTTCATTTTGTTTGCAAGATTCCAATCAAATCCTAGAGAAACTCATTTAACAATTGTTAAGAGGATCTTCAGGTATCTGAAAGGAACGACTAATCTAGGGTTATTGTGGAACTCCTTAAACTAAAATCTTGTTGGATTATGTGATGGTAGATATGCTGGGGATAGAATTGAACAAAAATCTACTAGTTAAGGTTGTTATTTCATAGGTGAAAACCTTATATCTTGGGCTAGTAAAAGACAAGCAACTATTGCTTTGTCCATAGTAGAAGCTGAATATATACTAGCTGCTAATTGTTGCACTCAATTACTCCATATGAAGTATCAACTAGAGGATTATTAGATTCATGGGAGCAGTATACCTATCAACTGAACTCTTTTTATGCTTGGGATTCTTCTTCGATGTCTCTAAAGATCTCAGCAAATCAGGGCTTCTCTTCCCTCTTATGTTTCTTCATGATTTTGCTAACTTCCTTAGCTAAATATCTTCTCAAGTTCTTGTTTTGCTTTGGCTTGGATATTATGCTTGATTTAAGAAAAGTAAGGAAGAAGGAAGATGTTATCTTGCTTATAATTCAAAGCCATGATTTATAGAAAGGAAAGGAAAATTCTTGGTCAAGTTTCGATCTCTGTGCACCAAAAGATGCAGGAGAGAGAAGATGATCTTAGTCTTCATGCACGACTTCCAAGTTCTGATACTATGCTTAGTTGTCAGAATCCCAGTTTGACCACCTTGAAACTTGAAAGATGCTTTTTATCACTTTTTCTAGCTAATCCTTTTTCAGAACTAAATTGGACTAAGGGAGAGTAGAACTGTTTTTAACCTTTTTTATTTATAATTACTGGTATCTCATACATTATTTTACTCTTCAGTCTCTTTTCTGTTCTTTATTATCTTTGATTGTTTTAAATTTGTCCATGCTTAATTCTGAAGATTCATATTATTGTGCTTCAATGAAAAATTTAATTAACCTTGTTAGGACTTAGGAGGAGCTTACAAACCTAACCTTTAAGACTTTCTGACTTAGGGGGGCCTTACAAACCTCACCCTTATGACTATTAGAATCAGGGGAAGCTTATAAACCTCATACCTTGAAGTCATATTGTTAATTAAATTAACAACCGATATTCTTAAATACTTTTGTTTGTCATCATAAAAAAGGGGGAGATTGTTGGAACAAAATTGGTGTATACCATTTCCCTTAGGTTTTGATGATAAAAAATTATTTGAAGAACAATTAGGTAAATTAATGTGTGTTCAAGTGTGAAGGTACAAATATTAATATACTGATTGAAAAACAGTTATGAAACAACATTGAACATTGAGAGAGAAGTTTTCTAAGAGGCAGATTCTGAAGGTGATCAGAATTTAGTGTCTCCAAACTCTAAACAAGCCATACTCTTAAGTGTCAAAATATGAAGTCATCAAAAGCCAAGATTAAGACTCTGAAGGACTACAACCTAAACCCAGTCAAAGCTTGAGAACCGAGGATGTCTTGACACGTCCTTGTCAAACTCGAAGGTTAATTTGTCCTATTTTAGTCACGTGATATCTCAGCAGAAAATTGCAGAAGCATGATCATTTGCAACTGATATTTCTTTTTATAGCAAAGGAAATTCAAATGAGATTACAATGACATTATCCATTTGAGGAAGCTTTGAAAAATAGATTTGTCGATGCTTCTCTAAAACGTCTATCTTTTGCTCGAAGATCTCTACAACGAATCTTTCATGGAACTTTATAAAAATAGCTGAAGATTTGGTGAAATATACAACAATGTACCTTGATAAGAAAAGAGAAGTTACCATGTCAAAACAAAGAGCACAATCTAGCTTAGAACTTATTATCATTGTACATTGTTAGAAGTTCTTAATTCTTAGAGTTTTTCTATGTTGTAATCTGTTTACACCTCTGATTAAATATCAAGTGTAACCATCACTCTGTCACTATCATTTATATATCAAATAGATTGTTATAAGTATCTTGCTCTTGTGCTTGAGAAATGAAGTATCTTGCATGCATGCTGGAGTAGTGAATTCTCTTGTTTGTGTGCTTGAGCATTTGTGAAAGTCTCTTACCTGTTTGCTTGAGATTTTGTGAAAGTCTTTTGCTTGTGTGCTTGAGCAATTTTAAAGTCTATTGCTTGTGTTCTTGAGCAATCAGAAGTTTCTTGCTTGTGTGCTTCAGCATTTGGAAAGTCGCTTGCTTGTGTGCTTGAGCAATCATAAGTCTCTTTTTGTGTGCTTGAGCATTGAATTTCCTTATTAGTGAGTTTGGACAATGTAAGTCTCTTGCTTATATGCTTGATAAAATTATAATCAGATTTAGTTATATTGAAAATCTCTTGGAAGTGCAAGAGGACTGGATTACTCATGATTTATAGGAAGAACTAGGATAAATTTCTCGTGTGTTGTCTTACTATATTCTTTACTTCTGCTTTAGTTTATTCCACTTCTATCTATCAAATTTTGTGTCAGACTCTGAGTCAGATATTGGTCAATTAGAATTTGATAATAAAGCTCAAAAAAAGCAACAAAAAAAAAGTAAACATAATTCAACCCCTTTCTTGTGATTTTTTCACCTTCAAAGTTTACTTTTGAGGAGTGACTCCACTCCTTGTCTTTGAAGGCATGAAGACAGTTAAAGATGTTATTTCTTGTAACTCCTTCTAAACTTCTTTCTGGAGAGCAATCTTCTTCTAGGGTGGGATCATATCCTCTTTATCAGAAATTAGTACATATTGCCTCTTACTTCTTCATGGGCGGTACGCACTTCCTTTAAGAGCTTCAGGAATATCATCCATAGTAAGAATAAAACCATTGTCTTCCAAATCCATTTTGATGAACTCATGAATAACTTCAGGATTTTATTCCTTAGTAATATAAGAAAAATTGTTAATGAAGTTAGTATTGACTTTTCTGACCCTTAGAGGATGTGCAGGTTGCACCACTTCATTTTTCAAATTAAACTTCATGTTCCCCAACAAAGCACAAAATAGAATATTCCCATAGGATTCTGCTAGATCTTCTATAGGCCCAAATTCTATCAGGGCTTCAATGAGCCTACTCTGATGAAATAGTTCAGAGAGAAGTCTTGCATGGTGAATACTCTTAGCACGATTATGGGTGGTCCCTTTGATTGCATTACATAAGTTGTTAAAGATATATGTTGGAAGGTTGATTTTATCATAATTGGCTAAGAACCAGATGAAATGTTTGTGATCCTAAGAGATTTGATAAATACTACCTTCTCTTGGAATTAAACACGAAATCAAAATTTTGCACAGAACCTTGAACTCATTCTTCAGATTTTTTACTTTATTAAAATCCTTGTGGATGAGAAATAGAGTTTCCTTGATCAAACTGGATTTTGAACTATTGTATTTTATATTCAGATCAAACCCACCAATATTTTCCAAATCCAGAAGTTTGGAAATGTGATTCAGAGTAATGGTCACCTCAACTCCCATTACAACAAATATGATTTCTACCTCCTTGAACTCATGAAAACCCATTTGATCCCTATATTTACCTTTGAGTTCATCATTACCAGCAATCTTTTGAATTTCTTCAATAATAACTGCATCTTTATCATAAACCTCAACTCTTACCCTGAAATATTTTACCAAGTAAGGAAAGGTCGTTTCATTCAGCATGTCAAAGTACTTCATCCATCTTTTAGTGCTTCATAATCAACAATCCGCTCAATGACTGGCCTTAACTCATCGAGACCAAACTTTGTGGTTTTTAGGTTTGACATGAAATCCTTTCCCAGTTTCAACAACCATAACATCTAGATAAGAAGATGATGTTGAAGCCATTGCAATGGAGTTAGGGTTTCTAAAAGGGTATATTTGTGAAGGTTTTTTTTCAAAGATATTTAGAAAACCGAAACTGTATGTTGTGAAGTGTGAGAGTGTGTGAAATATTGATCACTAATTTTTTTGAGGGAAAACCAATTTTTGATTTAAAAGAGACTTAAAGACTAAGGAGGACGGAAGAAAAAATATCAAGATAAGTTCATTATAATCTGAAGGTTTTTAATCAATAGTTACAAACTATGTGTCGGAGGATGTTTCAAATTTGAGACACATAAGTGCACAAGTGTTATAGGAAAGCATTTGATGAGTTTTTCCATTTATGTACTATCAGAGGCAGTTAGTCAAAGTCTGAGTATCAGATACTGAGATGCTTCAGAGTTTACTATTCATCAGAGGTTGTTACAAAGCTTATGATCATAGTAGCTTCTGATCATTCTCAAATTCTGGCCAATATTCATAATTAAGCACTTTATCCTTAAACAAAAGGTTAGATAAAACCAATTATTTATAGTGCTTGATTCTAAAATGATAGACATGATCCTTTGGCACAACGACAGTAATAGTACGGCTTATCACATATTTGATAGTCTTCTAAATGATATAAAATATCAGATTTAGCAACTGTTAGGAAAAACACAAAGGAAAAGACATACCATTGCACAACTTATAAAGCACTATTGAGCTAGTTTCTCTTAGCCCAAATCGATTGATTTTGGAGACCATTTTGTTCCAGAAATATCCTTTTCGAAGAAGTTTTAGGTGATAGATTTTTCTTAAACTATAAGAGCCACCAAGAGCTCCTTTAACTGGACGATCTTTAGAGGTTGGATAAATTTCTGAAGTATTGGTCTCTTGACCTTCACCTTCAATATAACTAGTAACAGTTGTCCACCTTTTCTGGTTCCTTATAGATTCCACATTTCCTTCCTCTTTTAGAGTTGGAATTTGGAACGTATTCTTTTATTCTATCATATGTTGTAACCATCCATTGTCCAGGTATCATGACTCCTACTTTTCTTCTCATATCATCTGCAAAAACAATTTCAGATTTAGGTACCCACAACTTGATAGATTCTCTGGGGGTTAGTTCTAAATGGTCTCTTATGACTTTTTACCTCAACCTTCATGTAGTAAGGCTTGGAATCATCCATTACTTTTGATTCAACAGTTTTGTATCCTTAATGACTTTTATCCTTTTATTCTGAACCTCTCAGAACTTTATACTTCTGAAACATTGGATGTGATTTCTTCAGAACCTTGAACTTTGAGGTGTATGGTTCTGATTTTTTTAGAGCTTCTGATTCAACAACTTTTGATTATGACTGATTCAAATCTTATACTTTGTCACCATTAGACACAGAGTAAGAATACATTCCTTTATTATCAAATCTTGGAGAAAAAGGTTCTTCTAGTTTGCTCCAGGTTCCAGACCAGTGACCAAAAAAATTTGCAGAATAGCTAAGACCTTCTCCTTTGCTCCTACCAACTTTATAAATCTTATAAGCCATTTTTGTCATGTTAAAGCCAAATATGACAAACTCCTCAAAATAATTTTCATACTTATTAAGAGGTGTGTCAGACATGTCATTAACTAAAGTAGTATGATCTCTTTCAAGAGATCATAATGCTTTTTCATAATTTCTACATGTTCGGCTTTAACTCGACACACACCTATAACATACTTTACAAAATTAATTAAATCATAATGACGTAAGTTAGCAAATACCTCATCTTCCTCTTCAAATTTTGAACCAGATCCTGAGTCAGTTTCTCCAATAGAGGATGTACAAGCCATCATAGTTAGATTTTTTTTCTCTTCATTTTTGTCAGAATCTTCTTCATCCTCGAGTTTATCCTATGTTGCCAAAAGATTCTTATTTTCCTTGTTCATAAAGCTATCCTTTTGATAAATTCCTTTATTTTCTTTGTCCTTATGTAATTATGGACTGTCATAAATGAAGTAATCAAGCTTCTTGCAGTTGAATCATCCCTTCTAATCATCCTTCTTTTTCTAGAACTAGTTCCTCTAAGCCACTGCTTCTATTAGAGAATCTTTTGTCATTATTTGATGGATGTTGAAATATGTTGATAATAAATTCCATCTCATCATCATTTGTTCCATCTTTAGAACCTGCTGTAAAAGCAGCTTCTTCAGATTCCCAGAAATTGAACAATTTGACAGGTTTATCCACAGACTTCAAAGCAAGATTTTATCTTCTTAACTGGTCATCTCTAATAAGCTCCATGTCATGGCTTCTGGGATTACTGATCAAACTTTCAAGACTAATTATGTTCATATCTCTGGCTTCTTGTATGGAAATTATCTTTAGTCAATATTTGATAGGAAGACTCCTAAGAATATTCTTGACATGATCATTTATAGTGTAGCTCTTGTTAAAAACTTGAAGTCCAGAAACAATAACCTGAAACCTTGAGAAAATAGTTTCAATGTCTTCATCTTCCCTCATTTTGAACAGTTGATATTGTTAGACCAGAAGATTTACGTTAGCCTCTTTCACTTATTGATTCCTCCTACAGATCAAGAGTAGTCCAGTCCCCTTGCGCTTCAAATATATTTTTACTATAATCCAATTTAATTACAAGTCTCTCAAGCACACAAGTAAGAGACTTCCACTTCCCAAACACACAAGTAATGGACTTCAATTCTCAAGCACATAAGAAAGAGACTTCTGATTGCTTAAGCATATAAGAAAGAAACTTCATTGCTCAAGCATGTAAGCAAGATACTTCTAATTGTTCTGGCACACAAGCAAGAGACTTCACTACTCAAGCACACAAGCAAGATACTTTCCATTGCTCAAGCATACAAGCAAGAGACTTCACTGCTCTAGCACGTAGGTAAGAGACTTCCAATAATCTATCTAACCAATAAATGATAGTGATGGAGTGATAATTATACTTGATATACAATCATAGGTATAAACAAATTACAACACTTAAATCTCTAAGACTTACGAGCTTCTAAGAATGTACAATTAGTAAGAAGTTCTAAGTTAGCTTGTGCTCTTTGTTTTAATTGTGTAACATCTCTTTTTCTTGTCAAGGTGCAATGTTGAATGTATCTCCAAAAATTCAGCTCCTTTTATAAAGTTTCATGAAAGAGTCGTTGGAGAGAACTTTAAGCACAAGAATGTTTTTGAAGAGAGGCATCACTAGATCAGTTTCAAAGCCTACTAAAATGGTTAATTTCGCTGCAAACTCATTTGAACTTCATTTTCTACAAAAGTAATTATCAGTTGTAAACCTTCTGGCTTTTGGAACTTTTTGTTGAGTTATCATGTGACCAAAATATGACAAATTGATCTCAGAGTCTAATAGCTACGTGTTAGGAATTCCACGATTCTTAACCTTTGAATGGGTTCAGGTTTTGGTCCTTAGAGTCTGAGTCGGAGTCTTAACTTCTGGTCCTTCAGACTCTGACTCTTTAGAGGTTGGCTTGTTCATAGTTTGGAAACTTCATATTCTAAAAATCTTGATCATAAGTTGATTCTTCAAAGTCTGATCTTCAAAATCTGCCTCTTATGAGCTTCTTTTTCAATGTTCAGTGCAATTTCAAAACTGACTTTCAATCAGTATATTGATCTTTGTACATACACACTTCAACAATCATTAGTCTACCCAATTGTTCTTTAAATACTTTTTTATCATCAAAATTAAGGGATATGGTATAAGCCAATTTTGTTCTAACGTAAAGGAGCTTATAATGAAGTTTGACATGATGGAATGTAATCATTTGTCAACTCCAATGCACCCCACTGACTCCCTAGGCAAATAGGAAAGCAATACTAAGGTAGAACAAATTGTATATTGAGAAAACAAATCATTACAAGCTAGTTGGGTTCTGTGATGTTGACAATGCTGGAGACATAATTGAACAAAAAATAACCAATTAAAGTTTCCAATTCGCTTGTGACAATAGCATATCATGGGTAAGTAAAAGGCAACAAACAATTACTTTTCTGATAACATAACCATCATACATATTAGCTGCAAGATGTAGCACTAAACTTCGATGGATGAAGCATCAACTTGAATATTTAGCAAAGAAAAGAAAGTAAAACTTATATCTACCATGATAATAATTTTTTCCATCTACTTATTTATTCCTAATTTGCACTCTATAGAAAAACATATACATATTTAATTTTTTTCGGGTACAAGCAACACCTGGTAATACTGTTATCCCAACATCAGAACAATGTCAAGGCAGATGTTATAACATCCAATTTGACATCCTGAACAGATTTATCAAGATGCAAGTGATAGTTAAATTAAATTTCAGAATGATAAATAACACATAGAGTTGTTAACCCAGTTCGGTGCAACTCACCTACTCTAGGGGCTACCAAGCCAGGAAGGAAATCTATTATCAGTAGTATTAATTCAAAGCCTAAGCAGTCCCAGTTTACAACTTCTCGCTTAATCCCTACCCAATGCAACTTCTACCTAGGAACCTCCTACATATGAGAAATCTCAATCTCACTCCCTAAATCACGTCACTGATATTTGTTGTACCCCAAACTTTTCTCTCCAATTTTCTTTAATACACCTTCTCATGCTCCTTGGGTTCTCAATTGCTCAAGAGTACTCAAGGTTTGATTAGACAAACTCTCCTCCTAAGTAGTTGACCTACAACTAGGGTTTCACTTTTCTCAAGGAAATTTGAGCTTATAATTCCTCAAATGGATTTCATGGTTCCTCATATGTCTCAAGGAATTCTCATGCCAAATTTCAGGCCTTTCATCACAAATTTGCTCAATCAATTGTTCACATGACTAAAAATCAACTATAGTGGGTAAAAAGTCAACTGAGGTCAACATACAGTCAAACTTCAATATTTTTTGTCAACATCAACATTTGAAGTAACATTCATCATTTGATCAAGGGTTGGTCATAACTCATCAAGAAGAATAAGGATTCATCAAAAATCAAATATTGTTAAATTAGGGTTTTCTTAAGGAGAAGTCAACTGAACTTTGACCAAGCATAAGTTCCACATGCTTCATCAGATTTTTCTCAACCAAAGCTCGTTTTGATGGAAATTCAATTCTATACAACTTTGACTCTATAAGCCCAAGTCCAAAAAATGCATCATTTGAGAGATACGGGACAAAACACTACATGTCATTTCAAAAATTCAACAAAAAGACACTTTTGGTCAAAGAAATTTACTTCAAGATAAAATCTTCAAATGAAAAAATTATCAACATAGACATTGTAGATCACATCTTAAGCTTTCCAAAAAGTGCAAGATCGCCTCAATATGATAAAAATTGAGAGAGTTATGATTGGTGCGAGTTGGACAATTTTAAGAAAATGCATGAAAACTAAATTGATCAAACTTGAGTTTTTGGGCTAGTGGGCTAATGTTTCAAGGTCCAAACGTGTTTTGTAACCCATAATGAACCTCTGAATGCATTTATACACCGCTTGGATGTGTATTCCATTTATTTTTTATTTTATTTATTTAAATTCAAAATTAAATGAAATAAAAATCCAACCTTTCATACAAAGGTCCAAGCCCAATCTTTTGACCTAATTCAGGCTCTATATATTCTTCATTCAGAAAACCAAGAGGACCACAAAAAAACCTTGCAAGATCACATTCCAAAATTCCAAAAATTATCAAAAACTAGGGCAAACAACAAACCCTAGTTACAACATCTCTCAAAGCAAACCAATCCTTCCAATCGATCCCTGAAGAATTGTTTTGGGTAAGAATGAACCATTCTTGATGATCCAAAGCACAAGAAGCCAACATCCCATGCATATCATATTGCCATATATTTTGTAAATTCAAATTTTTTTTCTTCGTGCTTTAATCGAAACTAACACCACTAACATGCTTCTGAGATATCAATGTGCAGGATAGACCCATCGCATGGCCCCCGTACTGGCTGAATCGTATGTTGCAATGTTTACACCATTTTACTTTGTTTATTTTTTATCTCTTTCTACAGGGAGATTTAACCCAAACCAAGGCCACCATTGGATTTATGAGGGTTGATATAGGGGGATAGGGTCCCTTTAGATTACTAACGATCTTTATTTTGCAGGTTTGAGAGAACACCTAGTCGGAGAAGACGATCAGAGCTAGGGCTTCGGTGCTTCTGCGGTTATCCTATTTAAATTTATATTATATATTTTTTGGTTTGAATAAGTGAACGAATGTATAGCCACCCCAGTGGTTGAAGCGCGCGCGTTAAGGCCTTACTACACTAGGGAATGGGTTTGATCCCTTCCTTTTGCAAAATTTCTTTATTTCTCATATTTTTTGCAGGTTTCATATATTATGAAATGCATTTGTTATCTTAACACCAACAACAGTGTGTCTTAGTGCTAGAGGAGGAGCTTGTGAAGGCAAAGGGCGTGGGTTCAACACCCGCCCCTGACTTTTTTCATATTTTCCTTATTTCTAACCTTGTTTTATTTAATTAATTATCATCAAAACTATTTTAAAAAAAATCTTTTTTCACATTCTTTTTCTACTTTTATTTTCCTTTTTCTTATTTTAATTTCATAGATCAACTGTATAGGTCTCACGAATTTAATAGCCTAGATCTTTAAGTCCCACCATTTTTTTATCATGTAATTGCTTCCGGGATGTAATAGTTTTAGGATTTCTTTTTCGCATCTCTATTATGTAACTTCCCCAAAGTCGTGTAATAGATTTAGATTTATTTCACTGCCTTTATTTTCTGCTATTATATTTTCCATATTACTGCTTAGTAATTAGAGTTTGCATGGCAAGATAAAAACCAAACGATAGAAAACTTAATTCTCAAGACTAAATAACTGAAATCAATACACTTTTCACACTTGCACCTCTAGGGTATCCTCTCTTGTTGCCTTTAAAATAAATGGTCATGTCCCTCAAATGTAGAGATGCTTTAGCAAAAGACCATCGATACAAAATATCATAGTCTCTCGATGACCCTTCGACGTTGCCTTTCAAAAAATTATACGAAACTGCTAAAGGATCCTTATAAGTTACCTTCGATTACCATACGATGACCCTTCGCTCGTCCCTTCACATCCAATAGATAGGGCTACCTGCCAACGTATGGATATTACTATCTCTAAAGGAGAAGGAAAAGAATAAGAAAGAATTTAATAGGTAAGAATCTCCTAATTGCTTTCTCACAATTTTTATCACAAACATTTTTCACATATCACTTTCAAACAAATATTTTCAAAACACTGTGTACGCATTCTTGGGGACTAATACAAGAATCATTACAAAGTCTGCCTTACATTTGCGATTTAAAAATATTTTGAAATAAATCACACACATGCAAAGCATGTTTTCAAAAGTGAGCTAAGCGATTAAGAGCTCGTAGATAACTACGGATGAAAAGGGTGCTAACACCTTCCCTTTTCATAACCTACCCCCCCCCCCAAACTCAAAATATTCACGGTCTTTCCTGTTATTTTCACCCTTTCCTTATTGGATAAAAGAAAAGTCGGTGGCGACTCTAGCTATCTGCAACGTTTATGATAAAATGCAAAACAAGTCAGTTCTCCCACCGTATTATAGAACTGGCGACTATGTTGGGGAATACTTACAAAGAGGGGTTACCTTAGAGTCTTAGATCATTTTATTTGCTTTTTTTTGTTTGCATTGCTTTCTTTATTTTAAGGGTTGCTTGAGTTTATTTTCTTGCAAAGATACTACACCCAGATCTAGGGATACCTTAGTTAAGTAGAAATAGATCATGGAAACTATATGGCATAGACAGTTATGGTTAAAGTGATGGCTATATTAGTGTGAAACTTTGGTTTGTACTGATGTTCCTTGAGTCAGTCGAGGATAACATTGGGCTTCTGCATGGTGTCATAAGCATTAACTAACTTTTAGAACTTTAATTGACCCATCTTACCCAATAAAAGGTAGTGAGATGGCCAGCTTTAGTGCAGTCCAAGGTTGGTTGATACTCGATGCTACGCTCATTGAGATTCGACTCGCATGATGTTTTGGTGGAAAATCAGTTGATGTACTAAAATAAAACCTTCGAGCAAGATCTGTGATATGAGATCCCTAGAACCCGATTACTATTTTAGGACATGTTTAAGCTAACTTAACTTCAATAGAAAAGGGTACTTACCTATGGACCCCATGCAAGCCTTTAGACCTAAGGCTCTTGTGTGATTTTTTTGTGTTTGCTATCTGTTTAAACATAAACATAACATTATGACATCATAACATCCAATATGGAATTCTTTAACCATTTCAAGGATCTTATGGATCTTTGTTGCAGGATTTCAAGTCAGACTGCTACCAAGGAGGCAAGGGGATTTTTTTTCCTCTAACCAGACGCCATTAAAGATCAAAACATGTTCTTTTGAGTTAGAGTCTAGAACCCACTGGACATGGTGAGCTTGTTTTTTATAGAAGGACATTCAAAGATGGAGACACAAAGTTCTTTAGACAAAGCTGCAACCAGGATTCATTCTCTCTTCTACCCTGCATGATCCTTGAAAACATCACATTTTCATCTACATGTCATGCATTTCATTACATCACAGGTACTTTCTAGACAGGTTTTCTCATCTTATCACTGTTTATTGCAGTAAAAGATGGCTCTCGAACAAACAGTCAAAGATCTTCAGGTTTCAGAATGCTCAATTCCAACAAATGTTCCTGAACTTAGCCAAGGGGCGGGAAAGGCTGAAGACCCCCATCACCAAAGAGAGGAGGAAAAAGAATAGGAAACCAATCGACATTATCAACATGGGAAGAAGGTTCAGAGGTCCTCCCAAGCGAGCTCAAGACTATGATATTCCATCAAACGAAGATGAGAACCATGGTGAAGATAGTAAGTTTGTGAAGGCTGAGAAAGGAAGCCACCTTGGTTCTGGCCAATATTCTAATGAAGATGAAGAAGACTTTTCAGATGAACAGTATCCTTCTGTTGATGAAAAATATAAACAACTAAAAGATCATTTAAACTCTATGGAGATCCAAAGAGTGCTTGGGTTGGATTTTGAAGAGTTGTGTTTAGTCTTGGAAGTTGTTATTCCTCACAAATTCAAGGTCTCTACTTTTGCAAAGTATGATGGTGTTTCTTGTCCAAAGCTTCATCTGAGGTCTTATGTCCAGAAGATTTATTCCTACACTGCTAATAGGAAGTTATAGGTGCATTTATTTCAAGAAAGCCTATCTGGGACCCAATTGGATTGGTTCTATCAACTAGAAGGAACCAATAGTCTTACTTGGGACGATTTGGCTGCTGATTTTTACAAACAATACCAATACAATGCTGATCTTGCACCAACTCGTATGCAATTACAGAGTATAACCATGGGCTCTAATGAATGCTTCAAAGAGTATGCCCAGAAATGGAGGGATCTAGTAGGAAGAGTTTAACCTCCTTTGTCTAATAGGGAGTTGGTTGATATGTTTATGGGAACTTTGATGGGTCCTTTCTTCAAACATTTGATTGGAAGCTCTTCAGTCGGGTTCACCAAGTTGATATTAACAGAGGGAACATGTTAAAGGCGGAATCAGAAGCGGAAAGATTCATGTGGCTACATCTTCAAGTATTGTGAAGAAGACGTTCAATGGGAAAAAATAAGCTAATGATGTGTATAGTAAGAAGGGTCGCGGTAGAGGTGATTGTAACCAATCTGTGAGGGAAGTACTAATCTCTAATCCCGCACTAACGCAACATCAACAAAGCAATTAGCGTAGGTCAAATGCACTCAGGAGACAATTTACCAAGATCAACATGTTATTGTCTCAGGCATTGCAACATCTATTAAAATCAGAGTTGATTATGTTGAGAGATCCTCCTCAGAATCCCAACACCTCCTCTCCTCGATACAATCCTAATGTAAGATGCGCTTATCATTCCCATAGTCTCGAACATGACACAAATAGCTTTTAGGCTTTGACAAATAAAATTCAAGATATGATTGACAATAAAGAGATTTAGTTTGATCCTCTCCAGACTCCAAATGTGTTTACCGCTCCTATGCCTAAGCACGACAAAGGCACTGGTGCTATTGATGATGTTGTGTATGTTTATATTGTAAGTGATTTGAATACTCCCCTCCTGATTATTAAGAAGAATCTGTTACAAGCCGGTTTATTTCCGGGTTGCATTAAAAGATGCTATTGTTGCGTAGCCCAACCCAATGGCTGCAAATTGCTGAAAGAAGGTATTCAGCATCTGATGGGTAATCACATAATTCTAGTTGAGAAGACTCCTTCTATTGAAATTTTGTTTCAAGACTTGGAGCTTGAAGAGGTGTCTGTAATTTTGGGTACTCCTATAAGGATCACTGCCAAGGATCCTGTAAAGATTACTACCAAACCTAGAGTTGCTCCTCTGATCATTACCTTACTAGGGCCAATTACACATTCTTCTGACAAGGCTATCCCCTGGAATTATGGAGTTGATGTTTACTACCACAGTGTTAAGCAAGAACCATTGGTTGTTTAAAGTGGAAATACTAAAGCTACTGATCCCGATGTTGACAATATTGTCGGGACCAGTAAGGTTACCAGAAGTGTAAGGGTTTTCTATCTGGAAGTCTTTCCAAATTCTGTTGCTACACTAATTCGTGTTACTACTACTGAGTCAACTCATGATACTTGAGGAAAAGAACAAATGACTGAGCCTGCCCAGACGGAGGAACCTAAAGAAGTTGCCGCTAAGGATACCTCCAAGCAAGATATGCAAGTACTAAAAATTATCTAAAAATGTGACTACAAGATTGTTGAACAGCTGGGGCAGACTCCCTCCATGATATCCATGTTACCCCTGTTGTTGTGTTCTGAAGCCCATGCTCAGACTCTGGTGAATTTTTTAAAATTTACACATGTACCGCAAGAACCCTCTCCTGATCAATTTGAAAATTATGTTTCTAGCCTGACGACTGATAACAGGTTAGGCTTTTCTGATGCCAACTTGACTCCTAAAGGAAGAAACCATAACAAGGCCATGTATGTCTCTTAAATGTAGGGGCACTACCTTAGACCATGTGTTGGTTGACACATTTTCTTCATTGAATGTTTTGCCGAAGGGTTCCCTAGAAGGGCTCGATTGTTAAGGTGTTGTGCTGAAACCCAGTGACATTATGGTCAGAGCCTTTGATGGTTCAAAGAGGATGGTGCACGGAGAGGTGGATCTTCTGATCAAAATAGGTTCTTAGGTATTCGACTATACCTTCTATGTGATGGATATTCGCTCGGCTTATTCCTGTTTACTTGGACACCCTTGGATTCATGGGGAAGGCGTTGTCACTTTTAGATTACATTAAAATTTCAAATATCCCGTGAAAGGAAATATTTTTACAGTTTGTGGTGAAGAAGAGCACATGGTAAGTCACTTGAACTCTTTCAAATATGTTGAGATGGACGGAGAATTCATTGATACTCCCTGCCATACTTTTGAAGTTATTCCTCGGACAACTACCATTACTGAAGACGTTTCTACTATTCCCAAGGTTACCAGGGTTCTGCCTAAAATGGCTTCTCTAAAAGACGCTAGAGCTGTGATAAAAGAAGGTGGTTGCACTACTTGGGGTCAACTTCCCAACATTTATTACAAATCTAATAAATTTGGTTTGGGTTTCACTGCATAGGCTTAGAGGGCTATTCGTCGTGCTCGTGCTGGAAGACCACTATTCTACATCAGCAACAATGGAGTCAATGCGGTATAAGATGTTGATAGTAACTATGACCTAGATAGTTGGATTTTTCCTACCGCCGGCAATGGGCTCAGCAATCGGAAGACTGAAGACGTTATACCAATCTCCTTTAGTCAGGAGTAAATAATATTTTCTATTTTCTTGCTTTCAAGTTTTGTTTATGTAATTTTAAACAATAACTTTAAGCCTTGTGCCTTACCCAGGGCACAACGGTCCACTTGTTAGGGTTGTCATTATTCATTAGCATATTTTCATTTAATAAATCATTAGACGTTTGCATTCAAATTTTGTGCTCTTTATCTTTCTTTTGCTTTATTACTTTCAAAATAGCTACGTGTTCTTACATACACCCAACAACAAATTGAAGATTCATATCCACCCTAGATCACATTGATAACAATTCTTCTATTGCCAATTATGACTTTGAAAATCAGATCTACCAAGTCGAGGATGAAGGTGAGGAAGGTTATGAAGTACCTGGAGAGCTTGCTAGGTTGTTAATTTAGGAAGAAAGAGCTATACAACCACATGAAGATCTAGTAGAGGTTGTGAACTTGGGTACTAAAGAAGACAGGAATGAAGTCAAGATAGGTGTCAACCTATAAGACAGTGTCAAAAAGAGGCTAATTCAGATGTTGCATGATTATTGTTGAAATATTTTATTGGTCATACGAAGACATGACAGGGCTCGTTACTGATATTATGGTTCACCATCTACCGATGAAAGAAGGTTATCCTTCAGTAAAACAGAAGGTTTGTCATATGCGTCCCAAGATGTCGGAGAAGATCAAGGTTGAGGTTATGAAGCAATTAAACGCAGGTTTCTTAGTTGTTACATCCTATCCTCAGTGGGTTGCCAATGTGGTTCCAGTACCTAAAAAGGATGGAAAGGAGCGTATGTGCATAGACTACAGGGATCTAAATAGGGCAAACCCAAAAGATGATTTTCCGCTTCCACATATTGACGTTCTGGTTGATAACACCCCTCAACACAAAGTATTTTCCTTCATGGATGGTTTCTCCAGGTATAATCGAATCAAGATGACACCTAAAGACATGGAGAAGACTACTTTTGTTACACAGTGGGGCACTTTATGTTACAAGGTTATGCCTTTCGGTTTGAAGAATGTCGGCGCAACATATCAGTATGTTATGGTAGCTTTGTTCCATGACATGATCCATCATGAGATAAAGGTTTACATTGACGACATGATAGCCAGGTCTCATATTGAAGAAGAACATCTTGACCACATGCACAAGCTGTTTGAGAGGTTAAAGAAATATAAACTGATGTTGAATCCAAACAAGTGCACCTTTGGGGTAAGATCCGGTAAACTCCTAGGTTTCATAGTCAGTGGTAAAGGTATTGAAGTTGATCCTGCCAAGGTTAAAGCCATTCAAAAAATGCCAGCTCCCAATACTGAGAAGGAAGTAAGAGGTTTCCTGGGACGACTAAATTACATTTCCAGATTCATTTCCCATTTGACCGCTACTAGTGAGCCAATCTTCAAGTTACTAAAGAAAGATCAAGTAGTAAAGTGGAACGACTATTGTCAAATAGCTTTTTACAAAATCAAGTAATACCTCCAAGAACCTCAGATACTAATTCCCCCATTTGAAGGAAGACCTATAATCATGTACCTAATAGTGTTAGAGAACTTAATAGGGTATGTATTGGGGCAACATGACAAGTCTGGTTGAAAAGAGCATGCAATATACTACCTTAGAAAAAAGTTTACCGACTGTGAGACAAGATACTCACTGCTCGAGAAAACTTGTTGCACTTTGGCATAGGCTGCTCGCCGACTAATAAATTCTATGTTGACTCATACTACTTTGTTGATCTCTAAAATGGATCCTATAAAATACATATTCGAGAAACCCGCTCTCTCCGAAAGAATAGCAAGATGGAAAATCGTCTTAAAAAATTACAAAATTTAGTACACTACTCAGAAGGCAATCAAAGGAAGTATGTTGGCATACCATTTGGCTCACCAGGCTGTAGACGACTACCAGACTATGAATTTTGAGTTTCCAAATGAGAATGTTATGTTGATTACGGACTATGAAAAACCTGGACCGTATGAAGGACCCGAGCCAGCATCCTGAAGGACTATGGTTTTTGATGGAGCTTCTAATGCGGTTGGTAATGGAATTGGTGTTGTGATTGTCTTTCCCAAGGGTTTCCATACACCCTTCACTTCCAGATTATGTTTTAACTGTACCAATAACATGGAAGAATATGAATCATGTATCATGGGTATCAAGGCTACTATTGATATGAGAATCAGGTTCTTGAATGTATATGAGGAACCAACCCTAGTGATCAGTCAGATTAAGGGAGAATAGGATACAAAGCATCCAAATCTCATTCCTTATCGAGAGCGTGTGTTGACATTAATCCCGTACTTCGAAGAAATCACTTTTAAACATATTCCACGAGAAGAGAATCAATTGGCAGACGCATTAGCTACCATTTCATCTATGTTCAAAGTCAGATGGGATAATGAAGATCCTAAAATTACTATTGAGAGACTAGATGAGCCGGTGCATTGCTACGAAGTTGATACCAATGGAGTAGAGGAAAAGCCTTGGTACCATGAAGTGAAAAGATACCTCAAGGCTCAAGAATATCCTGAAGGGGCATCTATCAACGATAAGAAATTCCTATGGATTTTCTCTACCAAATTCTTTCTAAGTAACAAAATTTTGTACAATCGCAATCATGATTCGACTTTCCCCTCGGTCTTTGAAATGGTTAGTGTAATGAAGTACGCATGCTATGTTATGATGCATGATGTCATGATAAAACACACAACAGGTATAGCAGATAAAAAACATGGTAAAGGCAAACAAGTCACACAAGAGCCCTTAAGTTTCAGGCTTGCATGGGGTCTAGGTACTACCCTCTTGAAGTTCAGTTGATTTCAACCTGTCCTAATAATAGTAACCGGGTTCTAGAGGTTCTCAATATCATTGACCATCCTCCATCGGTCATGGTTTCATCTCATGCAGTCTTTTCTTGCGGCTGGAACTATCTCGAGAGTATGGTCTCAATGAGTGTAGCATCGAGTATCAACCAGTTCTCAGCTTTATACCGAGACCGGCTATCTCACTACTTTCTAATGGCCAAGTTGGTCAATTATAGGTTCTAAGGTCAGTTGATGCTTAATGACACCACGCAGTGGACCCGTATTCTCCTTGTTTCTCCACAAGGGATACCTGTACCAACCAATGTGCCACATCAACGTAGCTACTACTTCAACCGTATCGGTCTATGCCGTACAATTCCCTCACAGTCTATTGCTACTTACCTAAAAGGTGTCTCAAGAAAGAAGCTGAGAAGACCATGGAAGATATGCATGAAGGTATCCTTGGTACTCACTCCATTGGGCACATGATGACTAAGAAGATTCTGAGAGGGGGTTATTATTGGTCGACCATGGAAACTAGTTTCCATCATCATTCTAGAACTTGTCATAAATGCCAGATTTATGGTGACAAAGTACACGTGCCTCCTGTGATACGGTGGAAGAACCGATTGTTTAATACTGGTTTGCATTTTGCGTTTGTGTTTGCAAAATGTCGCGGTAAGCAAGAGTCGCCACCAACTTTTATTTTATCCAACTGGAAAGCAAAAAAGAATAGAAAAATTCCTTTTTTCGAGATTTTGGATATGGGGGGTAGATTATATAAAGGGAAGGTATTAGCACCCTTTTAATCAGTGGTTTTCCACGGGTTGTTAGGTACTTGCTCATCATTTTAAAAATTGCTTCCGTGTTTGTGTTTTTTGAAAAGCTTTTGTTTTACTTCATTTTAACCCTTGTATCAGTCCTCAAGAGTGTTACGAAGTGTTTTTGAAAACTTTGTTTGAAAAGTGTATGGTGTGAAAAGTTTATTATGAGCAAGTACCTACTAGCATCTACCTACTCGAAAAAAAAAGAATGTTTCTGTTCTTGCTTCCTTTAGACAACGCTATCCCACTATTAATGAGTAGGTAGCACCGTCGTTGGAATTGTAAGGGTCAATTGGAAAGGGACGTACGACCACTAAAGCAACGTTAGGACGTCTTAGTAATAACCCTAATGTCTTAAGATCATATTCGAGGCAACATTTACGAGGCAACATTTCCGAACGGGACATTTTGATCTTTGTTTAGACAAGAGGGCAACCACTAAAACACCTTATACTTAATGATCGTTTACTGAAGGCAACCTAAGTGAGAGTATACCCTAGGAGTGCGCATGTGCGAGTGATTTGATTTCAATTATTATCTTTGCACATTTAGGGTTTGCTAACCATTTTAAAATTAACTTACATTATTATCATGCAATCCTATTATCATACATCTAACAGTTAATATTTGCGAAGATTAAAATGCGAGAAATAAATCTACGCTATTACAAGGCTTCAGGGAGGGGGATTAATTACATAGCCAAAAACCCGTAAAACGATCAATAAAGGAAAAATCCTAATTAAACTATTACATACCATGAGCAGTTACATTAATATTTGCAAAAAATAATAAATGCGCGCGGCGAAATGAGAACGAGAAAAATCAGGGTTTTGACCCCGTCTAAACCTAATTAAAAGAAAAAATCTTTTTTTTGTGTTTTTTATTTTTTTAAGAAATTAAGGTTTTAATGAATAAATATAAACCTAATTACTAATTAATTTAATTTGAGAAAAGTAACTAATTTGACCTATTTTTTTATATTTTTGCTATTTTAAGAAAAGAAAATGAAAATTAAATCAAACAAACCCTAATTTCCTAATTGATTTTAATTTATTTACAAAAAGGTTAAAATTACCCTAAATTTAAATTAAACTAATTATTAAATTAAATTTGATAAAAATAAAACTTAAATCTAAATTGTTGAAAATTGATTTTATGAGTTTTTGCTAAAAAAGAATTAATTTTATGTTAGAAAATAAATAGTCAAAATAAATTAAATAAAGAAATATAAAAGAAGGAAAAAAAAAAGAAATGGGCCTGATGTTAGGAGCAAACAGGGGGGTGTCCATAGCATATCTGAGCCCAATAAGCCATGGTCCATGTTTGACTTCTCAGATCCCATGCATTGGCTTGACTAGGGTGCATTGTGGACCTTCAGAGAATGGACCTTGGATCCAGCTTTTTGGAGATCTGATGGTTGAATACTGAGGGCGTATGGTGAATGTCCTGGAAGTTGGTACACCTGATCATGTAAAATAAAACATCATTGAACAAATATGGGGGACCTGGGGATCGAACCCAGGCCCTTTGGCAATTTCCTTCACCCACTAACCAACTGAGCTAGCGCGTTCATTTGCATATGGAATAACAAACAAATATAATATTGGAAAAGCAAATTAATTCATCAAAAACGCGCGAATTTTGAATAGACAAATCATTGCCTGCCACTCTACCTTTCTTCTTCCTCCCTCCGTTAGCAAAAGTCCAGACTTTTACCTACAGTCAAAGTCTGTAGCTATAACCCTGTTTCATTCAAATATTGCACACACGCGTGATAAATCAATTATAATGGTGCCAATCTACTCGTCTCAACCTTACGAGTGTCATGGTACCTCAATCGTGGCCCAATTTTCCCTATATAGCAAAGCCCCAAAACTATCTCAAAAACCCTAACAATGGCATCCACACGTCTGGCTTCCAAAAATGCAATTAAATGGTACTGTTAGCTTGCAAACATGACAAGGATTACAAATATATCATTTAAACATGATAAAGTTGCAAGAATGAATGGATACTATTTTGGAAAAAAATAACAAACTGTGAGGGTCGTAGAGACGGATTCTGGGAAAATCAAGGCTTGACTATGATCAGGTTAGCTTTAGGAGATGGCTGGGAATCGATTGCTAGCCTTGGAATGGTGTAAGTTATCCTCTAACTTTTAATTTGATTCAGCACTTTTTGGTGATTTTTGTGAGTTTTGTTATGCTCCCTCACGCCTCCAACCCGTATTCTTTTTGTCTGACAATGTTCTATATGTACCCTTGAGTGAGTTAGGTTTACAAATTTGCTTCAAATCTTCTCCAATAATGGTCATTGATCATGATTTGATTCTCATGTAAATCTTTCCAAATCAAGCCAAAATCAAATCTTTTTGTGTACAAACAAGCCTTGCACGATTTGATCTCATTGCCAGCTATTCATGGACCTGAAATATGCACAAAATCTCAAGGTTTAAATGAGTTTTGATATTTTCATTATTTATTATTGATTTTATTTGATTTAAATGAAATAAAATCAAGATAAATGATAAAAATAAAAGAATGACAAGTGGAAGGGCTCATGGGTCGTGGACCATGCTACAAGTTCAATGCAAGCATAAAAAGTTAGGCCTATTTAGCAAAAAATGCAATTTTAGGCATATTTGACTTTTGGCAATTTTGCAAAAAAGGTCAACTTCACCAATGCACAACTCCTTCAATTTTGACCCTAGAGATATTTTCTTTGACTTTTTAGAAATCTCAAGATGCCCTATAAGCAACCCTTTTTGGTCTCATCTTAATTGAGTCTTCCATGTTCATGTATGAAGCTTTGGAAAACAATGTGTTTTTGTTGACTTTTCAAAATGACCTATAATATCCAAATTTATATCTTCTTGTGAGTGCATTTTTTGAAATTTGGAGCTGATGATGAATTGTAGGGAATTGCATCCTCTTCAAAATGATCTTTGGATGAGTCATTTCTGATAAAGTATAAGAAAGTTATGCTTGGTCAAAGTTGAGTTGACTTTTCCTACAAAACCCTAATTTGGCAATTTTTGGGTTTTGATGAATTGTGAGAAATCCTAGAGGAATCATGATCAACCCTTGATCAAATGATGAATAATACTTCAAAATGAGGATGTTGACCAAAAATCTTGAAGTTTGGCTATATGTGGGCCACAGTTGACTTTTGCCCTAGTACAACCGATTTTTGGGCCTTTGAGCAATTGATTGAGCATACTTCCTCTGCAAGGCTTGAAACATGGCATGGATGACATTGAGAACATATTAGGACAATGGTGAGAATTTGAGACCCTTTGGACTCAAGCATCTTGATGCAAACTGAAACCCTAATTTGATATAGACTACTTTAGGAGAGGGTTTGTCTGGTCAACCTTTGGACTACCTTGAGCAATTTGAGGACTTCACTTGACATGTATTGAGAAATATGGGAGGGAAAATTTTGGGGTACAACAGCTGCCCCTGTTCAATCTTCTTAAACCTGAGGATGTAGATTGGCTTGCCTGCCTTTCGTGATCTTAAGGTTGAAGATGATTGAACACTAGAGTACCCAGAAATTTGCACTCACATGAAGTGGTATCCGTCTTGTGATGTCGGGAATGGGCTTATAGATCTCATTTAGAAGTTGAAGTCGGAAGATGGGCTTAAATATGCCATCAGAAGAAGTGTCGATCGGATAAGAGATTCCTTTGCGAGAGCCCGTATACCTGCTGTTGAGGAGGACTACGCCGGGGAATGCTGGTCTCTATCGTGGTAGAAATAGAATTTTATGAGCTTCAGTCGTTCGTTATTCTACTGGGGAATCATCTCTTGGTTGAAGAGGTGAAAATGAACTGCTATCTGGTCGTGCTCTAGGCTTTACAGTGTTTTGCTAAGGAAAATAAGACCGACTGCTATCTGGTCGATTATAGGCTTCACATTGACTTACTGGGGGGATGAGATTAAACTTGCTATCTGGTCGTTCTCTAGGCTTCACAATTTCTCAATTCTTATCGGGTCGTAATCCAGGCTTCAGAAGGAATTAAGTTGTTATTTGGTCGCCTCTCGGCTTTAACTTGAATTTAAGGCACACTAATATCCGGTCGATTCTGGGCTTCTTAGTAATTGGCCAAGTAAACTACTATTTGGTCGAAATCCAAGCTTCATAGTGTCTCATACTGTTATCTGGTCGGGTCCAGGCTTCAGTGTCTTTTGTTGTTATCTGGTCGATTCCAGGCTTCGCAACGTCCTATACCATTATCTGGTCGATTCCAGGCTTCACGGTATTTGGAGAAATCAAGATACTATCCGGTCGAATTCGGGCTTCATAACTTGCATTAAAGATATACCACTATCTGGTCGATTCCAGGCTTCATAGTATTCTTTGCTATTATCTGGTCGAGTCCAGGCTTCATAGCGTCTTATACCATTATCTGGTCGATTCCATGCTTCACGGTATTTGGAGAAATCAAGATACTATCCGGTCGAATTCGGGCTTCATAACTTGCATTAAAGATATACCACTATCTGGTCGGTTCCAGGCTTCATAGTATTCTTTGTAGAGATCAAGATACTATCCGGTCAAATCCGGGCTTCATAGCTTGAATTTAAGATGTACCATTATCTGGTCGATTCCAGGCTTCATGGTGCTTTGTATAGATCAAGATACTATCTGGTCGAATCCGGGCTTCATAGCCTGAATTTAATATGTACCACTATCTGGTCGATTCCAGGCTTCATGGTGCTTTGTAGAGATCAAGATACTATCTGGTCAAATCTGGGCTTCATAGCTTGAATTTAAGATGTACCACTATCTGGTCGATTCCAGGCTTCATGGTGCTTTGTACTTCTATCTGGTCGATCCCAGGCTTCACAGTAATTTGCTAGGGATTCAACTATTTTCTGGTCGATTTCCGGGCTTCATAGTATGATGGAGAAATCAAGACATTATTCGGTCGAATCCGAGCTTCATAACTTGAACTGGAGAAGAAATCTTAGCATTGATTTGACTGAAACAGAGAGCTTGTGAGAATTTGATTGTATCTTTCCCTGAAAGGTAAAGAGTTAGTCGTATGTAACGTCATGATGTATGCCATGTATTGAGTAATGATGTTCTCAAAATAAATGATATTGTGTTGTATGATGCATATGCGTATGCCATGATGTATGGATATGCAATGTTCTTGTGATGTTCTCTAGCTGGGAAGAATAAATCCCGAACTGCTGTTGAAGAGTTCAAGGAGTTGAGTTCTTCGCGCTCGCTGGGGATAACTACCGAAGATGAATTGAGAATAAATTGGCGAGGGAATAACCCTGTTGGAGAATGAATTGGCGAGAAAATGACTTCGTGGGGAAGAGAGATACTCTGCTAGAAGATCTGTTGATTTGGAGAAATAACCTCGGCTGGGGATGAATTACTGTCGCTGGTGATAATGAATCTTTGTTGAGGACTGAGTTTCTGCTTGTGGAAGAAATAAACTCCATTGGGGATAATCTTCTAGTGCTGGTGATAGAATCTTTGTTGAAAACTGAGTTTCTGCTTGTGGAAGAAATAAACTCCACTGGGGATAATCTTCTAGAGTTGGTGATAGATAAACTCTGCTTGGGGAGAATTTTGTCGACTCATTCGTGATTATGAATTTCGGCTGGGGAGAGCTAGCGCCACTGTCTTTAGATTCCACTTACACTGCGGGGAGTGTATGTACCTTTAGTCATATTCTCCAGCTGGGTCTATCCCCATACCTGGTGAATAGAGCAACTGTAAGGTTTGGACATTTCTTGTTTGCCCCTGTTCCTGGAATTACGAGTAATTGTCTCTTGTTTCGCATGTAAATGTTCATGAGCAGCAATTATTTTCAAATGCATATATCAAAAATGAGTCATTGGATGTTCTTGCAAAACAAAATAGAAAAAGAAAAACAATTTTTGAAATTTATTGTAAAATGAATTGTATTTATCTTTGAAGTTAGCCTATAATAGGCGTTTTCTACAAGAGGTTGACGTCCTAGTAAAGAGAACGCCGCCGAAAGATAGAAATTATACAATTTGTGAAAAAGAAAAAAATGACTATGTGAGCAATCCTACTGGGTTCCAACTCTGCTATTGCCTTTATATCTTCGAGCTTCTCATCACTTCGCAACTTGGTTGAAGGAAAATCAGATTGATTGGTGATGTCTGAGCTTGATAGTCGATACCGAAATATGGTTGTAAGGTGATCCAATGGGACATAGTGTTACGCTTTAATCTCTAATTGTTTCCTGGACCTCCCTTTCGGGTTTTTAGTCCACCGAGATACCCTTTTTTGCCCAAGCCTCCTTTTCAGGTTTTCGACTTGCCGGGTGTAGAGTTTTTTCATTTTCATCCCTTACTTTTTCTCGAACCCTTTTGGTTCACCGGGAAGCCCTCATTTTTTCCTAGGCCGGTCAACCTAGCAGGTCTTTGATAATGCGTAGTATTTTTTCACTATGTCTGCATTGACGGGGTGAGGAAGGTCGTCACCATCCATGGTGGTTAGAATCATGGCTCCTCCTGAGAAGATTTTCTTAACCATAAATGGCCCTTCGTATGTGGGGGTCCATTTGCCCCTGGGATCACCTTGTAGCAGTATGATGCGTTTGATCACTAGATCCCCGACTTGATACTCTTGTCGTCTGACTTTCTTGTTAAAAGCCTGGATCGTCCGCTTTTGATATGTCTGACCATGCCAAATAGCAGTAAGTCTCTTCTTGTCGATTAAATTTAGTTGATCAAGCCGGGTCTGGATCCAGTCGTCTTTGTTCAAACCTGCATCCTTCATAATCCGGAGAGAGGGTATCTGGACCTCAATGGGTAAGACTGCCTCTATGCCATACACCAAAGAGTAGGGTGTTGTCCCTCTTGACGTCCGTGCTGAGGTTCAGTACCCATGAAGAGCGAATGGTAGCATCTCATGCCACTCTTTGTAGGTCACTGTCATCTTATGCAAATATTCTTGATGTTCTTGTTAGCCGCTTCAACAGCCCCATTCATCTTCGGTCGGTAGGGAGAAGAGTTATGATATTGTATCTTGAACTGTTTGCAGAGCTTAGTGATCATTGTATTGTTGAGATATGTACCATTGTCCGTAATGATCCTCTCTGGTACACCGTATCGACAAATCAGATTATGTCGGATAAACCGTTCCACGACCTTCTTGGTTATTGTAGCAAAGGAAGCTGCCTCAACCCACTTTGTGAAATAATTAATTGCTATCAGAATGAAGTGATGCCTGTTAGAAGCAGTAGGTCTGATCTCGCCAATCATGTTGATGCCCCACATTGCAAAAGACCAAGGAGCTGTCAAGACGTTCAGAGGAACTGGAGGTACATGCACCTTATCAGCATAGACTTGACATTTATGACAGGTCCGAGAATGTTGATAACAACCGGCTTCCATAGTGGACCAACAATATCCTGCCCGTAGGATTTTCTTTGCCATGGTATACCCACTGGAATGAGTTCCGAAAGTACCTTCATGTAATTCTTCCATGATCCTTTCTGCCTCGCTCTTGTCCACACATCACAGTAAAGTCAAATCATGGTTACGTTTGTAAAGGACACCATTACTGATGAAGAATTTTGCGACGAACCTTCTCAAGAACTTTTTATCATTAACAGATGCACCCTCAGGGTATTCTTGAGCCTCAAGATACCTCTTTACCTCATGAAATCAGGGTTTATCTGCTACCTCTTCAGTCTCGATGTCATAGCAATGTGCGGGTTCGTCCAACCTCTCGATGGTAATCTGGGGAGCTTCATTGTCCCACCCGACCTTGAACATAGAAGACATGGTAGCTAACACGTCCGCTAAATGATTCTCCTCTCTGGGGAAATGTTCAAAGGTTATCTCCTCGAAGTGCGGGAGAAACGTCAGTACTTACTCTTTGTAAGGAATAAGATTTGGGTGTTTCGTATCCCACTCGCCTTTGATCTGACTGATCACTAGAGCAGAATCTCCGAATACACTTAAGAACTTAATCCTCAGGTCAATAGCAGCTCGAAGACCCAGGATACATGCTTCGTACTCCACCATATTGTTGGTGCAGTTAAAACATAATCGGGCGGTGAACGGAGTATGACAGCCCTTAGGAGACATGATCACAGCACCAATACCATTACCCAACACGTTCGAGGCTCCATCAAAATACATAGACCATCAGGATCCTTCCTCAGGTCCTTCATCTGGTCTAGGTTCTTCACAGTCAATCACCAACATGATGTTCTCATCCGGGAACTCGAAATTCATGGATTGATAGTCGTCCACGGCCTGATGTGCCAAATGATCTGCCAATACACTCCCTTTGATTGCTTTTTGGGTCGTGTATTGTATGTTATACTCAGTAAAGATCATCTTCCATCTCGCTATCTTCCGGACAAGGCAGGATTTTCGAAGATATACTTGATTGGATCCATCTTTGATATCAATAGGGTAGTGTGAGTCAGCATATACTGTCTCAGCCGACGAGCAGCCCATGCCAAAGCACAACAAGTTTTCTCAAGCAGTGAGTATCGGGTCTCACAGTCGGTAAACTTTTTGCTAAGGTAGTAAATAGCGTGCTCTTTTCGGCCAGACTCGTCATGCTGCCCCAGCAAACACCCCATTGAATTATCCAGTACTGTTAAGTATAAGATCAAAGGTCTTCCTTCAATTGGAGGCATCAGAATTGGTGGCTCTTGGAGATATTTTTAGATCCTTTCGAAAGCGGTATGACATTCATCATTCCATTTTACCACTTGATCTTTCTTCAGCAGCTTGAAGATTGGTTCACAAGTAGCAGTCAGATGTGAAATAAATCGGGCAATGTAGTTTAGACGTCCCAAAAAGCCTCTAACCTCCTTTTCTATGCGGGGAGATGGAATCTCATGTATGGCTATTACCTTGGCAGGGTCCACCTGAATACCTTTATCACTGACGATGAAACCCAGCAGCTTACAAGACCTTACCCCGAAGGTGCACTTGTTTGGGTTCAAACTCAGCTTGTACATCTTTAACCTGTCAAATAGCTTCTGTAGATGGTCAAGGTGTTCTTCCTCAGTCTGGGACCTTGCAATCATGTCATCAACATAAACCTTAATCTCATGGTGAATCATGTCGTGGAACAAAGCGACCATGGCGCGCTGATAAGTTGCCCCAGCATTCTTCAACCCAAAAGGAATTACCTTGTAACAGAAGGTGCCCCACTGTGTAACGAAGGTTGTCTTCTCCATGTCTTCGGGAGCCATCTTGATCTGATTGTAACCAGAGAAACCATCCATGAAGGAGAAGATCTTATGTTGTACGGTGTTGTCGACCAATACATCGATGTGAGGTAGTGGGAAGTCATCCTTGGGGCTCGCCCTGTTCAGATCTCTATAGTCCATACACATCTGTACCTTACCATCTTTCTTAGGTATCGGAACAACGTTGGCAACCCACTTTGGATAAGAAGTGACAGCTAAAAATCCCGCGTCGAACTGTTTCATGACCTCAGCTTTGATTTTCTCAGACATCTCAGGGCGCATACGGCGAACCTTCTGCTTTACCGGAGGACAGTCTTCTTTAGTCGGCAAGTGATGAACCATAATATCAGTGTCCAAATCAGGCATATCTTCGTAAGACCAAGAGAAGATCTCAACATAGTCACGTAGCATTTGTATTAACCTCTGTTTGACACTAGGCTCCAGATTCTCACCTATCTTAACCTCTTTCCTGTCTTTGTCTGTACCCAAATTTACTGATTCAACTTGCTCTTTATGAGGTTGTATGGCCCTCTCTTCCTGCATTAACAGTCTAGCAAGTTCTCCAGGAACCTCACAGTCATCCTCACCTTCGTCCTCAGCTTGGTTGATTGGATTTTCGAAGTCATAACTGGCAGTAGCGGAGTTGTTATCAATAGGACCCAAAGTGGAGATGGATCTGCATTATGATACGTGAGTGTGTGTAAGGGTATAGCTATTTTAATAAAGTGAGAGACAGAAAAGAAAAACAAGGAGCACAAAATTTGTAATGCAAGAAACGTCCAATGCTTTATTAATGATATATGAAAATGAAAAATAATAAGCCCTCACAAGCAAGGCTAAGGTGCCTCGGGCAAGGCACCGGGCCGTAAAGTTTCAAACAGTTTATTACAACTCTTAAAACAAAAGTCAATTATTATGGAATAAAAGAAACAAGTATGATGTCTTTCGCCGTCCAGTTGTTCAAGCCACCATCGTTTGTAGGTTAGATCCAGCTTTAGATATCTGAATCCTCTTCATCATCTTCAATTACATTCACTCCCTGATTACTAATGTGCAGAGGAGGTCTTCTAATCCGTGTGCGCCGAACAGCCCTTTGAGCCTCTACAGTAAAGCCCAAACCAAACTTGTTAGTTTTGTGCGTGAAATCAGGGAGCTGACCCCAATTTCCACACCCAACTTTTTCAATTACAGCCCTGGCATCCTTGAGGGAAGCCATCTTCATCGAAGGTTTATCGGTAGCAACTTCAGTTGACGCCAAAGTCTGGGGGACTTCTTCAAAGTTCTGACAAGGGGTTTCGATGAACTCCCCATCCATCTCCATATAACGAAAGGAATTGAGATGACTCACCATATATTCCTCTTCACCCTGTACCGTGACAATCTTCCCCTTTGTCGGATATTTCAGCTTTTGATGGAGCGTTGAATTCACTGCCCCAACTTTATGAATCCAAGGACGACCCAGCAAGCAAGAATATGATGGTCTAATGTCCATTACATAGAAGGTGGATCCAAAGGTTTGAGAGCCAACTTTAACAGGGATGTCCGCTTCCCCGTGTACCATCCTTTTTGATTCTTCGAAAGCCCTAACCATAATATTACTCGACTTTAGAATCAAACCTTCACAGTCTAGACGGGCTAATGCTTTCTTTGGCAAGACATTCAATGAGGACCCAGTATCCACCAGTACATGGGCCATTGTAGTTCCCCTTCACTCGATCGAGACGTGCAGAGCATCATTGTGATTTCTTCTTTTAGCAGTCAGATCTTCATCCGAGAAACCCAACCCATTGTCGGCAGTCAAACTAGCTACGCAGTCTTTGAACTGATCAGCAGAAGTTTCCTGCGGCACATGCGCAGTCTTGAGGAATGCAATTAGAGCCTTTGCAAGGGCTTCAGAACATAACAATAAGGACAACATGAAGATTTTTGATGGGGTCTACCCCAGCTGCTCGACTACGTTGTAGTCGCTCTTCTTGATAATCTTCAGAATTTCCTCTATCTCTTGTTTAGAGGCTTCCAACACAACCTTTCTAGGTGCCTCCGTCCGGGAAGGGTCACCTGTGATTTCTTTTCCCCGAGTCTCAGATGTCTCTACGACATGAGTGATAACTGGAGTAAGAACTGGAACAATAGTTGATGTACTGGCAGATGGAACGACAACAGGATTTTGAACAGTCGGAGGGGAAATCTCGGGAGAAAAGAGTCTTCCACTTTTGGTGACTTTGTTGGCCCCGACAATATTACTGACATCAGTATTAGCTTCCTTATTTTTAAATTCTTGTTTAACTCCATGGTAATACACATCGGCACCATAGTGCCATGGAACAGCCTTGTTTGAAGTGTATGGGATAGGACCAGGGATAGTAATGATCAACAGAGCGAGTCTTGGAATGGGTGTAATCCTAACAGCTTCTCTCGAGGAAGCCTTGGAAGGATTGGCGGAAATGGTTATGATGGCAACATCTTCAATTGGAACTAACGAAATCATAGTCTTCTCGAACATGATCTCTCCAGTATCCATCAGGCGATGAACACCTGATTTCAATAAGTGGCAACCAGCAGGCAGAATTGAACACACGTGGCAACCTTCGCCACAACCCAGAAATAAACCGGCCAACAATAGATTCTTCTTAACTGTCATCAAAGGAGTGGAAATCTCTTCCACGGAGGTCACAAATAAATCATCGTCCACAACATTTACTCCATGACCATGTTTGGGCATAGGGGCAGTTATGACGTTGGGCTTCTCTAGAGCATCAAGCTCAATTTCTTTGTCCTCGATCAAGTCTTGTACTTTGTTTTTCAAAGCCCAACAATTGTTTGTATCATGACCTGGGCTATCAGAGGGATAGGCACAGCGGGCATTCGGGATATATTGAGGAGAAGTGGTGTCGGGGTTCTTCGGGGCCTCCCTCAGAGCTATCAGGTTGGCCTTCAATAACTGTGGTAGAATTTGAGACAAGGGAATATTGAGCCGAGTGTACTGTCTCAGTGGTCTTTCCACCCTTGGTTGATAGTTGCATTGTGGAGCAACTGTGGGTCTTGATATTACTACCGCATTTACCGCTTGACGGTGTTCAGGTCTGATTTGACCCCTCGGGCCGTAGACTGCACTAGCTTCTTTTTTACCGGTGAAAGGCTTCTTCACTGCACTTGATGAAGTATCCTTCTGTATCTTACCACTTCAAATACCAACTTCTACTCTCTCTCCAGTCAGAATTAATTCAGTATACCTAGATGATGAACTGTCGATCAGATGATTGAAAAATGGACCAGATAGCGTCCCCAAGAACATATCAACTAACTCTCGGTCAGATAAAAGGGGTTGAACCCTGCCAGCCAAATCTCTCCACTTTTGAGCATAGTCCTTAAAACCTTCACTTGCACCCATGGACATACTCTAATGTTGAGTACGCGTGGGAGCGAGGTCAGCATTATATTGGTACTGTCTGTAAAAGCAGCAGCAAGGTCTTCCTAGTTTCGGATGTTGGCTCCTTCCAATTGATAAAACCATTCAAGTTGAGTCCCTGACAGACTATCTTGAAAGAAATCCACCCACAAATTTCTATCAGCAGTGTAAGGTTGGATTTTTCTGACGTACGAGCGGAGATGGAGTTTTGGACAGGATACCCCATCGTACATGGCAAAAACTGGAGCTTTGAACTTATGAGGGATCACCATCCCAGATGCCAGTCCTAGATCTCCGAAATCCAAACCAGGGATCTTCTGAGTCTCCATAGCGCTCAGACGGCCTTCAAGTTGTTTGTACCTATCCTCAGTAGGAGGATATTGCTCATCATCAAAATCAGTATCATTATCAGAGACTACAGGACTGGGAGCCTTTTCTTCTTTTTGGTCTTCCTCTCCTTTAGATGAAAGAGACAAATCAGCTTCCTGTCACAACCTATTCCCAAATCTTTTACCCATACTCAGAAGAACCACCTTCTTCTTCTTCTTCTTCTTCTTCTCCTTTAGAATGAGAGTCTTCAAATCCTCTTGCCCCTTAGCCAAGTTTAAGAGCATCTCTTGGAATTGGGAATTCTGTGCCTGAAGAGCTTTGATGGCTTGATCGGTAGGCATTTCATAACACATTTTGCACTGAAATAAACAACGAAGGAGATGAGAAACCTGTAATGATGTGCATGATAATGGGATGCGTATGTAATGATTTCAAAGACTTTGGGAGATTTAAATTTGCAAACCAAGAAATGAACAAACTTTATTAGATTAAACTTGTAAAAGGTTCAACAATGCCTTTAAGGCGTTTACAATGAAGTAAGTGAAAAACAAATCTAAAAGCAAAAATCAGAAATCCCATGGATGCTTCCCCTTCGTGCTGACGAAGTCATTGATTGTCCTTTCATTCTCATGTTGCCTGGTGAGATTCAAGATCTTCCTTTCTTGCTCATGATACTTCTCCCGGTAGGTATCCCTTTCCTCTTTCAGCTGAATCCAGGATCTCTTTAATGCCCCAAGATCAGTGGGCATGGATGGGTAAAGGACTGTATAAGGAACGCCTTCTTCTTTGGTAGGCTCCACAATTACTGGCAACACAGCTTTGTAAGGCATCCCAAGCTTCTGGGCTCGAGCTCGGACCCACTAGAGATAAGGATGCATAGGGAGAGAAGTCCTGGGTCCTAGCTCTTGAGGGTCAGACCGGTTCACCATGCCCCAAGCTCGTATAAACCTTCGGCGATGCTCATCAACGTCCTCCTTATAGTCAAATGCAATATCTGTAAGAAGTAGCTCATGAGGACCGTCTCTCTGGGCACGGCCGAATTGTCGAAAATCTAAACAAGGACTGTAGGTTATTCCCCCTCTGATTCCAAGCAACGGGACATTAGGGTATCCTCCACATCGATCAATGACAGCAATTCTTTCCATAGCCTTAGAACTCCAAAGAATGTCTGTATGGGAAAGGGACATTATTTTATAGGACCATCTTAAACCTTCCTCATTCTTCAACACGGACTTGGGGAGGTGCGAAATAAACCACCTCACCAGCAAATGCATGCAACACATGAGGGTCCCTCTTCTACGCACAGTACGAGTGTAGAGGGCATGCAAAATATCACCCAGAAGATTAGGTACAGGATTGCGAGACAGGAAGATCTTAACCGCACTCACATCTTTGAAGAAATATGGATTCGGGAAAAGAACCAAACTGTAGATAAGGAGAGCCAAGATGTCTTCAAATGCCTGAAAATCTAAGTTATCCCAGAATAGTTGAGCTTGATCTATCAGAAACTTAGCTAAGAAACCTTCAACCCCGCTTCGTGTCTCCCAGTTGGATACTACATCGGCCCGTTATAGATGCAGAGCTGAAGCAATGTCTTCTGGCCTAGGAGTCTCTTCCAAACCTGTGAAGTGCGTCTGCTCAAGAATGGATATGCCCAGTAAGTGAGAAAACTCTTCCAAAGTAGGAACCAGCTGATAATCTGGAAAGGTAAAGCAATGATGCACTGGATCGAAAAACTGGAAAAGAACACTCATCATCTGCTCATCAAGCTTTGAGGTAACCAAGCTAAGAAGCTGACCATGTCTCCTAATGAATGACGAAGTATCAGAAACTCTTGAGGCTAAATATTTGAGTTGAGCAGGTATTTGCACAATGTTAACTCAGATGGTGTTTCTACACATGGAAGCCATAATCTGCAAAACAGAACAAAGATAAATCTCCTCGGTCTTTGAAATGGTTAGTGTAATGAAGTACGCATGCGATGTTATGATGCATGATGTTATGATAAAACACACAACAGGTATAACAGATAACAGACATGGTAAAGGCAAACAACTCACACAAGAGCCCTTAAGTTTCAGGCTTGCATGGGGTCTAGGTACTACCCTCTTGAAGTTCAGTTGGTTTCAACCTGTCCTAATAATAGTAACCGGGTTCTAGAGGTTCTTAATATCACTGACCATCCTCCATCGGTCATGGTTTCAGCTCACGCAATCTTTTCTTTCGGTTGGAACTATCTCGAGAGTATGGTCTCAATGAGTGTAGCATCGAGTATCAACCAGTTCTCAGCTTTATACCGATGTCGGCTATCTCACTACTTTCTAATGGCCAAGTTGGTCAATTATAGGTTCTAAGGTCAGTTGATGCTTAATGACACCATGCAACGGACCCGTATTCTCCTTGTTTCTCCACAAGGGATACCTATACCAACCAATGTGCCACATCAACGTAGCTACTGCTTCAACCATATCGGTCTACGCCGTACAATTCCCTCACAGTCTATTGCTACTTACCTAAAAGGTGTCTCAAGAAAGAAGCCGAGAAGACCATGGAAGATATGCATGAAGGTATCCTTGGTACTCACTCCATTGGGCACATGATGGCTAAGAAGATTCTGAGAGGGGGTTATTATTGGTCGACCATGGAAACTGGTTTCCATCATCATTCTAGAACTTGTCACAAATGCCAAATTTATGGTGACAAAGTACACGTGTCTCCTGTGATACGGTGGAAGAACCGACTGTTTAATACTGGTTTTCATTTTGCGTTTTTGTTTGCAAAATGTCGCGGTAAGCAAGAGTCGCCACCGACTTTTATTTTATCCAACTGGAAAGGAAAAAAGAACAGAAAAATTCCTTTTATAGAAAGGGAAGGTATTAGCACCCTTTATATCCGTGGTTTTCCACGGGCTCTTAGGTACTTGCTCATCATTTTAAAAATTTCTTTTCGTGTTTGTGTGTTTTGAAAAGCTTTTGTTTTACTTCATTTTAACCCTTGTATCAGTCCTCAAGAGTGTTACGAAGTGTTTTTGAAAACTTTGTTTGAAAAGTGTATGGTGTGAAAAGTTTATTATGAGCAAGTACCTACTAGCATCTACCTACTCCGGAAAAAAGAATGTTTCTGTTCTTGCTTCCTTTAGACAACGCTATCCCACTATTAATGAGTAGGTAGCACCTTCGTTGGAATTGTAAGGGTCAATTCTAAAGGGACGTACGACCACTAAAGCAACGTTAGGACGTCTTAGTAATAACCCTAATGTCTTAAGATCATATTCGAGGGAACATTTCCGAGGCAACCTTTCCGAACGGGACATTTTGATCTTTGTTTAGACAAGAGAGCGACCACTAAAACACCCTATACTTAATGATCGTTTACCGAAGGCAACCAAAGTGAGAGTATACCCTAGGAGTGCGCATGTGCGAGTGATTTAATTTCAATTATTATCTTTGCACATTTAGGGTTTGCTAACCCTTTTAAAATTAACATACATTCTTGTCATGCAATCCTATTATCATACATCTAACAGTTAATATTTGTGAAGATTTAAATGCGAGAAATAAATCTATGCTATTACAAGGCTTCGGGGAGGGGGATTAATTACATAGCCAAAAACCCATAAAACTATAAATAAAGGAAAAATCCTAATTAAACTATTACATACCATGAGCAGTTACATTAATATTTGCAAAAAATAATAAATTCGCGCGGCGAAACTAGAACGAGAAAAATTAGGGTTTTGACCCTGTCTAAAACTAATTAAAAGAAAAAATCATTTTTTTGTTGTTTTTGATTATTTTAAGAAAATAAGGTTTTAGTGAATAAATATAAACCTAATTACTAATTAATTTAATTTGAGAAAAGTAACTAATTTGACCTATTTTTTTATATTTTTGCAATTTTAAGAAAAGAAAATGAAAATTAAATCAAACAAACCCTAATTTCCTAATTGATTTTAATTTATTTACAAAAAGGTTAAAATTACCCTAAATTTAAAGTAAATTAATTATTAAATTAAATTTGATAAAAATAAAACCTAAATCTAAATTGTTGAAAATTGATTTTCTGAGTTTTTGCTAAAAAAGAATTAATTTTATGTTAGAAAATAAATAATCAAAATAAATTAAATAAAGAAATATAAAAGAAGAAGAAAAATAAGAAATGGGCCTGATGTTAGTAGCAAACAGGGGGGTGCCCATAGCATATCTAAGGCCGATAAGCCTTGGTCCACGTTTGACTTCTCAGATCCCATGCATTGACTTGACTAGGGTGCATTGTGGACCTTCAGAGAATGGCCCTTGGATCCAGCTTGTTGGAGATCTGATGGTTGAATACTGAGGGCGTATGGTGAATGTCCTGGAAGCTGGTACACCTGATCATGTAAAATAAAATAGCATTGAACAAATATGGGGGACCTGGGGATCGAACCCAGGCCCTTTGGCAATTTCCTTCACCCACTGACCAATTGAGCTAGCGCGTTCATTTGCATATGGAATAACAAACAAATATTATATTAGAAAAGCAAATTAATTCATCAAAAACGCACGAATTTTGAATAGAGGAATCATTGTCTGCCACTCCACGTTTCTTCTTCCTCCCTCCGTTAGCAAAAGTCCAGAATTTTACCTACAGCCAAAGTCTGTAGCTATAGCCCTGTTTCATTCAAATATTGCACACACGCGTGATAAATCAATTATAATGGTACCAATCTACTCATCTCAACCTTACTAGTGTCATGGTACCTCAATCGTGGCCCAATTTTCCCTATAGAGTAAAGCCCTAAAACTATCTCAGAAACCCTAACAATGGCATCCACACGTATGGTTTCCAAAAATGCAATTAAATGGTACTGTTAGCTTGCAAACATGATAAGGATTACAAATATATCATTTAAATATGATAAAGATGCAAGAATGAGTGGATACGATTTTGGAAAAAATGACAAACCGTGAGGGTCGTAGAGACAGATTCTAGGCAAATCAAGGCTTGACTATGATCAGGTTAGCTTCAGGAGATGGCTGGGAATCGATTGCTAGCCTTGGAATGGTGTAAATCGTCCTCTAACTTGTAATTTCATTCAGCACTTTTTGGTGATTTTTGTGAGTTTTGTTATGCTCCCTCACGCCTCCAACCCTTATTCTTTTTGTCTAACATTGCTCTATATGTACCCTTGAGTGAATTAGGTTTACAAATTTCCTTCAAATCTTCTCCAATAATGGTCATTGATCATGATTTAATTATCATGTAAATCTTTCCAAATCAATTCAAAATCCAATCTTTTTGTGTACAAACAAGCCTTGCACGATTTGATCTCATTGCCAGTTATTCATGGACCTGAAATATGCACAAAATCTCAAGGTTTAAATGATTTTTTATATTTTTCATTATTTATTATTGATTTTATTTGATTTAAATGAAATAAAATCAAGATAAATAATAAAAATAAAAGAATGACAAGTGGCAGGGCTCATGGGTCGTGGACCATGCTACAAGTTCAATGCAAGCATAAAAAGTTAGGCCTATTTAGCAAAAAATGCAATTTTAGGCATATTTGACTTTTGGCAATTTTGCAAAAAAGGTCAACTTCACCAATGCATAACTCCTCCAATTTTGACCCTAGAGATGTGTTCTTTGACTTTTTAGAAAGCTCAAGATGTCCTCTAAGCAACCCTTTTGGTATCATCTTAATTGAGTTTTCCATGTTCATGTATGAAGCTTTGGAAAAAAAGGTGTTTTTGTTGACTTTTCAAAATGACCTATGATGTCCAAATTTATATCTTCTTGTGAGTGCATTTTTTGAACATGGGAGATGAATATGACTTGTAGGGAATTGCATCCTCTTAAAAATGATCTTTGGATAAGTCATTTCTAATAAAGTATGATAAAGTTATGCTTGGTCAAAACTGAGTTGACTTTTCCTACAAAACCCTATTTTGGCAATTTTTGTGTTTTGATGGATTGTGAGCAATCCTTGAGGAATCATGATCAACCCTTGATGAAATGATGAATAATAATTAAAAATGAGGATGTTGACCAGAAATCTTGAAGTTTGACTGTATGTGGGCCACAGTTGACTTTTACCCTAACACAGTCGATTTTTGGGCCTTTGAGCAATTGACTGAGCAAACTTCCTCTGTAAGGCTTGAAACTTGGCATGGATGATCTTGAGAACATATTAGGACAATGGTGAGAATTTGAGACCCTTTAGACTCAAGCATATTGATGCAAACTAAAACCCTAATTTGAGATAGACTGCTTTAGGAGAGGGTTTGTCTGGTCAACCTTTGGACTACCTTGAGCAATTTGAGGACTTCACTTGACATGTATTGAGAAATATGGGAGGGCAAATTTTGGGGTACAACACCTCCGGTTCCTCTGAACATCTTGACTGCTCCTTGGCCGTTTGCAATGTGGGGCATTGATATGATTAGAGAGATTAAGCCCACTGCATCTAATGGGCACCGTTTCATCGTGGCCGCTATTGATTATTTTACAAAGTGGGTTGAAGCAAACTCGTTTGCCTGTATTACCAAGAATGGCATGGTCTGGTTCATTAAGCATAACCTCATCTGTCGGTATGGCATACCCGAGAGGATCATCATAGACAATGGTATTGTTGTACCCCAAAATTTGCCCTCCCATATTCTTCAAGATTTGGCAAGATCAATCTCCAGATGATTCAAAATCCCTCAAAGGTTGCACAGTCCAATTGCCTCCTAACACAGTCAAAATTAGGGTTTTGGTTCTGGCAAAGAAATTGAGGTTTTCAAAGGTCCAATCAAGTCCCATATGCCTACATACTTTGTCAAGCATCCATATGTCAAGTTTCAAGGCTCACAGCATCAAGTTGCACAATCAAAAACCTTAATTGCTTCACAGTCAATTTCAGGGACAAATGGTCATTTGACAGTCAAAAGTCAAAAAATTTGGTCAACATCTTATTTTGAAGCCACAATCATCATTTGATCAATTCTTGATTATGATTCCTCAAAGCATGGCTCAAAAAGTCTCAAGATGCAAAAGTTTCTATTTTTGGACAGTTGAAAAGTCAACTGCAAATTGACCAAGGCATAACTTTTTCATGGTTTATCAGAAAAATCCCATCAATTGCTCATTTTGAAGAGGATGACATTTCATACAACTCATCTTCACACTCCAAGTCCAATAAATGCTCTCACAAAAAGTTATCAATTTCAACATTATAGGTCATTTTCAAAAGTCAACAAAAAGGCACTTTACGTCAAAGACCATAACTTGAGATTGGTAAATCAAAATGACATGGGACCAAAGATATTGGTTAGAGGACTTCAAGACCTTTCCAAAATGTCCAAGAACATGATCATAGCTTCAAAATTGAGCAAGATATGCATTGGAGAAGTTGGGGAATTTTTGGGAACTTTCAAAAGTCAACTTTGCCTAAAACACTTCAAATTTGCTAATGGGCCTCAAATTCTTCCTTGAATCATTACCCAAAGCCTATGCACGACCCATTGAGCTCAAAATGATTTATTTTCTTATTTTTAATTAATTAATTGAATTTTTATTATTATTAATTCATTTAATTGGTTTTAATTGTAGAAAAATATCAAATAATGGTTGTCAAATCTTTTTATGCAGCAAATATACTCCACACATGCTAAGGATTTCGTGCATCACTCAAGGGGACAAGATCTTCCATAATTGGCAAAGTTTTCATGGAAAAAGATTGAAAAATATATGATGGAAATCAAAGATATGAAACATCAATTCATGGACTTTTGGGCCAAGGTTTTGACCTAGAATCATTCACATGCATATGCATAAGGAAACCCTACTGAGAGAGACACGAAAAAGCTGCTGCAACAACATACTCACTTTACAAATTTTCAAGAGAAACTTGAAAACTGAAATCATAGTTACAGTATAATTCAAGGCCTAAAATTGCTTCTAATACATTGCTGGACCTTCCAGGAGTCTACTAGCATCAAGAACCAATCCTAACACGCGAAGAATTGAAGAACACGAGCCATACGGTTTGCTTTTTTTTTCAATTTGACATATCATGATTCATGTGTTTTTAATTGGTTTTCTTGTTTGATTTACACTAATAGGTACCTTCTGAAGCGATTGGTATAAGTTAATTGACCTAACGCTGCCTGAATCCAAATCTACCATGGACGAAAATTAGGTTTTCAGAAGCTTCAAATTAGGGCTTTAGGTATAAGGAAAAATTGTACTAAGCCATGACCATGGTTGAATTCGTCAAGGCCAGACGAATTCAACCAACCTCTCGCGCTCAATTTATGTTGATTCCTCTTCTATTCACTATTTTTCACTATTCCACTTAGTGGGGGTTTAAAACCCCCGCTACTTGTTTTATATTCTGCAGGAAGAACGAAGAAGAAGCATGTGTGGCATCCTGTAACTGGAGCATTTGAACTTTAGCGCGTTTTTTTTTTATTTCATACCATTAATATTTGTTTTTCTATATAATATTTGTTGTGTAATTATTTAACAAAAGCGTTTGGCAGCTCAGTTGGTGGATGACACGCTTGGTGAGTGCTGGGACCTGGGTTCGATTCCCAGGTCCCCCCATATACTTAATAATTTTTGTTTCAACACATTCCTATGCAGCGCTCACTCAATGGCTCACCATACACACTCACGCTTAAGGCTGCCACGCGCTCATGATGGTCAATCCAAGGGCCACTGAATGAGATCCAGTGTATACCCCAGTCAACCACGTGCACTCAATCTGGAAAGTCAAACAAAGGCCTTGTCTCTTGGGCCAGAATTACTTCAGTTAACCTCCTCTTTAGGCCTGAAACCCCCCTTGGTTTGCATCCTTTTTAATTTTATTTTCTTTTCTTTTCTAATTCTTTTTAATTGTTTTAATTGTTTTTTCACCATAAAATAATTTTTCATAATAAAAAATCAGAAACCAAAAAAATGTTTTATATTTAATTATTATTAATTTCACCACTAACCTATTTTTTTTTGTAAATAAATAATTAACAATTAACTTAGTTAATTTAGGTTTTAATTTTAACACTTTTTCTTAATAAATAAAAATTACATAGAATTAGGTTTTTGACACTTTTTTTTTCTTAATTAATTATTTGCATCATTATTCATTATTACTATTTATTAACCATTATTTTTGTACATAAATATGTAAATTAACTAATTAGTTTAAATTAGGTCAACTTTGACGTTTCATTAATAATTAAAATATATAGAATTAGGGTTTCCTCTTGATTTTTCTTTTCTTTACTCCATAAATACAAAAAACATAAAAAAACATTTTCTTTGCTTTAATTAAATAATTAATTAGACTTTAATTTAATTTAATTTCTCAAAAGGGTCAAAACCCTCGGACGTCCTGATTTTAATTCTTTTCGCGCATCATTATTTTATTGATTATTATGTAACTGCTTTCCGGATGTAATAGTAATTAGGTCTCTTTTACTTTCCGCATCTTTTATCAAAAACGGGTCTTTGTATTTTGGCGATGTATAGACCCGCGCCTTGTAATAGTGTAGCTTTTATATTCCCGTCTTTTAATTTTCTGCACTCCTAACTGCTAAATTGCATGAAAGAATGTATGTTAATTAAAAACAAAGCGTAGCTCACAATGCCATGATCAAAGATAATTGTTAAATTGAAAACAACACACAAATACACACACCACTTCTAGGGTACGCCTCCCTTGTTGCCTTCAAAACGTGGTCGTCAAGTATAGGACGTTTTAGCGGTCCTTATGTCCATGATCCAGTTGCCTCGAAACAGTTGCCTCGAAACAGTTGCCTCGAAACGGTTGCCTCGGATTAAGAAAGGATCAAGGACATAAGGGTAGCTTCTAAGGTGTCCTACTGTTGCTTCGGTGACCACACTGTCCCTACAATCGAATTGACCCGAACACCTCCAATGGTGGTGCTACCTACCTCTCAATGGTGGGATGACATTACTTTAAGGACATTTACACAGCCTAATTCCTTAGGGTAGGTAGATGACTCATGGATACTTGCTCTCTAAAAAAACAAAACAATCTTTTCACACTGACACTTTCAAAAAGCTTTCAAAGCAAATTTTTCAAACACTCTTGAGGACAGATACAAGAGTTATTCAGAAATCTTTCAAAGAAACTTTTTACAAACCCACTCACATTTTGAAAAGCAAACATTTTGAAAACATAAGAGCAAGTATCTAAGAGCCCATGGATAACCATGGATAGAAAGGGTGCTAACACCTTCCCTTTCTATAAATCTACCTCCCGAACCGAGAAACGTTCTCATAAGGAATTTTGTTGTGCTTTTGTCCTGTCCATGTTGGAGAAAATAAAAGACGGTGGCGACTCTTGCTTCCGCGACATTTCGTGAACCAGATTTAAACAGTCAGTTCTAAATCCACCGATCACAGAACTGGAGACTCTGCTGGGGATACTGTAAAGTGAGGTGTACCTTAGGATAGCTCATACTTGTGTTTTCAATTTCTTTGTTTTGTTTGCTTTATTATTGTGGGCACTGTCTTGGGAGTTCTATAGATCCTAACCCGGATCTGGGGGATACCTTCTTAGAAAGTAGCAACAAGACTGTGAGGGAACTGTGCGGGGTATACCGACACGGTTAAAGCAGTCTGCTACGTTGATGTGGCACTTTGGTGAGTACCGGTAACCCTTGAGTCAAGTCAAGGAGAGTATGGGGCCGCCGCGTGGTGTCGTGCAGCATCAACTGACCTTAGGAACCTTAATTGAACCATCCTGGCCTCTTTAGGGTAGTGAGATAACTGACTTTGGTGCAGTCCAAAGTTGGTTGATACTCGATACTACACTCAGTTGAGGGTTGTTTTCTTGGAATATTTCGATCGCCAGTTCAGTGGCTAAATCGAAATGATGAACACAGAAAACAATCCAATGATATTGAGACCCTTAGAACCCGATTACTTTTGATAGGATAGGTTTTGAGCCCACCAACCTCAAGAGGGTAATACCTAGACCCCATGCTGGCCTAAACTCTAAGGGTTGTCATGTGTGACTTGTGTGCCTTACCATGTTTGCTTTTTGTGAATACTTGTGGTGTGTTTAATCATAGCATCATAACATCATACAGCATCATATGCATTGACTAACCGTTTCAGGGGTTCGAATCTTCATCTTTGTTCTTGTTTTGTAGGACATGGAAACTATCCGCAGAAAGACAATTCAGATCAGCCTTGTAAGGATCCCTCCTCAGCTTAAGGAACTTACATCCAGGATTCCTGAGAGTTCTTCTTTCAGTGAGAAACATGGAAGACTCATCAGTTTGGTCAACACCAACATTGAGGAAGATATGATAAAGGTCCTCTTCCAGTTCTTTGACCCTCTGCACCACTGCTTTACTTTCCTGGATTATCAACTGGTGCCTACCTTGGAAGAGTTCTCCCGGCTTCTGAAGATCCCTATCCTTAGTCAACTACCCTACAACGGTACGGAAAAGGAACCCAAACTTGAAGAGATTGCTAAAGCATTATGCCTACAACCATCTGACATTAAGGGACATTGGGAAGTTAGAAGTGGTATCAAAGGGTTCTTGGCCAGGTTTTTGTTTGAGAAGGCCCAAGAATGTTGGAATTCCCTTGACCTACAAGCTTTTGAAGAAGTTGTGGCTCTCCTTGTCTATGGGTTGGTGTTGTTCCCGAATCCAGACCAGCTTATAGATATCAATGCTGTCAAGATCTTCATGTCCAGGAATACTATACCTACGTTGCTTGGGGACATTCTTCACTCATGTTACACTCGAACCATGAGAAAAAGAGGTGTTCTTATGTGCTGCACTCCTCTCCTGGGAAGGTGGTTTATTTCGCACCTTCCACAATCAGTTTTGAAGAATGAGCGGGGTTTGAGATGGTCACAGCGATTGATGACTCTTACACATGCTGATATACATTGGTGTTCTCGGTCCAGAGAAGACGTCACTATCATTGATCGTTGCGGGGAGTTTCCTAATGTTCCTTTACTTGGAATCAGAGGAGGTATTACTTACAACCCATGTCTGGCCTTGAGACAATTTGGATATGCTCGGAGGGATGGCCCTCATGACATGGTAATTCCTGACATAGTTTTTGACTTCGACAATGATGCACAAGGACTTCGCCAGAGGTTTATCAGAGCTTGGAGGATGCCCAGCAAGGTAGACAGCAAGACACTGGGGCACAGGAACTCCATCTTGTTGGAGCCTTATCTCAAGTGGGTACGAGCCCGCTCCCAAAAGTTAGTGATGCCATATCCTCATGTTCTCCCTGTGATCAAAGAGCCAGTTTTGGAAGGAGAGGTGCCCTACACCATTCAACATCCTGACATGCCTACATCCTGGGAAGAAATGCAGAAGAGCTGGATCCAGCTTAAGGAAGAACGAAATTCTCTTGAGTCCAGTCTACATGCTAGTGAGAAGAAGGTCTTGGAGCTCACCCGCCTACTGCATGAGGAAAAGACTCTCAATACTTACATAGCTCCAAAGAGGATGAGCAGTGTCTTTTGGGATTAGTTTACTTTGTAATTCTTGCCCATGAGGCTTTGATGTATTGAACAATTATTTCTTAATAATAACGTGTGTTCCTTTTTGTCTGCAACAAATTTGAACTTTCGAACCCTTGAATGCATTGCATAAACAGCATATCATGCATCATGTGCATAGCAGGTACTCTTCTTTTCAGGTTGCTTAATGTTCTTCGCTATTTATTTCAGCATCATGAATCCTGAATCATCTACTGAGCAATCCATCAAGGCCCTCCAGGCTCAGAACGCCCAGTTCCAAGAGCTGATCATGAGTTTAGCCCAAGGTCAAGAGGAATTGAAGGCTCTGCTGGTGAAGAAGAAGAAGAAGAGAACTGTACTATTCAACACTGGCCGGAGGTTGGGTAACACATTGCAGAATGAGGTTGATCAAGTTGGTTCTTCTGTAGGGAAAGGCAACCCCCAAGGGGGAGGGGTTCCTAGTTCTGTGGTCTCTGACAACGAGACTGATTTTAATGAAGAGCAATACCCTCCAGCTGAAGACAAGTACAAGCAGTTAGAGGATCGTCTGAATGCCATGGAAATTCAACAAGTACCTGGGTTGGATTTTGGAGACTTGGGTCTATCTTCTGGTGTGGTAATCCCACACAAGTTCAAAGCACCATCTTTCGCAAAGTATGAAGGGGCGTCCTGCCCTAAGCTACATGTCAGATCTTATGTGCGGAAGATCCAACCATATACTGTGGACAAGAACTTATGGATCCATTTCTTCCAGGAGAGTCTTTCAGGGACTCATCTCGAATGGTTCTATCAGCTGGATGGAACCATGGTTCGTAACTGGGAGGACTTGGCTACTGCTTTTTACAAGCAGTATCAGTATAATGCCGACCTCGCTCCTACACGTACCCAACTCCAGGGTATGTCGCTAGGATCGGGAGAAGGTTTTAAAGAGTATGCGCAGAAGTGGAGGGACCTGGCTGGCAGGGTGCAGCCACCATTAATCGACCGTGAACTTGTGGACATGTTCTTAGGGACCCTATTCGTGCCGTTCTTCAATCATCTCATTGGCAATTTGTCTGCAGGGTTCACAGACCTCATTCTGACTGGGGAAAGGATAGAGGCTAGTATGAAATCAGGAAAAATACAGAAAGGTGCGTCCTCAAGTTCTGAGAAAAATCCTTTCAAGAAGGAAGCCAGTGCTGTGTATGGGCCTAGGAGGCAAAACAAACCGGAACGCCGCCAAGCCGTCAACGCGGTGGTGATTGCAAAGCCTGCTGCCGCTCCTCGGCAACCTAACCAACCAAGGGGTGAGAGACCCAGAAGAGAATATACTCGGCTTAGTATGACCTTGTCGCAGATCTTGCCGCAACTGCTATCGACCAACTTGGTAACCGTCAGAGAAGCTCCGAAGGTGGTAAACACAACCTCTCCGAAGTACAATCCCAACGCCCGCTGTGCTTATCACTCTGATAGTCCGGGGCATTCTACTGATGATTGCTGGGCCCTAAGAAATAAGGTTCAGGACCTTATTGATGCGAAGGAAATACAGTTTGAGGCGCCCGAAAGGCCCAACGTTGTGACTGCCCCTATGCCCCAGCATGGAGTAAATGCTATTGAGGAAGATCTGTGTGTAGCTTCTGTGGAGGATTTTGCTACCCCTTTGTTGACTGTCAAAAGGAACCTGTTGTTGGCCGGTTTATTTCCGGGTTGTAGCAAGGGTTGCCTTCTGTGTGCCGTTTCCCCTGCTGGTTGTCCGTTGCTGAAGTCAGGCGTCCAAAACCTGATGGACAGCAAAGAAATCTTGTTCAAGAAGACCGCTGTTCCTGTTGTTCCTACTGAAGAAGTATCTGTTGTCACCATCTTCAACAATCCTACCAAGGCTCCCCCGAGGAAGCCAGTCAAAATCATGTCTGTTGCACCTATCATTATTACTGTTCCGGGGCCCCTCCCCTATAAATCTGACAAGGCTGTCCCATGGCACTATGGGGCAGATGTGTATGTACTTGGAGTAAAGCAGGAGTTCAACACTAGTACCGGTATCAGTAACATCACTGGTCCCGCTAAAGTTACTCGCAGTGGCAGGCTCTTCTCGCCTGACATTGCGCCACCAGTTATCCGAAGACCTCTTATCATCACGCCTACAAATGCGCCTGTTTCCCCTTCTAATCAAGTTTCTACCCCTGCTGCCGAGTCATCTGACACTCGGGGTAAAGGGATTGCTGATGTACCTGCCCAAATGGAGGCACCGAAAACTGTTAATGTTGAAGCGTCACAGCAAGAGATGGAGGAAATCCTTAAGATCATCAAGAGGAGTGACTTCAACGTCGTTGAACAGTTGGGGCATACCCCCTCTAAAATCTCTATGATATCATTGTTGTTGTGCTCAGAGGCCTATGCCAAGGCCCTGATTTCATTCCTGAAGACGGCCCATGTGCCACAAGAGACGTCTGCGGACCAATTTACTGACTGTGTGGCCAATTTGACCGCTGACAATGGTTTGGGTTTCTCGGATGCTGATCTGACCGCTAAGGGAAAGAACCACAATGATGCCTTGCATGTCTCCATAGAATGCAGGGGCACTACTCTCGCACACGTGTTGGTGGACACCGGTTCTTCGCTGAATGTATTGCCCAAGAAGGCCTTGGACAGGTTGGATTGTGAGGGCCTAGAGTTGAAGCCTAGTAACATCGTGGTCCGAGCCTTTGACGGGTCGAAAAGGATGGTACATGGTGAAGTGGATATTCCGATTCATGTTGGTTCTCAAGTCTTCGATTCAACGTTCTATGTGATGGACATTCATCCATCCTATTCTTGTTTATTGGGTCGTCCCTGGATCCACAAGGCTGGGGCTGTAACCTCCACTCTACACCAGAAGCTCAAATACCCTGTCAGAGGGAAGATTGTTACAGTGCAGGGGGAGGAAGAATACATGGTTAGTCATCTAAACTCATTCCGGTATATAGAGATGGACGGGGAGTTCATTGAAACCCCCTTTCAACATTTTGAAGAGGTGCCTCCAACATTGGCGTCAGCTGAGACAATAATTGAAGAAGACTTTCCTTTGAAGATGGCTTCCTTGAAGGATGCTCGGGCTGTAATTAAGAAAGGTGAATGTGCTAATTGGGGCAGGCTCCCTGATTTTACTCCTAAAACTGACAAGTTTAGGCTGGGTTTTACTGTAGAGGCTCAGAGGGCTGTACGCAAAGCAAGGATCGGAAGACCTCCCGTGTTTATCACCAATCCGGGAGTGAATGCTATTGAAAGCGATGCGGAGGAATCAGAGTTTGATAGCTGGATTTACCCGACGGCCAACGGTGGACTGAGCAATTGGACTGCAAAAGACCACATACCTGTCACTTTTGTTACGCAATAATGAATTCCTTTGTTTTTTATTTGTAATGAACAATAAATTGAAACTTTATGGCCTGGTGTCTTACCCGGGGCACCGTTAGCTTCATTTGTGAGGGCTTATTACTTGTCATTCCCATATATCATGAATAAAAACATTGGACGTTTTTTGCATTTCAAATCTTGTGCTCCCTTTCTTTCTTTCTTTATATATTGCAAAACAGTTATATTTACACACACTCACTCATACAGGTTTCAATCCACTCTGGATCTCACTGGTAACGACTCTGCTACTGCCAGTTATGACTTCGAAAATCCGATCAACTTAGCCGAAGACGAAGGTGAAGATGATTGTGAAGTGCCTGGTGAGCTTGCAAGACTGTTACTCCAGGAAGAGAGGGCCATTCAGCCACATGAAGAGCCAGTGGAAATGGTAAATCTGGGTACTGAGACAGACAGAAAGGAAGTCAAGATTGGTGCCAATCTGGAGCTCAGTGCGAAACAACGGTTGATTCAGATGCTGCATGATTATGTGGAAATCTTTGCCTGGTCTTACGAAGACATGCCTGGGTTGGATACTGACATTGTGGTTTATCACCTGCCTACCAAGGAAGACTGCCCTCCGGTTAAACAGAAGGTCCGCCGTATACGTCCATAAATGTCCGAGAAGATCAAAGCTGAGGTTATGAAGCAATTTGATGTCGGGTTTCTAGAAGTGACTTCTTACCCTCAGTGGGTTGCCAACGTGGTTCCAGTGCCAAAGAAAGATGGTAAGGTCAGAATGTGTGTCGATTACAGGGATCTGAATAGGGCAAGCCCCAAGGATGACTTCCCCCTGCCTCACATCGACGTTCTGGTTGACAATACTGCTCAGCATAAGGTGTTCTCCTTCATGGACGGTTTTTCAGGTTATAACCAGATCAAGATGGCTCCTGAAGATATGGAAAAGACTACCTTTGTTACTCAGTGGGGCACTTTCTGTTACAAGGTCATGCCTTTTGGACTGAAAAACGCTGGGGCAACCTACCAACGTGCCATGGTTGCTTTATTTCATGACATGATCCATCATGAGATTGAAGTATACGTCGATGATATGATTGCAAGGTCCCAAACTGAGGAAGAACACCTTGACCATCTGCAGAAGTTGTTTGACCGTCTGAAGTTGTACAAGCTAAGGTTTAACCCGAACAAGTGCATCTTCGGGGTAAGATCCGGGAAGTTGCTAGGCTTCGTCATGAGCGACAAGGGTATTCAAGTGGACCCTGCCAAGGTTAAAGCCATACAAGAGATGCCAGTTCCCAAGACAGAGAAAGAAGTCAGAGGCTTTCTAGGACGTCTGAATTACATTTCCCGATTCATCTCGCATCTAACTGCTACCTGTGAACCAATCTTCAAGCTGCTGAAGAAAGATCAGGTAGTACGTTGGAATGATGAATGTCAGGCTGCTTTCGACAGAATCAAAGAGTATCTCCAAGAACCACCAATTCTTATGCCATCGGTTGAAGGGAGACCTCTAATATTATACCTGACAGTACTTGACAACTCAATGGGGTGTGTGCTGGGGCAGCATGACGAGTCTGGCCGAAAAGAACACGCCATTTATTACCTTAGCAAAAAGTTTACCGACTGTGAGACCCGATACTCACTGCTCGAGAAAACTTGTTGCGCATTGGTATGGACTGCTCGCCGACTGAGACAGTATATGCTGACTCACACTACTCTGTTGATTTCAAAAATGGATCCAATAAAGTACATATTCGAAAAGCCTGCTCTGTCCGGAAGAATAGCAAGATGGCAGATGATCTTGACAGAATACGACATCCAGTACACAACTCAGAAGGCACTCAAGGGAAGTGTATTGGCAGACCATTTGGCACATCAGGCAGTGGACGACTACCAATCTTTGAACTTTGAATTTCCAGACGAGGATATCATGGTAGTAACTGATTATGAAGTACCTGGACCGGATGAAGGACCTGAGGAAGGATCCCGATGGTCTATGCACTTTGACGGAGCCTCTAACGCTTTGGGTAACGGTATTGGAGCTGTGATCATATCCCCAAAAGGCACTCATACTCCACTCACTGCCCGGCTATGTTTCAACTGCACCAACAACATGGCAGAGTATGAGGCATGCATCATGGGTCTTCAAGCTGCAATTGACCTAAGGATCAAGTTTCTGAGTGTCTTCGGAGATTCTGCTCTCGTGATCAATCAGGTCAAAGGAGAGCGGGATACGAAACACCCAAACCTTATTCCTTACAAAGAATGTGTGTTGACATTAATCCCCTATTTCACAGAGATAACTTTTGAACAGTTCCCGAGAGAGAAGAATCAGTTGGCAAATGCGCTGGCTACGATGTCTTCTATGTTCAAAGTCAAATGGGACAACGAGGCTCCCCGGATCATTATCTGGAAACTGGACGAACCTGCATATTGTTGCGACCTTGAGGCTGAAAAGGTAACTGAAAAACCCTGGTATCATGAGGTAAAGAGGTACTTGGAAGCTCAGGAATACCCTGAAGGTGCATCCATCAATGACAAAAAGTTTCTGAGAAGGTTCGCAGCAAAGTTCTTCCTCAGCAATGGCATTCTATACAAGCGAAACCATGATTCAACCTTGGTGTGTTGTGTGGATAAAATTTAAGCGGAAAGAATCATGGAAGAACTGCATGAAGGTACCTTGGGAACACATTCCAGTAGACATACCATGGCAAAGAAAATCCTTCGGGCAGGCTATTTCTGGTCCACAATGGAAGCTGATTGTTACCAACACTCTCGGACATGTCATAAGTGCTAGATATATGCTGATAAGGTGCACGTCCCTCCAGTCCTTCTAAACGTCCTGACAGCACCTTGGCCTTTTGCAATGTGGGGCATTGATATGATCGGAGATATTAAACCTACGGCATCCAACGGGAATCGCTTCATCCTGGTTGCAATTCATTACTTCACAAAGTGGGTTGAAGCAGCTTCCTATGCTACAGTAACCAAGAACATCGTGGCACGGTTCATTCGGCACAACCTGATCTGTCGATACGGCGTCCCGGAAAGGATCATTACGGACAATGGTACCAATCTTAATAACAAGATGATCACTGAGCTCTGCGAGCAATTCAAGATACAGCACCACAACTCTTCTCCTTACCGACCGAAGATGAATGGGGCTGTAGAAGCAGCAAATAAGAATATCAAAAAGATTGTGCAGAAGATGATAGTGACCTATAAAGATTGGCACGAGATGTTACCGTTTGCTCTTCATGGGTACCGTACCTCAGCAAGAACGTCAACCGGGGCAACTCCCTTTTCCTTGGTCTATGGCATGGAGGCAGTCTTGCCGATTGAAGTCCAGATACCCTCTCTCCGGATAATGAAGGATGCAGACTTGAGCGAAGATGACTGGATCCAGACCTGACTTGATCAATTAAACCTAATCGACGAAAAGAGGCTCACTACTATTTGTCATGGTCAAACGTATCAAAAACGGATGATCAAGGCATTTAACAAGAAAGTCAGATGACAAGAGTATCAAGTCGGAGACCTGGTAATCAAGCGCATCATTCTTCCTCAAAGTGATCCCAGGGGCAAATGGACCCCTACGTACGAAGGGCCATTTGTGGTTAAACATGTGTTCTCAGGAGGAGCCATGATTCTAACCACCATGGATGGTGGCGACCTTCCTCACCCCGCCAATGCAGACATAGTAAAAAGATACTACGCATGATAAAAGACCCGCTAGGTTGACATACCTAGGAAAAAATAAGGGCTTCCCGGCGAACCAAAAGGGTTCAGGCAAAAATAAGGGATGAAATGAAAAAATCTGTACACCCGGCAAGTCAAAAACCTGAAAAGGCGGCTTGGGCAAAAATGGGTATCCTGGTGGACTGAAAACCCGAAAGGGCGGTCCAGGCAAAAATTAGGGATTAAAGCGTAATAATATGTCTCATTGGATCACCTTGCATCCAGAATCCGGTATCAACATCAAGTTCAGACGGCATCGATCAATCAACTTCATCTTCAACTGAGCAACCAAGTGATGAGACGCTCGAAGATATAAAGGCGATAGCAGAGTTGGAACCCAGTGGGATTACTCTTTTCACACAACTGTTTTGTTTTCTTTATACAAATTGTATAAACTCTGTTGTTCGGCGGCGTTCTCTTACTAGGACGTCAAGCTCTTGTACATAAACGCCTATTTACAGGCAAATTCAAAAATCAATACAAATTCACTTTTCAGACCAATTGCCAATTGTTTTCCCTTTTCCGTTTTGTTTTGCAAAGAACGTCCAATGTTCAATTGTGATATATGCATTTGACACTAATTGCTAACTCATAAATATTTGCATACGAAACAAAGGATTAATTACAGGTAATATCAGAAACAGGGGCAATAATGAGTTGTCTAAGCAATCTAATTGCTCTGTCCACCAAGGTACCAAGGTAAGTTCGGCTGAAGAATGTAACCAAGATACCTTAATTCCCCGGAGAGTGAGCCAAGGTTCAGCCATACTCCCCCCGAGCAGAGAAGGCACAATATCCCTAGCAAGCCAGCAACACTCTCCCCGAGCAGAGTTAATCTATTGTCAGCCTTAAGGAAGTTGGATTATCCCCCGAAGATCTCAATATTCCCCAGTGGAGTACAAACATTCCTAACAAGCGTCCCCGACAATCTTGATCTAAGATTGTTCCCCGGCGGTATACCGGACGTCTAGTGGAGCCACTTCCCCAATACAGTCTCAAAAGCCTCCCCAGGAAAGTTGAATCAATCTCCCCAGTAGGAAGCTTATCCCCAGTAGATTCTGGAAGCTTATCACCTGCAGAGTACGAACGCTCTCCCCCGACTTTATTCAAAGGTTATTTCCCCACCAGGATATAACTGGGTTATCCTCAGCCAATTGCCACGGAAAGATCTTCCCCGGCGAAGTCTTCCTATCCCCAGCAGAGTTCATCAAATCTTCCAACAGAGCTCAACAATGGTATCCCCAGTGGAGTTATCATCAACCTCAGCAAAGTACCTCTCTTTCCCCATAGAGTTCACTCCCCGCAGAGTAATCTATTCGCCAAGTTTATTCCCCAATGGAGTCATCTTCTCCTACCGGTTCATACTTGCAATTATCATCCCCAGCGGAAACAAAGCTCTACTCCTCAACATCAAGCCCAGGAGTTGACTTCCCGGCACCCGTCAAGGATTTATTTTCCTAGACAAAAATCCATAAACATCACATCTTCATACATTATAGCATGCACATACGCATCATGAACATACAATCTCATTTATTCTCTGAACATCATGATATCACGCATGTCATACATCATGACGTCGCATACAACTAACGTTTTGTCTTTTCAGGACAAAGGTCAGTACAAAGATGATTACTATCAACGGTCGCAATTCCAGATTCGATACCTGTAGCTAGCCAAGGCATATCTGTGAACGATTATTTGTGGATTCGACACCTGTATCTAGCCAGGGCATATCCGCATAAAGATTTTCCAGACTCGATTCCTGTATCCTGCCAGGGCACGTCTGAAGAATTTGAAGATCTGATTCCTGTATCTTGCCAGGGTGTATCTGTGGACAACTATATTTTCCGGACTCGATTCCTGTATCTTGCCAGGGCACGTCTGAAGAGTTTGAAGATCCGATTCCTGTATCCTGCCAGGGTGTATCTGTTGACGACTATATTTTCCGGACTCGATTCCTGTATCCTGCCAGGGCACGTCTGAAGAGTTTGAAGATCCGATTCCTGTATCTTGCCAGGGTGTATCTGTTGACGACTAATTCCAGACTCGATTCCTATATCCTGCCAGGGCACGTCTGAAGAGTTTGAAGATCTGATTCCTGTATCTTGCCAGGGTGTATCTGTTGACAACTATTTTCCGGACTCGATTCCTGTATCTTGCCAGGGCACGTCTGAAGAGTTTGAAGATCCGATTCCTGTATCCTGCCAGGGTGTATCTGTTGACGACTAATTCCAGACTCGATTCCTGTATCCTTCCAGGGCACGTCTGAAGAGTTCGAAGATCTGATTCCTGTATCTCGCCAGGGTGTATCTGTTGACGACTATTTTCCGGATTCGATACCTATATCCAGCCAGGGCACATCCACATGAAGAGTTTGAAGATCAACTCCTGTAACAGGCCAGGTAATTATTTTTCTTTCTCAGGTACGCAAGTTCTCGCTAAGGAATCTCTTACGCGATCGACAACCTCCCGATGGCATCTATAAGCCCATCTCCACAACTACCATTACAGTCTCCAAATGGCATATATAAGCCCATTCCCGACAAAGTTCTGTCACATCTCCAGATGGCATCTATAAGCCCATCCTCTTATCCATCATCTTTCCAAATGGCATCTGTTAGTCCATTCCCGCTATCACACTGTTGATACTCTACTATGTGAGTGCAAATTTCTGGGCACTCTAGTGTTCAATCATCTTCCACCTTCGGATCACGAAAGGCACATAAGCCAATCTACATCCTCAGATCTAAGAAGATTGAACAGGGGAAACTGTTCTACCCCAAAATTTTCCCTCCCATATTCTTCAATATTTGGCAAGATCAATCTCCAGATGATTCAACATCCCTCAAAGGTTGCACAGTCCAATTGCCTCCTAACACAGTCAAAATTAGGGTTTTGGTTCTGGCAAAGAAATTGAGGTTTTCAAAGGTCCAATCAAGTCCCATATGCCTACATACATTGTCAAGCATCCATATGTCAAGTTTCAAGGCTCACAGCATCAAGTTGCACAGTCAAAAACCCTAATTGCTTCACAGTCAACTGTAGGGGCAAAATGGTCATTTGACAGTCAAAAGTCAAAAATTTTGGTCAACATCTTATTTTGAAGCCACAATCATCATTTGATCAATTCTTGATCATGATTCCTCAAAGCATGGCTCAAAAAGTCTCAAGATGCAAAAGTTTCTATTTTCGGACAGTTGAAAAGTCAATTGCAAATTGACCAAGGCATAACTTTTTCATGGTTTATCAGAAAAATCCCATCCAATGCTCATTTTGAAGAGGATGACATTTCCTACAAATCATCTTCACACTCCAAGTCCAATAAATGCTCTCACAAAAAGTTATCAATTTCAACATTATAGGTCATTTTCAAAAGTCAACAAAAAGGCACTTTACGTCAAAGACCATAACTTGAGATTGGTAAATCAAAATGACATGGGACCAAAGACATTGGTTAGAGGACTTCAAGAACTTTCCAAAATGTCCAAGAACATGATCATAGCTTCAAAATTGAGCAAGATATGCATTTGAGAAGTTGGGAAATATTTGGGAACTTTCAAAAGTCAACTTTGCCTAAAACACTTCAAATTTGCTAATGGGCCTCAAATTCTTCCTTGAATCATTACCCAAAGCCTATGCACGACCCATTGAGCTCAAAATGATTTATTTTCTTATTTTTAATTAATTAATTGAATTTTTATTATTATTAGTTCATTTAATTGGTTTTAATTGTAGAAAAATATCAAATAATGGTTGTCAAATCTTTTTATGCAGCAAATATACTCCACACATGCTAAGGATTTCGTGCATCACTCAAGGGGACAAGATCTTCCATAATTGGCAAAGTTTTCATGGAAAAAGATTGAAAAATATATGATGGAAATCAAAGATATGAAACATCAATTCATGGACTTTTGGGCCAAGGTTTTGACCTAGAATCATTCACATGCATATGCATAAGGAAACCCTACTGAGAGAGACACGAAAAAGCTTCTGCAACAACATACTCACTTTACAAATTTTCAAGAGAAACTTGAAAACTGAAATCATAGTTACAGTATAATTCAAGGCCTAAAATTGCTTCTAATACATTGCTGGACCTTCCAGGAGTCTACTAGCATCAAGAACCAATCCTAACACGCGAAGAATTGAAGAACACGAGCCATACGGTTTGCTTTTTTTTTTCAATTTGACATATCATGATTCATGTGTTTTTAATTGGTTTTCTTGTTTGATTTACACTAATAGGTACCTTCTGAAGCGATTGGTATAAGTTAATTGACCTAACGCTGCCTGAATCCAAATCTACCATGGACGAAAATTAGGTTTTCAGAAGCTTCAAATTAGGGCTTTAGGTATAAGGAAAAATTGGACTAAGCCATGACCATAGTTGAATTCGTCAAGGCCAGACGAATTCACCAAACCTCTCACGCTCAATTTATGTTGATTCCTCTTCTATTCGCTATTTTTCACTATTCCACTTAGTGGGGGTTTAAAACCCCCGCTACTTGTTTTATATTCTGCAGGAAGAACGAAGAAGAAGCATGCGTGGCGTCCTGTAACTGGAGCATTTGAACTTTAGCGCATTTTTTATTTATTTCATACCATTAATATTTGTTTTTCTATATAATATATGTTGTGTAATTATTTAACAAAAGCGTTTGGAAGCTCAGTTGGTGGATGACACGCTTGGTGAGTGCTGGGACCTGGGTTCGATTCCCAGGTCCCCCCATATACTTAATAATTTTTGTTTCAACATATTCCTATGCAGCGCTCACTCAATGGCTCACCATACACACTCACGCTTAAGGCTGCCACGCGCTCATGATGATCAATCCAAGGGCCACTGAATGAGATCCAGGGTATACCCCAGTCAACCACGTGCACTCAATCTGGAAAGTCAAACAAAGGCCTTGTCTCTTGGGCCAGAATTGCTTCAGTTAACCTCCTCTTTGGGCCTGAAACCCCCCTTGGTTTGCATCCTTTTTAATTTTATTTTCTTTTCTTTTCTAATTCTTTTTAATTGTTTTAATTATTTTTTCACCATAAAATAATTTTTCATAATAAAAAATCAGAAACCAAAAAAATGTTTTATATTTAATTATTATTAATTTCACCACTAACCTATTTTTTTTTGTAAATAAATAATTAACAATTAACTTAGTTAATTTAAGTTTTAATTTTAACACTTTTTCTTAATAAATAAAAATTACATAGAATTAGGTTTTTGACACTTTTTTTTTCTTAATTAATTATTTGCATCATTATTCATTATTACTATTTATTAACCATTATTTTTGTACATAAATATGTAAATTAACTAATTAGTTTAAATTAGGTCAATTTTGACGTTTCATTAATAATTAAAATATATAGAATTAGGGTTTCCTCTTGATTTTTCTTTTCTTTACTCCATAAATACAAAAAACATAAAAAACATTTTCTTTCCTTTAATTAAATAATTAATTAGACTTTAATTTAATTTAATTTCTCAAAAGGGTCAAAACCCTCGAACGTCCTGATTTTAATTCTTTTCGCGCATCATTATTTTATTGATTATTATGTAATACTTTTCGGATGTAATAGTAATTAGGTCTCTTTTACTTTCCGCATCTTTTATCAAAAACGGGTCTTTGTATTTTGGCGATGTATAGACCCGCGCCTTGTAATAGCGTAGCTTTTATATTTCCGTCTTTTAATTTTCCGCACTCCTAACTGCTAAATTGCATGAAAGAATGTATGTTAATTAAAAACAAAGCGTAGCTCACAATGCCATGATCAAAGATAATTGTTACACTGAAAACAACACACAAATACACACACCACTTCTAGGGTACGCCTCCCTTGTTGCCTTCGAAACGTGGTCGTCAAGTATAGGACGTTTTAGCGGTCCTTATGTCCATGATCCAGTTGCCTCGAAACAGTTGCCTCGAAACAGTTGCCTCGAAATGGTTGCCTCGGATTAAGAAAGGATCAAGGACATAAGGGTAGCTTCTAAGGTGTCCTACTGTTGCTTCGGTGACCACACTGTCCCTACAATCGAATTGACCCAAACACATCCAATGGTGGTGCTACCTACCTCTCAATGGTGGGATGGCATTACTTTAAGGACATTTACACAGCCTAATTCCTTAGGGTAGGTAGATGACTCATGGATACTTGCTCTCTAAAAAAACAAAACAATCTTTTCACACTGACACTTTCAAAAAGCTTTCAAAGCAAATTTTCCAAACACTCTTGAGGACAGATACAAGAGTTATTCAGAAATCTTTCAAAGAAACTTTTTTCAAACCCACTCACATTTTGAAAAGCAAACATTTTGAAAACATAAGAGCAAGTATCTAAGAACCCATGGATAACCATGGATAGAAAGGGTGCTAACACCTTCCCTTTCTATAAATCTACCTCCTGAACCGAGAAACGTTCTCATAAGGAATTTTGTTGTGCTTTTGTCCAGTCCATGTTGGAGAAAATAAAAGACGGTGGCGACTCTTGCTTCCGCGACATTTCGCGAACCAGCTTTAAACAGTTAGTTCTAAATCCACCGATCACAGGTACCAATCTCAATAATATTATGATCATAGAACTTTGTACACAGTTCAAGATTAAACATCACAATTCTTCTCCGTATCGACCAAAGATGAATGGTGCATTAGAAGCCGCCAACAAGAACATCAAGAAGATTTTGGAAAAAATGACAGAAACATATAAAGATTGGCATGAGATGTTACCATTTGCTCTTCATGGTTATCGCACTTCAGCATATACATCAACTGGGGCAACCCCATTCTCTCTCATCTACGGCATGAAAGTTGTCTTACTTATCAAAGTCCAGATTCATTCTATAAAGATTATGAAAAATGCAGATTTAGACGAAGACGAGTGGATTCAGAATAGGCTGGATCAGATAAATTTGATTGACGAGAAAAGGCTTGCGCTATTTGTCACGGCCAGATGTACCAGGAGCGTATGATCAAAGCCTTTAACAAGAAAGTCAAACATCGGGTATATCATTCTTCTGACTTAGTAATAAAGCGCATCATCCTACCACAAGTTGATCCCAGGGGCAAATGGACTCCCACATACGAAGGGCCAATTGTGATCAAGAAAATATTTTTTGGCGGTGCTATGATACTTACCACAAGGACGGTGAAGATTTTTTACACCCTATGAATGCGAACATAGTCAAAAAATACTACACGTAAAAAAAGACCTGCTAGGTTGACTGGCCTAGGCAAAAATAAGGGCATCCAGGCGAACCAAAAGGGTTCAGGAAACAATTAGTGATATATATATATATATATATATATATATATATATATATATATATATATATATATATATATATATATATATATATATATATATATATATATATATATATATATATATATATATATATATATATATATATATATATATATATATATATATATATATATATATATATATATATATATATATACCCAGCAAGTCGAAAACCTTAAAAGGAAGCTTGGGCAAAAAAGGGTATCTTGGTGGACTGAAAACCCGAAAGAGCGGTCCAGGAAAAAGTTAGGGATTAAAGCATACAACTATGTCCTGTTGGATCATCCACTTACAACAACTTTGTTATCAATGTCAAGTTCAAATGGCACAGATCAATTTAATCAACTTCTTCCGACAGCAAGTGATGAGATGCTTGAAGACATAAAGGTAATAGCAGAGTTGAAACTCAATGGGATCATTTCCACATAGTTGTTTACTCTATTTTACTTTGTACTTTTTCATTTTTGCGACGATTTCCTCTTACTAGGATCCCTGTCTCTTTATATAAAACTTCTTATTTATAGGAAAACTTTCAATACAAATATAATCCAAATTTCAAATTTACTTTCTCTGTTTTATTTGCAAAAACATCCAATGACTAAATTGAATGAACATATGCATTTGACCATGATTACTATTAGCAAATATATGCATAAAAATAGGAATAAGCATTTACTAAAGACTCCAGGAATTGGGATAAAATCTCAGCCATTCTCTAAAACCCCACATAGAAATCCCCACAGAGCTACCTTCACAAGCTCATCTCCAACAGAGATATATTCCCCAACAAGTCTAATATGCCTTCAGACAGAAATTGGGGCATCTTCCAGTAGTTCACCTCCATATCCCAGAGGGATAGATTGACATGATCATCTTCCCCAATAGCTCCCCTAGCATATAATGAAGTTTGATCATTTCCCCAGCATACGTGGAAACTTCCTCAGCACGGCCTATGAAATTCCAATCCCCATCATAAATTATTTCCTCAACACAGTTTACAGGAATTTAATTCTCCAGTGGAGTTTATTTCTCCAACACCGTAGAATTCTCTTCTCCAGCGGAGTTTAATTCTCCACACCGTAAAATCTCTAGTAGAATTCTCTTCTCCAACAGAGTTTATTTCTCCAACACCGTAAGGTCCCTAATAAACTTCTTTTCTCTAACAAAGTTTAATTCCCCAATAGAGTTTATTTCTCCGATTATCATAATTCCCCGACAGGATTCTCTTCCTGGGCTAGATGTCATTCAACTTTGTCCTGCTTAGAAGAGTTGACACCCATATTTGAAACTTGTATTATCCATCTCTTTTATCCCCAGTTGTTGTACCCCAAAATTTGCCCTCCCATACTCTTCAAGGTTTGCTAAGAGCATGCTTCAAAATCTCCCAAGGATTGCACAGTCCAATTGCCTCCTAACAGTCAAAAATTAGGGTTTTGGTTCTGGCAAAGAAATTGAAGTTTTCAAGGGTCCAAACAAGTCCCACATGCCTATAAACATTGTCAAGCATCCTTATGCCAAGTTTCAAAACTTACAGCACAAAATTGCACAGTCAAAAACCCTAATTGCATCACAGTCAACTGTAGGGGCAAAATGGTCATTTGACAGTCAAAAGTCAAAAAATTTGGTCAACATCTTATTTTGAAGCCACAAACATCATTTGATCAATTCTTGATCATGATTCTCAAGGCATGGCTCAAAAAGTCTCAAGATGCAAAAGTTTTATTTTTGGATAGTTGAAAAAGTCAACTGCAAATTGACCAAGGCATAACTTCCACATGGTTTATCAGAAAAATTCCATCCAAAGCTCATTTTGAAGATAATGACATTTCCTACAACTCATATTCACACTTCAAGTCCAAGAAATGCTCTCACAAAAAGTTATCAATCTCAACATTATAGGTCATTTTCAAAAGTCAACAAAAAGGCACTTTAAGTCAAAGACCATAACTTGAGATTGGTAAATCAAAATGACATGGGACCAAAGGCATTGGTTAGAGTACTTCAAGACCTTTCCAAAATGTCGAAGAACATGATCAAAGCTTAAAAATTGAGCAAGATATGCCTTGTGGAAGTTGGGAAATTTTTGGGAATTTTGAAAAGTCAACTTTGCTTCAAATGCCTCAAAATTGCTAATGGGCCTCAATTTCTTCCAAGAATCATCACCCAAAAGCTATGCACGACCCATTGACCCAAAGGGGAGTTATTTTCTTATTTTTAATTAATTAATTGAGTTTTTAATCCTATTAATTCATTTAATTAAAATTAAATATAAGAAAAATACTAAAACATGTTTTCCAAATCTTTTTATGCAGCATATGCACTCTTTATTCACTCAAGATTTCGTGCACATCCAAAAGGGAAAGAATCTCCCGTGATTAGCAATGTTTTGATGGAAAAAAGATTGAAAAAGATGCTTGAAAATCACAAATTTGAAAAGCATTAAAACATGGATCTTGGGCTTGTTTTGTTAACCTAATTCACTCCACATATAAGCAAGAACATAAACCTAATCCTTAGAAGAAGGAAGCTGCGCCCAAGAACACAAGAAAAACTTGATTTTTTCACAAAATTCTGAAAACTGTTTTCCCACATAGAGCATGTTTCAAAGCAAAAGAATCATTCTAATAGACTCCTGACACTATCAGGAAGCTGTTCCAATCAAAATCACGCCCCCATATCCAAGGAATCGGTATAACAAAATCAAACTTTTCTTGAAATATTGAATAATCGTGTTTCGATTTCCAGGCCTTGTTCATGCATTTTTATTATTGTTTTACACTAACATGATCATACTGAAGCTAATGGTGCCATTGAATTGAATTAATATCTCCTGTATCCAAAGTTGCCATGGAAATTTTCTAGGGTTTCAGAAGTTCCAAAAGAGGGGATCATTCATCTGGAAAAATTGGCCATCCTAACCTATACCATTGAAATCAGGATCTCTAGACGAATTGAACCAACCATTCGCGCTCGATTTATGTGGCTTCCTCTTCTAATCGCTATTATTCGTCATGTCACTTAGTGGGGGTTAAAAACCCCCGCTATCTAATTCATGTTTTTGCAGGAAAATGAAGAAGAAGCATAGGTGTCATCCTGTGGTTGGAACATTCAAAAGTTGGCGCGTTTTCGTTTGACTTATACCAATAGTGCTTGTTTCTTTTATATTATTTGTTTGTCAATATTATAACAAAAGCGTTTGAGTGGTTCAGTGGTTGGGTGTACATTTGGTGAGTGTTGGGACCTGGGTTCGATTCCCAGGTCCCCCATACAATTGTTGCTATTTTTTCTAACCCTTTCCCATGCAGTGCACGCTCCAAAGTCCACCATGCATCCCAACGCAGTAGCTTGACAAGTGGATCCCTGATCAATCAAAAGGCTAGAACGTGCAGCCTACCATACACATTCAGTCAACCACATGCATGCAAACGTGGAAAGTCAATGGGGCCAGGTTTCTAATGGGCCAAAACTCTCACAAAAACCTCCAAACTGGGCAGGAACCCCCCATGGTTTGCATATTGTCTTCTTTCTTTTCAATTTTTTTATTTGTTTTATTTATTTTAATTAATTCATCCAAATAATTTTTACAACACAAAAAAAACAGAAAAAATCATAAAACAAAAAATATGTTTTATTAATATTAATTTCTATTAATTTTGTAAATAAATTCTAATAACCAAATTAGTTTAATTTTAGGTTTAATTTTAATATTTTTTTTCTTAAATAAATAAAATACATAAAAATTAGGTTTAGCATTTTCATTCTTTTTTTTCTCAATAAATAATTTTTATTCTTATTATTATTAACCACTAATTATTTTGTAAGTAAATATGTATATTAAATAATTAGTAAATTAGGTCAAACTTGAATCTTTTTCTTTAATAATTAAAAATGCTTAGAATTAGGGTTTCAATTCCAATTAATTTTCTTTATTTCCATTAAATACAAAAACATCAAAAAATAAATCCCTTTCTTTATTTAATCATTAATTAATTTTTAATTTCAATTTAATTTCTTTAAAGGGTCCAACGCCCTCGCACATTCGATTATAATTCCTTTTCGCGCATTTATTTTTATTTCTTTTGTGAGTATAATGTATTTGCCCCAAAGCCTTGTAATAGATAATTAGGACATTTACTTTCCGCACTTTTATTCAAATCGGGTCTTTGTTTAATTTGGCGATGTATGGACCCGCGCCTTGTAATAGCGTAGGACCTTTATTTTTCCGCATTTTAATTTCCGCACCCTTTAAACTGCTAATCACATGAAAGAATGAATGGAAAAAAATAAAATCAAAGCGTAGAACACTCAATGCATGATCAAGATAAAATATAACTGAAAATGACACACAAATCACACACCACTCCTAGGGTACGCTTCACTGTTGCCTTGCCCCTCGAAACGTGGTCGTCGAGTAGAGGACGTTTTAGTAAGTCTTCATGTCCATGAACATGGCATGGGGGTAGCTTCTAAGGTGTCCTACTATTGCTCTGGTGACCACACTGTCCCTAAACTCGAATTGACCCGAACACCTCCAACGGTGGTGCTACCTACCTCTCAATGGTGGGATGGCACTACCTCAAGGACATTTACACAGATTAATTCCTTAGGGTAGGTAGATGACTCGTAGATACTTGCTCTAATTCAAAAAAAATCAAAAACTTCTTTTCACACCTACACTTTTCAAAAAGCTTTCAAAAACAACTTTTCAAACACTCTTGAAGACTGATACAAGAGTCGAACTGAAATTTTAAACGAAACTTTTACAAACCCACTCACTCTGAAAAGCAAACAAACATTTTGAAAACACAATGAGCAAGTATCTAAGAGCCCATGGGTAACCATGGATAGAAAGGGTGCTAGCACCTTCCCTTTCTATAAATCTACCTCCCGAACCGAGAACTAATCTCAATAAGGAATTTTTCTGTGCTTTTGTCCTTTCCATATTTGAGAAAATAAAAGACGGTGGCGACTCTTGCTTCCGCGACATTTCGCGAACCAGCGTTAAACAGTCAGTTCCAGATCCACCAATCACACCAGTCATGGTATATAAGAATCCAATCCTTCAAAAGAATGATAAAAGACCAATTTCCCTGGAATTCTTTTATCCCCAAGCAGAAGTCGAACATCCCCAGTGGAGTATCCATAAACAGAAGACAGGAACCCCCAGCAAAGACATTGTAAACAAGATTGAAGATTCATATTCTTCATCCCCAAAAATAGTCATGGATTTATTTCCCCCAGCCAAAGATGTTATACGAAGCTACTGATACGTTTCATCAACATATTGCATTTATACATCATTTACAAAATATCATAGCACATGCATACGAAACGCATATAACACTTCCATTTACTTTGAGAACATCATTATGCAATGCATACACCATGAAATTGCATAAAACTAACTTTCTTCTTTTCAGGTAAAATTCTCAAATAGACGTATCTCATTAGCAATTTTCAAACATGTTGCAAATTAATTCCCGAAACAGGAGGGGGAAACTATCTATATGACAAGGCGGTATGAATTCTCGAAACAGGACAGGTTTACCAACAAAAAGCGGGTCAACAATTAATTCCCGAAACATGATGGGGAAACTATCTATACGACCAGGTGGAATGAATTCTCGAAATAGGACGGGTTTACCAACAAAAAATAGGTCAAAGATTAATTCTCGAAACAGGACGGGACAATTATCTATATGACCAGGCAAAGATTAATTCCAAAAAAAGGATGGGGAAAATATCTATATGACCGGGCAAAGATTAATTCCCGAAACAGGATAGGGTAACTATCAACATGACCAGGTGGTATGAATTCCCGAAACATGACGGGTCTACCAACAAAAAAACATATTTTAGATCAATTCCCGAAACAGGACGGGGAAACTATCTACATGACCATATGACTTCCCTCAGAGACTAAATCTGACAAGAAGATCCTTCAGAGCATCATTTTGAAAAGCATTTTCCTCAGAGATTCATTCTAAAAAGCATTCTTTTTCACAATCAGATGTAGACTTACTCTGATACTCCTATCAACAGTTATTTTAGATGGCATCTGTAAGCCCATCCCCAACAAAATTTTATCATCTCTCTGAATGGCATCTTTAAACCTATTCAAGCAATACTATCCACCAACAACGTTACTTCATGCACCGGCGGTGCAAATTTCTCAGCACTTAATTGTTCAATCCCCTTCCACCTTTAGATCATGAATGACAGACATGCCAATCTAACTCTTCAGGTTTAAGAAGATTGAACATGGGCAGTTGTTGTACCCCAAAAATTTTCCTCCCATTTTCTTTAAGACACCTTCTCATGCTCCTAGGATTCTCAATTGCTCAAGAGTACTAGAGGTTTGATCAGATAAACTCTCCTCCTAAGTAGTTGACCTATAAATAGGGTTTCACTTTTCTCAAGGAAATTTTAGCTTATAAAGCCTCAAATGGAATTCATAGTTCCTTATATGTCTCAAGGAATTCTCATGCCAAACTTCAAGCCTTGCATCACAGATTTGCTCAGTCAATTACTCAGATGACTAAAATTAACTATAGTGGGTAAAAAGTCAATTGTGCTCAACATACAGTCAAACTTTAATATTTTTGGTCAACATAAACATTTTGAAGTCACATTCATCATTTGATCAAGGGTTTTTCATAACTCATCAAGAAGACTTAAGATTCATCAAAAGTCAAAAGTTGCTAAATTAGGGTTTTCTTAAGGAGAAGTCAATTGAACTTTGACCAAGCATAACTTCCACATGCTTTATCATATTTTTTTTCAACCAAAGCTCATTTGAATGGAAATTCAATTCTCTACAACTTTTTCTCTCTAAGCTTAAGTCCAGAAAATGCTTTATATGAGAGATATGGGCGAAAACATTACAGGTCATTTCAAAAAGTCAACAAAAAGACACTTTTGGTCAATGCAATTTACATCAAGATAAAATCTTCAACTGAAAATATGATCAAAATAGAGACTATAGAGGACATCTTGAGTTTTCCAAAAAGTAAAAGATCACCTCCATATCATAAAAATTGAGAGAGTTATGATTGTTGCAAGTTGGATAATTTTAAGAAAATGCATGAAACCTAAATTGATTAAACTTGAGTTTTTGGGCTTGTAGGCTTATGTTTCAAGGTCCAAACGTGTTTTGTAACCCATAATGAACCTATGAATGCATTTATACACCCCTTGGACTTGTATTCCATTTATTTTTTATTTTATTTATTTAAATTCAAAGTTAAATGAAATAAAAATCCAAGTCTTCATATAAAGGTCCAAGCCTAATCTTTTGACCTAATTCAGGCTCTGTATATTCTTCATTCAGACAACAAAGAGGACCATGATAAAACCTTGCAAGATCATATTCCAAAATTCAAAAAATTATCAAAAACTAGGGCAAACAACAAACCCTAGTTACAGCCTCTCTCAAAGCAAACCAACCCTTCCAATCGAACCCTGAAGAATTGTAGGGTAAAAATGGATCAAACTTGATGATCCAATGCACACGAAAGAAGCATCATATTCATCTCCAATTGCCATATATTTTGTAAATTCATTTTTTTTCTTCGTGCTTTAATCGAATTTAACACCACTAACATGCTTCTGAGATATCAATGTGTAGGATAGACCCATCGCATGGCCCCCATAATGGTTGAATAATGCATTGCCATGTTTACATCATTTGAATTTTTGTTTCATATCTCTTTCTACAGGGAGATTTATCCCAAACCAAAGCCACCATTGAATTTAAGAGGGTTGATTTAGGGGGGTAGGGTCCCTTTGGATTACTAACGCTCTTTATTTAGCAGGTTTGAGATAACACCTAGCCAAAGGAGACGATCAGAGCTAGGCCTCCAGAGCTTCTTTAGTCATCCTATTTCAATTTATATTATATATATTTTGGTTTGAATAAATGAACGGATGTATAGCCACCCCTATGGTAGAAGCGTGTGCATTAAGGTATTACTGCACTAGGGCATGGGTTCGATCCCTGCCTTTTGCAAAATTTCTTTGTTTCTCATATTTTTTGCAGGTTTCTTATATTATGAAGTGAGTTAGTTATCTTAACACCAACAGCAATGTGGCTTGGTGGTAAAGGAGGCGCTTGTGAAGGCAAAGGGCGTGGGTTCAACTTCCACCCCTTGCATTTTTCATATTTTCCTTATTTCTAACCTTGTTTGTCATTTCTTCCTTAACCCTAATTCTTTTAACCCTAATTCTTCTTACCTAATTTATTTTTTAACTAACCTAAAAAATAAACCTTTTTTCTAAAACCCTAATTAATTAGATTTTTATGTCTTCTTTAATTAACCCTTTAATTTTATTAATCAACCATTTAATTTTTAATCTTAAAATTAATTAGATTTTTAGGTTTTATTTAATTAATTATTATCAAAACTATTTTTTTAAAATCTTTTTTCACATTTTTTTTCTACTTTTATTTTATCTTTTCTTATTTTAATTTCATAGATCAACTGTATAGGTTTCGCGACTATAATAGCCTAGTACTTTATTTCCCTCCATTTTTTACATGTAATTGCTTCCGGGATGTAATAGTTTTAGGATTTATTTTCCGCATCTCTGTTATGTAACTGCCCTAAATCCGTTTAATAGCTTTAGGTTTATTTCCATGCCTTTATTTTCTACTTTTATAATTGCCATATTACTGCTTAGTAATTAGGGTTTGCATGGCAAGATAAGAACCAAACAATAGAAAACCTAATTCTCAAGATTAAAAAACGGAAACCAATACACTCTTCATACTTGCACCTCTAGGGTATTGTTATACCCCAAAACTTCCCCTCCCATTTTTCTTCAATACATTCTCCTAAGATCGTCATTTGCTCAAAGTTTCCTAAGAATTAATCAGACAAATTCTCCTCCTAAGCAATGGGTCCACAACTAGGATTTTGTATTTCACAAGGAAATTTGGGTTTAAAAGATCTCAAGTGGTTTTCATGGTTATTCATATGTCCCTAAGAAGGCTCATGTAAAATTTAAAGTCTTGCATCACAAGTTTGCTCAGTCAATGGCTCAGATGATTGAAAATCAACTGTATTGGGTAAAACGCCAACTATGGTAAACATACATTCAAACCTCAAGATTTTTGGTGAACATTAATATTTTGAAGCCACGTTCATCATTTGATCAAGGTTTTATCATGATTCCATAAGAAATGTCCTCAAATCATCAAAAGTCAAGAGTTGCTAAATTAATGTTTCCTTAGGAGAAGTCAAATGAACTTTGATTAAGCATAACTTTCACATGCTTCGTCAAATTTTCCCTAACCAACGCTCATTTTAAAGGAAATTCAATTCTATACATCTTTGAATCTCTAAGCTCAAGTTTAAAAAATGCTTCATTTGAGATGATATAAGCCAATACATTACAGGTCGTTTCAAAAGTCAACAAAAGAACACTTTTTTTAAGGCAACTTACATCAAGATAAAGTCTTCAAAAGCGAAAATAATCAACATAGAGAATGTAAAGGACATCTTGATCTTTCCAAAAAGTCAAAGATCACCTTTGAATGATGAAAATTGAGAGAGATATGACCAGTGCAAGTTGGGAAATTTTGAGCAAATATATGAAGTTCAAAGTAAGCAAGCTTGATGTTTTGGGCTATTAGGCCATGGTTTAGAGTCGAAACGTGTATTATACTCCTCATACACCTCAAATATTGTTCTTACATCCCTTGACCTATTTTTATTTTAATTATTTTTTATTTATTCATTAATAATGAAAAATAAGTAAAATAAAATACATAGGCCTTTCTTACAAAGACCAAGCCCATATCTTTGCCATAATTTCCACTATATAATCTCATTCTTTTCATACAAACAAGGACAGGAAACCCTTGCCTCAAATACTTGTCAAAACATCAAATTTTTTAAGAACCCTAGAAATCTTGAAACCCTTGTTATAAACCCTTTCACCAAAAACTAGACATACCAATACAATCTATTCATTCCCAGGGTAAGATTGGAGCAATTTTGATGATCCCAAACACATGAAATATCATGGCATGGCATCTCTGGTTTCATAATTTTCATAACATTCATATCTTGATTTTTTTTGTTTGCTTTAACATGTATTAATGTCACTAATGTGTTCATGAGGTTTTTTAGAGCATGATAGAACAGTCATGGGGGTCCCATGCAGTTAGAATCGTGAATCACCATTGCTACACCAATTCATCTGTTTATCTTTATATCTCAAAAACCATAGATTTTTATACCAAAACAATTATTCTATCAAACTCGCACCCTCGATAGGGAAGCCAAAAAAGACCACCAGAGCTAGGGCTCTGGAGCCTCTCTGGTACAGGAAGCTTATTTATAATATATATTTATGGTTTGATAGGAAGTAATGGATGTACATCTGCCCCAGTGGTAGAAGCGCGCGCGATAAGTCATTTGAATCAAAGGGTCTGGGTTCGATCCAACCTTTTGCCACTTTGTTTTTCTAATGTTTTCATATTTCTGCAGGATTAAACAAAATACGCTGAACCTGTTATCCAACACCAAGGTGCGCTTGGCCTAGTGGTGATTGTGTTGCTGGAAAGTATTGAGGGAGTGGGTTCCACACCCACCCCTACCACTCTTGGTTTTTTTTCTTACAATTCTTTATATTTTTCATAAAACCTAACATTTTTCACAAACCTTTGATTTTTCTTAACAAACCCTAATTTAGTTTTAGATTTTTAATTAAAATCAACCCTAATTTAATTTTTAGGTTTTCTGAATTAAATTAAAATCAACTTATATTTTAGGGTTTTGTTTAATTTAATTAACTAACTTTTTTAATTAAAATCAATTAGGTTTTAGGTTAATCGTCAAACTATTTTTCATCAAAACGATCACAAAACAATTTTTCTCTTTTCTGTTTCGTTTTACCGCTTCGCATACTTCATTACCTTCACGTTCTTTTTCCAATTATGTAACTGCTTACAGTTGTAATAGTTTAATTAGGGTTTACTATTTTCCCCCGATTTTACTATTTATACCCCCTTTCCCAAAGCTTTGTAATAGCATTGAACCCTTTAAGTTCTATCTTCACGTTCTGCATTTACCGCTTTCCTTATAACTGTTTAGCTTAATAGGAATGTATGGCAAGACATAAAAAAATCTTAGAAAACCCTAATTACAAGACTAAATAAGTGAACAAGAATCAATCTTCACACACGCACCTCTAGGGTAACTTCACTCGTTGCCTCGGAAAACAGCCATGTCCCTCGAACGTGGGGACGCTTTAGCAAAGACGCTCAATTAAAAAGATCGTAATCCCTCGATGACCCTTCGATGTTGCCTTCGATAAACCATCTTAGTCCCTTACAATAAAATTACTAAAGCACCCCTACGAGTTGCCTTTATGATTGTACGATGACCCGCACCTATCCCTTCACATCTAACGATAGGGCTTCTTAATAACTAATGGAATGGATAGCACTATCTAAAGGAGGAGGAAAATAACACAAAAGACCGTGAGTAAGAGTAGAATATTGTTAATCGCTTGCTCACGCTTTTTAAAACATCTTTTTCACAAACACTTTCTCTAAAATATTTTCAAAAACAAATACTTCGTACGCATTCTTAACTGGTACAAGAATCATTACAAAGTTGTCGTACTTAGGCATTTTTTTCAAAATATTTTCAAACACCATCATAAAGCATTTTCAAAACAAAGTGAGCTAAACGATTAAGAGCCCGTAGATGACTACGGATGAAAAGGGTGATAACACCTTCCCTTTTCACCCTTTCCTTATTGGATAAAAGAAAAGTCGGTGGCAACTCTTATTATCCGCAATATTTATGATAAAATGCAAAATAATTCAGTTCTCCCACCTTGTTATAGAACTGGTGACTCTTCTAGGGAGAACTTAAAAGTGGGGTTACCCTTAGAGTTATATCACTTTTAATGCTTTACTTGTTTTCTTTGATTGATTTATACGTTGGGGTTTGCTCGGGTTTATTTTCTTGCAAAGATCCTACACCCGGATCTGGGGGAATTTTAGGTAAGTAGCAATAGATCATGGAAACTATACGGCATATACCGATATGGTTAAAGTGATGCCTACGTTAATGTGACACATTTGTTTGTACTGGTGTCCCTTGAGTTAGTCTGGGAGAATACTAGGCTTCCGCATGGTGTCATAAGCATTAACTGACCTTTAGTACCTTAATTAACCCAACTTAGCCATTAAAGGTAGTGAGATATTCTGCTTTGATGCAGTCCGAAGTTGGTTGATACTCGATACTACACTCATTGAGATTCGACTCTTGGGTTTTGTTTGGTGCAAGTCACTTGTCGTGTTAGACAAAATTTATGGGAAAAATCAGTGATATTGAGATCCCTAGAACCAGGTTACTTCTTTAGGACAAGTTGAGCCAACTAAACTTCAAGATGGTACTTACCTACTGTTGTACCCTAAATTTTGCCCCTAACTTTTTTAGTCGCACTTTCATACCATATTTTGTCATTCAGTCACAATCACTAATAAATAGCTCCATTCATCACATTTTCATCCTATCTTTAAGTTTTCTCTTGTGTTGTTAACTAACTTCTAATCAAAATACAAAAAATATTTGTCTTTGTCGTTGCATATTTGTGTTTTGTAGGTACCAAGTCGAAGCATCTGACAAATAAGGATTTCTGGTATCATTTTCCTAAAATCTCTATTTGCAAAGAAAAAGAATTAAAAATTTTCATTTTTTTCACTGATGCAATTGATTGCTCTTAGAGTGCAATCGATTGCACATAGTGCATTTTGCGCCATTTTTGAAAAAATACATTGTGCAAATCGATTTGCACTATAGTGCAATCGATTGCACAGCGTGAAAATTTGAAAAAAAATAAACAATTTTTAAACTTGTCAAATTTTTGGCTCCAATTTTCCTTCATTTTTTAAAGATGTATCATTAATTCAAATTTTAGTGTCAATCTTTCATTTTTAAGAAGAATTATCATTAATTCAAATTTTGGCTCTAATATTTGAAAGAATTATCATTAATTCAAATTTTGGCTCCAAGAATCAATTACCAAATTACCACTAATCCCAATCCTAAACTCTATAAATAGAGCCCTCATCTCATTCAAATTTCAAGCTTTTGATAGCCAAATCCACCTTGCTAAAAAATATCTCAATTCTCTCCATCTACCAAATTCACTCAAAGCTCCATTTTCAAAAAGTTAGTAAGCTTTGCATTGAAACTTACTAATCTTTGAGCTAAACCTTCATCCAAACACTTTTTCTCCATCAATTCTCTACATCCAAGCTTGGTCAATTGATTCTTGTGGTTGAATTGAAGCAAATTCTTGAAGTTGTTTTGATAATTCTCTATATCTACCTTTGGTAAGTGGATAATTCATCTTTCACAATGTGATTTCTTGGTGATCTTTGGGATTGATTCTTTGAGAATTATTTTATGATTTCAATGGTGTTATTTTCTCATAATTTGATGGAATTTTCGTGCTCAAGTGGATCCATGATAATAAGGTGTTTGATGGAAAGTTTGAACAAGAAATTGCCCTTTTAAAATGTTGTTTTTGCTACTGCAACTGTGTGCAATCGATTTGCACTGTAGTGCAATCGATTGCACAGAAGCAATTTTGCACAATTTTTAGAAAACTGTACTGTGTAAATCGATTTACACAATAGTGCAATCGATTTACACAGGGACAAAATGCACTTTTTTGCCTTGTTTTGGGGCAGCTTTGCTCCAAAATGTTTTTCTACTCACTCCTTTTGATTGTTGGTTTGGATTGCAATTTTAAATGTCCAATTTGTCTTTAAACTCAATGTACTTTGTGATGTAGATGAAGTTGGATAAATGTTCATCAATTCAAATCTACCTAAGAGTGAATTATTTAATTCATTTTTGGTGCTTTGGATTAATGATATGTTTAGTGCTTTAATCCATCTAGAGGAGTGGTTGAATTTAAAGATGAAAGAATTTTGAAATGGTGATCCAAATTAGCTTATCATTTCCCTCCCTCTTCATCTTATCCATTTCTTTTTTTAATTGTGCTACATGTTAAGGGATGGTGATCTCTATATCATTTATCCAAACATGAAGTACATAGATTGCTATTGACCGGCCTCAAAATAGGTGTGACTTCTACATAAGTCCACTTACGATTGCTTAACATAGTGCTAAATTTTGTCTCGATTCGAATAAATGATCATTCGTGGTCCAAACTTATGATTGCAAGCCCAAGTATGTTAATTTGATCTCTTTGATCCAATAACCTTGAGATTCATTGTGTGGAGGCTTTGGTTCTACCAATCCTCTAATGGATCTACAACACCTTTGGTCAACGCGGATCACTTAAACATCGTTGATCATTACATGTTGCCTTGTGAGAATTCCAAAATGGATGATATACTTGACAAAAAGCAAATGCAACTTGTTGTGTGGAAGATTTGGTTCTACCAATCCTCTAATGAGTTCCAAATGCAAGTTTCAAGATGGTCATCCAACTAACCACTAATTACTAACAATTAACTTTACTTTACGCTTTTATTTTCATGCTTTATGTACCATTTACTTTTAGCATTTTACATTTCATGCTATTTTCATCTTTGCTCACTTGAGAATTTACTTTTATGTCATTTTTATTTTGCTCACTTGAGCTTTTCTTTCTTTTTAAAGACACCTAATAATCAACATGAATCATAAAAATCATTAATGATACTTGGACCACATGGTTACTATCCTTTGCATTATGGAGTGATGGACTTCTTGGACTTAGGATTAGAGACCTTGGCCTATCTTGGAGACTTTGTGACCTTATTTGATATTTTGTCTGGAGTTCTTGAGGTTTACCTCAAGACATTGGGTTGTTTGTTTGTTTTGTGTGCGGGTTATTGTGATTACATACTTTGTTTGTAATCTGGAATTCACCTGTATACAGCCGTTACTCTGCCCAATTTTTGCGAAGACTAAATACACTTGAAGTTTGATTCTCTCAAGAGGTCTAGTATCTTTGCTTGCTTAGTTTCAATCCAAAGAATGGGAATTCTACATTGGCTTATAATGTCAAGTATCGGCCATGTTGGTTAGATGGTTCTCTTCCTTAGCTTTTACCTTATGCTTTAGGATAGTCCCTTCATATCCTCCCATCTTCTTTAATTTTAAAGACCTTCTCATCTTCTTTCAAAATCTTCTTTATTTTTAAACTCGAACCGTTTTCATAATAAACCTCGACTTTGTCGATTGCCTTTTCTTTTAAAACTTATTTTCTTTAAATAAACTTCAATTCATTTAATTATACTTTGAGATTTCTTTCAAAATTAACAAAACACTTCAACTCATTCAAACTCTTTTGTGCGCCCAAGCACCTTTTCCATTCAAAACTTTTTTTCAAGGTGAGACATGATTCATTGATAGTCGAGAAACATTCTCCTATCCCTATAGTTATAAAGGTGTCGACTTTTCCACTTGAGTACTAGAGGCGTTCTCAAACCCTCACTCTTGTTGATGCAGGGTCCATCTTTCTTACACCTCGTGGGTGTTAGTCGAGATTTCTCTCCTAACAATGACGACTTGTCTCCTTGTTTAAAAACAATCAACAAACAAGTCTTTTCTAGATGAAATACGTGTACCCTGATCCCCTATTGCATGAAAGGTGGTACGTAGGCACTAAAGGTTCGCAACCGCGGAGGGTGCAAAAATCATAAAAATATTTCTTTTCTCACCTCCACCATCCAATTTATATACAACACATTTTATAGCCAAAATATACAGATTTTACAAAGAGGTTCCTGCGGAGTACCGTGGATGTTTAGGGTGCTAATACCTTCCCTTTGCATAACCAACCCCCTTACCTTGAATCTTTCCCCCTCTTTTTGGGTTATTCGCTCTTTTCTCATTCCTTTGGAAACAATAAAGCGCGGTGGCGATTTTTATTTTGATTTATATAAAGTCTAGTCAATCCAATGGCTTAGTCTTGCACATTTCTACCGCTACACCTACAAACCCCATGCAAGCCTTAAACCTAAGGCCTTTGCATGCTTTGATTGTGTTTGATTATCTATTTGAACATGACATCATAACATCATAACATCATATCATGACTAACCGTTTCAAGGATCTTGGGGATTTATCTTTGTTCTGCGTTACAGGGTCATGGCTTCCAGTCATAGGAATACTATTCAGATCAACTTCGTAAGGATACCTTCCAAGCATGAGGAATTACTCAAAAAGATTTTCGATAATTCTCAATTCCCTAAGAGACATGGTCATCTACTCAGTTTGGTTACTACTGGCTTCCAGGAAGACATAATGAGCATTCTTTTCCAGTTATTTAATCTGAAGCATCCTTATTTTTACCTTCCTGGATTATCAATTTGTGCCCACAATGGAAGAATTCTCTAAATTGCTCGAAGTGCCTATTCTTGATCAGATACCCTTCACCAGTCTAGAGCAAGTTCTGAAACCCGAAGATGTTGTAGTAGCCTTACATCTGAAACGATTGGACATTGTATCTAATTGGGGAACCAGGAATGGAGTCAAGAGTTTTTCTCCTAAATGTATGATAGAGAAGGCTTGGTGATTTCTAGATGCCATGAATTTTTGTGATTTTGAGAATATGTTGGCTTTGTTGATTTATGGGTTGGTACTATTCCCCAATCCGGACCAATTCATAGATGTGAATACCATCAAGATATTTCTCACTCATAATCTGATACCTACTTTTCTTGGAGATGTCCTGCATTCCCTCCACACTTGTACTATGACGAAGCGAGCAACTCTTATGTGTTACATACCTCTATTGTCCAGGTGGTTTATTTTACACCTACCCCGATCAGTGATAAAGGAGGAATAAGGTCTGACGTTGTCTCAAAGGTTGATGTCACTCACTCATGCATATATCCATTGGTGTTCTCGATCTCAGGAAGGTGTCACTATTATTGATCGCTATGGGGAATTCCCTAATTTACCACTCCTTGGTATAAGAGGGGGCATCACTTACAACACTTCTCTAACTCTACGTCAGTTTGGTTATGCTCGAAGGGACAGTCCTCATGATATTATGATCTAGGGTATTGTGATAGACTATGAGAATGATCCTCAAGATTAACATCAAAGGTTTATACGTGCTTGGGTTACGGTCAACAAGATTGATAGCAAGACTTTGGGACATAATAATTCCATTCCTCTAGAGCCTTACCTCAGATGGGTGCAGTCTCGTGCTCAGAATCTTAAAATGTCATATCATGATATCTTACCAGTTATCATAGAGCATGTTGTTGAAGGGGATGTTTCTCATACCGTTCTTCATCCCGATATGCCTGCTGACTTTGAAGAACTACAGAAATCCTGGATTCACCTCAAGGAAGAAAGAGATACCTTTGAGGCTCAGTTCTACTTTGGTGAGAAGAAAGTACTGGAGCTGACGAAACGACTCCACGAAGAATAAAGCCTTAATAAGTATGTCAACACAAAGAGGAAGCGTCCATAGGATACTTAAATTCATATTTTGCTACTTTGTAACTCTTTTTATTAAAATCTATTATAATTTGAGCTTGTTACTAAAATTTCTTTTGTTTCCTTTTGTTTAAACAAATTTAAATCCTGCAACGGTCCTTGAAAACATTGCACTTGCATTTTCATATCATTCATATCATCACATAACAGGCACTCTATAAGTAGGTTTTCTCATTTTCTTGTTGTTTATTTAAGTAAAAGATGGCTCTAGAATAGACTGTCAAGGAACTCCAAGCATAAAATACCTAATTTCAGGAAACACTCTTGAACATGGCCTAGGGGCAGAAAGATATGATGGCACTCATCACCAAAAAGAAGAAGACTCGGAAGCCAGTTGTTATCCTTAATATGGGGAGAAGGTTAAAAGGTCCTGCTAAACCGATTCAAAATGATGATATCTCCTCTGATTAAGATGACAATCAAGAGGAAGATGGTAGAAGTGTTAAGGCTGAAGGTGGAAGCAATCAAGGTTCTGGGAAAATTCCCAAGGATGAAGACTATTCTGATGAACAGTATCCTCTCACAGATGATAGATGCAAATAGTTGGAAGATCGTATCAAGGCCATGGAAATCTAGAAAGTTCCTGGATTTTATTTTGAAGAGTTGGGTCTTATTATAGGGGTAGTTATCCCTCACAAGTTCAAGGTCCCTGCTTTTGCTAAATTTGATGGTGTTTCTTGTCCCAAACTTCATCTGAGGTCCTATGTTCGGAAGATCCAACCCCATACTACTGCCAGAAAGTTATGGGTTCACTTATTTCAGGAAAGTTTGTCTGGTACACCACTCGAGTGGTTCTATCAGTTGGAGGGAACCAACATCCGTACTTGGGAAGACTTGGCTTCTTCTTTTTACAAGCAGTATCAATATAATGTTGACCTCGCACCAACTCGCGTGCAATTATAAAACATGACTATGGGCTAAAATGAAGGGTTCAAAGAGTATGCCCAAAAATGGAGAGATCTGGCTGGAAGAGTGCAACCTCCCTTATCTGATAGGGAGTTGGTTTATATGTTCATGGGCACTCTGACATGGCCATTATTTAACCATCTAATTGGAAGCTCCTCATCTGGTTTCATTGAGTTGATTCTAACTGGAGAATAATGTCGAAAGTGGTATATGTAGTGGAAAAATTGCAGTGGCTGCGTCTTCAAGTGGTGTGAAGAAGACATTCACTGGTAAGAAGGAAACCAATGTTGTTTATGGCTAGAAGGGTCATGTTAAATATGACCGTAATTAGTCTGTGGGAGCGGTATTAATTTCTAATCCTGCACCCATTCAACAACAACAACAACAAGGCAATCAGCATAGGTCAAACGCTCCAAGAAGACAGTTTACAAAGATCAGTATGTCGATATCTCAGGCATTACAACATTTACTGAAAGCAGAGTTGATAATAGTGAGGGAGACTCCTCAAAATCCCAACACCTTCTTTCCTTGATACAATCTGATTGCGAAGTGTGCATACCATTCCAACAGTCCTGGGCATGATACCAACAACTGTTAGGACTTAAAAAACAAAATTCAGGATATCATTAACAACGAAGAGATTGAGTTTGATGCTCTGGAGACCCTGAATGTGATTAATGCACCTATGCCGAAGCATAACAAAGGCATAAGTTCTATTGACGATGTTCTTTATGTTGCTAATGTAAGTGAATTGGTTACTCCCTTACCAATCATCAAGAAGAATATGTTGCAGGCTGATTTATTTCACGGCTGTGTTGAAAAATGTTATTATTGTGCAGCCTAACCCAATGGCTGTAAGTTGCTGAAGGAAGGCATTCAACGCCTAATAGATAATCACAAAATTCTGGTTGAGAAGGTTTTGTCTACTGAGAACATGTCTCAAGACTTATCTATAATATCCAGCACTCCTGTCAGGATTACCTCCAAAGATCCTATAAGAATTACTGACAATCCGAAAGCTGCTACTCTGATCATCACTACACTTGGACCTATCCCATATTCTTCGAATAAATATATTCCTTGGAACTATGGATCCGATGTCTACTACCATGGCGTCAAGCAAGAACTACCAGCCAGTACTGAAGTTGATGATCCCGGCATTGATAATATTGCTGGGACCAGTAAGGTTACTAAAAGCGGAAGGGTTTTCTCCCTGGAAATCTCTCCAAAGACTGTTGCTACACCTATTAGAGTTACGGCTACCGATTCAATCACTAAGGCTCGGGGAAAAGAGCAAATAATAGAGCCTGCCCAGACGGAGGCACCTAAAGAAGTTGCAGTTGAAGACATCTCTAGGAAAAAGTTGGAAGAGGTATTGAATATTATCCGTAAGATCGAGTACAAGATTGTTGAACAGTTGGGGCAGACCCCATGTAAGATCTCCATGTTATCCCTGTTATTGTATTTTGAAGCCCATGCACAGGCTTTGATGAAATTTTTGAAGACTGCTCACGTGCCACAAGAGATTTCTGCCGATCAATTTGGATTAGGTTTCTCTGATGCTGATCTGACTTCGGAAGGGAGAAATCACAATAAGGCCATGTATGTCTCCATTGAATGCAGGGGCACTACTTTGGGTGATATATTGGTTGATACTTGTTCCTCATTAAATGTTATACCGAACGGTGCTCTGGACATACTTGATTGTAAAGGGGTTGTACTGAAACCCAGTGATATTATAGTTCGAGCCTTTGACAGGTCAAAGAGGATGGTACACGGAGAAGTGGATCTTCCAATAAAGGTAGGTTCGCATATCTTTAAATATACCTTTTATTTGATGGATATCTGGCCAGCGTATTCTTTCTTACTCGGACGCCCCTGGATCTATGGGGCGGGTGTTGTCACCTCGACCCTACACCAGAAGTTAAAATATCCCGTGAACAGAAAGATAGTTATTGTCTATGGTGAAGAAGAGCATATGGTTAGTCACTTAAACTTATTCTGGTATGTAGAGATGGATGGCGAATTCATCAAGACTCCTTGTCAGACTTTTGAAGTTATCCCTCCTGCAGCTTCCTGACATTCCAGATAAATTTGACAAATTAGGTTTGGGTTTCACTGCAGAGGGTCAGAGGGATGTTCTTTGCACTCGTGCTAGAAGACCACCATTCTGCATCAGCAACAACAAAGTCAACGCTATAGAAGATGCTGACAGTAATTATGACCTTGACAGCTCAATCTTTCCTACCATTGTCAACGGGCTCAACAACTGGAAGGCTTAAGACGTTATCTCTATATCCTTTAGTTAGGAGTAATAGATACATTTCTGTTATTATTGCTTTCAAGTTTCGGCTTTGTAATATTTAAACAATGACTTTAAGCCTTGTGCCTTTCCCGGGGCACAATGGTTCGTTTGTTAAGGGTTGTCATTTCATAAACATATTTTCAGTTAGTAAAGCATTGGACATTTTGCATTCAAATTTTATACTCTTTGTCTGTCTTTTTACTTTTATCATTTTCAAATAGCTATGTGTTCTTTCACACAGCAACACAATAAATTGCAGATCCGCATCCACTCTGGATCTCATTGATAACGACTCTGCTATCGCCATTTATGACTTTGAAAATCCGATCTACCAAGCCGAGGACGAAGGTGAAAAAGATTGTGAAATACCTGGAGAACTTGCCATACTATTAATGCAAGAAAAAAAGGCCATACAACTGCATGAAGAGTCAATTGAAGTTGTAAATCTGGGTACTGAGATAGACAAGAAAGAAGTCAAGATAGGCGCCAATCTAGAGGGCAGTGTCAAGAGTAGGATGATTCAGATATTGCATGAATATGTTAAGATCTTTGCTTGGTCGTACAAGGACATTCTAGGGATTGATACTGATATTATGGTTCACTATCTGCCGATGGAAGAGGGTTGTTCTTCAATAAAGCAGAAGGTTCATCGCATGCGTCCCAAGATGTCAGAAAAGATCAATGTTGAGGTTACGAAACAATTCAACGCAGGGTTCTTAGAAGTGAAATCCTATCCTCAATGGTTTTCAAATGTGGTTCCAGTACCAAAGAAAGACGGCAAAGTACGCATGTGTGTAGATTACAGGGATTTGAACAGGCAAGCCCCAAAGATGACTTCCCACTGCCATATATAGATGTCTTGGTCAACAACACTGCTCAACACAAGGTATTCTCATTCATGGATGGTTTCTCAGGGTATAATCAGATCAAGATGGCACCTGAAGACATGGTGAAAAATACCTTTGTCACACAGTGGAGCACTTTCTGCTACAAGGTTATGCCTTTTGGGTAGAAGAATGGCGGCGCCACAAACCAGCGTGATATGGTAGCTCTATTCCATGACATGATTCATCACGAGATAGAGGTATATTTCAATGATATGATAGCCAGATCTTAGACTGAAGAAGAGCATCTTGACCATCTACACAAGTTGTTTAAGAGGCTGAAAAAGTACAAACTGAGATTGAATCTGAACAAGTACAACTTGGGGTGTGATCCGGTAAGCTCCTGGGCTTTGTTGTCAGCGGTAAAGGTATTGAAGTTGACCCCACCAAGGTCAAAGCTATTCAAGAAATGCCCACTCCCCGTACTGATAAGGAAGTCAGAGGTTTCTTGGGACGACTAAATTATATTTCCCGATTCATTTCTCATTTAACTACTACTTGTGAGCCAATCTTCAAGTTGCTGAAGAAAGACCATGTAGTAAAATGGAATGACGATTGTCAGATAGCCTTTGACAAAATCAAGGAGTACCTTCAAGAACCTATGATTCTGATGCCACTAGTTGAAGGAAGACCTCTAATCATGTATCTAACAATGCTAGAGAATTCAATGGGGTGTGTACTGGGCCAGCATGACGAGTCTGGTCGAAAAGAGCATACAATATACTATCTTAGCAAAAAGTTTACCGACTATGAAACAAGATACTCAATGCTCGAGAAAACTTGATGAGCTTTTGCGTGGACTGCTCGTCGACTAAGACAGTATATGTTGACTCATACTACACTATTGATCTCTAAAATGGATCTTATCAAATACATCTTCGAGAAACCCGCTCTCTCCGGAAGAATATCCAGATGGAAAATGGTCTTGACATAATAATACATTTAGTACACCACTCACAAGTTCCAGATCTACACTGACAAAGTACATGTACCTCCAGTACCTCTGAATGTCTTGATTGTTCCTTGACCATTTGCAATGTGGGGCATCGATATGATTGGAGAAGTCAAGCCTACGGCTTCCAACAAACACCACTTCATTCTTGTCGCCATTGATTACTTCACGAAATGGGTTGAAGCAACCTCATTTTCCTATGTTACCAAGAAGTTGTTGTCCAGTTCATTAAGCATAACCTTATCTGTCGGTATGGCATCCCTGAGAGAATTATCACAGACATTGGTACCAATCTTAATAATACTATGCTCACAGAACTCTGCATGCAGTTCAAGATCAAGCACCACAGTTCTTCTTTGTATTGACCGAAGATGAATGGCACAGTGGAAGCCTCCAATAAGAACATTAAAAAGATTATACAGAAGATGGCGGTGACGTATAAAGATTGGCATGAGATGTTACCATTTTCTCTTCATGGTTATTGCACTTCAGCTTGGACATCAACTGGGGCAACCCCATTCTCTATGGTCTACAATATGGAGGTTGTCCTACTTGTCGAAGTTCAGATTCCTTCTTTGAGGATTATGAAAGATGCAGATTTAGACGAAGATGAATAGATTCAGACTAGGCTGGACCAGTTGAATTTAATTGACGAGAAAAGGCTTGTGGATGTTCATCATGGTCAGATGTATCAGAAGCGTATGATCAAATCTTTCAACCAGAAGATCAAGCATCGGGTATATCAGGCTGGTGACTTGGTAATAAATTGCACCATTTTACCGTAGGGTGATCCCAAGGGCAAATGGACTCCTACATACGAAGGGCCATTTGTGATCAAGATATTTTTGGGCAGCGATGTGATACTTACCACCATGGACGGTGAAGACCTTTCACACCCTTTGAATGCAGACATAGTTAAAAGATACTACGCATAAAAAACGACCCGCTAGGTTGATTGGCCTATGCAAAAATAAGGGCATCCTAGCGAACTAAAAGGGTTCGGGAAAAAATCATATATATATATATATATATATATATATATATATATATATATATATATATATATATATATATATATATAAGACTGTACACCCGGCAAGTCAAAAACCTGAAAAGGAGGCTTGGGCAAAAAAGGGTATCTTGGTGGACTGAAAATCCGAAAGGGCAATGCAGGTAAAATTAGGGATTAAACCGTACGACTATGTCCCGTTGGATCACTTACAGCCAGCTTTATTACAACGTCATGTTCGAATGGTGCCGATCAATTCAATCAACTTCTTCTGACAGCAAGGGATGAGATGCTCGAAAAAATAGGGGCAATAACAGAGTTGAAACCTGACGAGATCATTTACACATAACTATATGTTTTGTTTTACTTTTTACTCCTTTCATTTCACGACGATTTCCTCTTACTAGGATTTTTTTCTCTTTGTACAACAATCTCCTGTTTATAGGCAAGCTATCAATATAAACACAATTTCAAAATTCAAATTTTGTTTTACTTTTTTTGTTTTGTTTGTAAAAACGTCCAATGACTAAATTGAATAAACATATGCATATGATGCGATTATTGTTAAAAAATATATGCATAAAAATAAGAATAAGTATTTACTTATGACTCTAGGAAATGGGATAACGTTCAAGTCGTCTACAAATCCCCACAGAACAACCTTTATGGAATACTCCCCATAGAGCAGTTCCCATAAGATTACCCCCCACAGAGTCATCTTCACAAGCTCATATTCAACAAAGATACCTTCCTCACAAGTCTGAAATGCCTTAAGACAAGAATTGGGACATTTTCCAACAATTAACCCAATCATGCTCACCAGCAGATCCCCCTAGCAGACAAAGGAGTATGATATTTTCCCCGGTAATATCGTCAACCTACAGAGTCCTAATCTTTGTCAGAGATTATGACATCAGCACAGTTCACAGAGATTCTCTTCCCCAACTGAGTTTATTTCTCCAACACTATAAAATCCCCTGCAAAATATTCCTTAGAAGAGCATTTCCTCAGTAGAGCATTTCCTCAGCAGAGTATTTCTCTAGCAAGGTTTATTTCCCCAGTAGGGTTTATTTCCCTAACAAATCCAGTATCCCCAGCTTGAGTCTATTTCTTTGACTACTGCAAATCACCGACAAAATTCTCATCTTTAACAAAGGGAAATCAGGATGATATCCCCAGAGAGTTGCTACTGAATCTGAAACCCAATAAGATATCAGTAAATCTTATCCTCCCCAGACGAGTCGACATCCATATTGAAAACACGGTCAAACAAATCCTCGAAATGTTATCCATCTCTTTCATCCCCATCCAGGGTATATAAGAATTAAATTCCCCAGTAAAGCAATAAACGACCAATGTTCCTGAAGTCTTTTATCCCCAAGCAGAAGTCAAACATTCCCCAGCGCAGTTTCCTCAAACAGAAAGCAGGGATTCCCAGCTGAAACATTTAAGACAGGAATGAAGATTAGACATATTCTTCATCCCCAGCAACAGTCAGGGATTTATTTCCCCAATCGGAGATGTTATACAAAGTTACCAATGCGCTTCAACGATATTTCACATTTATACATCATTTACAAATATCATAGCATATGCATGTGAAATGCATATAGCACTCTCGTTTACTTTGAGAACATCAGTTACGGAGTTCATTTCATACATCATCATAATGCATACAACTAACTTATTTATCTTTTCAGGTAAAGTCTACAAACAAACGAATATCATCAATAATTTTCAAACAGGTCGCAGATTAATTCCTGAAACAAGATAGGGAAACTATCTGTATGACCAAACATAGATTAATTCCTGAAACAAGATAGGGCAACTATCTGTGAAAGAAAATTGTAGATCAATTCCGGAAACAGGACGCAGCGACTATCTACATGAACAGGTTGAAGATTAACTCCCGAAATAGGACGAAGAAACTATCTATACAACCAAGTAAAGATTAACTCCCGAAACAAGACGGAGAAACTATCTTTCTATCTTTATGACCAGACAAAGATCAATTCCCGAAATAGGATGAGGCAACTATATTTATCACCAAGTGGTATGAACTCCTAAAACAAGACGAGTTTACCAACAAAAGCAAATTGTAGATCAATTCCCAAAATAGGATGGAGCGACTATCTACATGACAAACACTCCCCTTCAGAGACTAAATTCTGAAAAGAATTTTCCTTCAGAGAGTTATTCTGAAAAAGCATTTCCTTCAGAGATTCATTCTGAAAAGCATTTGCCTTATACAGGATCGGATATATTCGTTCTGAAAAGCATTCCTTAGATACACTAAAGCGTAGACTCATTTTGATACTTCTATCAATAATTACTTTGGATGGCATCTATAATCCCATCGTTGTCACCTCTCTAAATGGAATATTTAAGCCCATTCAAGCAATATTATCAACCAATAGCATTACCTCCTACACATGCGAGTGCAAATTTCTGGGCACTTAAGTGTTCAATCATCTTCTACCTTCAAGTGACGAGTGGAGGGCATGCCAATATAACTCTTCAGGTTTAAGAGGATTTAATAGGGGAAGTTATTGTACCCCAAAATTTTTCCTCCCATTTTTCTTCAAGACATTCTCCTAAGATCCTCATTTGCTCAAGGTTGCCCAAGAATTGATCAGACAAATTCTCCTCCTAAGCAATAGGTCCACAACTAGGGTTTTTTCTTTCACAAGGAAATTTGGGTTTCAAAGGCCTCAATTGGTTTTCATGTTTCTTCATATGTCCTTGAAAAGGCTGATGTCAAATTTCAAGTCTTGCATCACGAGTTTGCTCAGTCAATGGCTCATATGATTGAAAATCAATTATATCGGGTAAAAAGTCAATTGTGGTCAACATACATTCAAACCTAAAGATTTTTGGTCAACATCAAGATTTTGAATCCACATTCATCATTTTATCAAGGGTTGATCATGATTCATCAAGAAAAGTCCTTAAATCATCAAAAGTCAAGAGTTGTTAAATTCGTGTTTCCTTAGGAGAAGTCAACTAAATTTTGACCAAGCATAAATTTCACATGCTTCATCAACTTTTCCCCAACCAAAGCTCATTTTTAAGGAAATTCAATTCTCTACAACTTTGTATCTCTAAGCTCAAGTCCAAAAAAAATGCTTCATTTAAGAATATATAAGCCAATACATTACAGGTCATTTCAAAAGTCAACAAAAAGACACTTGTTGTCAAGGAAACTTACATCAAGATAAATCTTCAAAAGAAAAAATGATCAACATAGAGATTGTAGAGGATATCTTGAGATTTCCAAAAAGTCAAAGATAACCTTCAAAAGTTGAAAATTGAGAGAGTTATGACCAGTGCTAGTTGGGAACTTTTGAGAAAATATATGAAGTTCAAAGTAAGCAAGCTTGATGTTTTGGGCTATTGGGCCATGGTTTAGAGTCCAAATGTGTAGTATACTCCTCGTACACCTCAAATCTTGTTCTTACATCCCTTGAACTATTTTTATTTTAATTATTTTAATTATTTTTTATTTATTCATTAATAATGCAAAATAAATAAAATAAAATACATAGGCCTTTCTTACAAAGACCAACCCCATATCTTTGCCCTAATTTCCATTATATAATCTCATTATTTTCATACAAACAAGGATACAAAACCATTTCCTCAAATACTTGTCAAAAAATCAAATTTTTCAAGAACCCTAGAAATCTTGAAACCCTTGTTACAAACCCTTTCACCACAAACTAGCCGTCCCAATCAACTCCATTCATTCCCAGCGTAAGTGATCGTGACTTTATGAGTCTCTCGGGTGTAGTGATTGCAAGTGCACAGCCTTATCGCGTAATTTTAAAAGATATTGAACCCACAAGGACTGATGGTCAAACTACTGTTATCTTAGGGTCACTATGTGAAGCTAAGGCTAATTATAAAATTAGGGTGTTTGGGTTGAAACGGGAATTAACTAAAATCTAATAATTAATAAAGGAACACCGGTATGTAATTTGTCAACTTGAGGGATTCAATAAGTCATTGGAATTGTTTTGAGTATTAAAACAATGTTTTAGTGGAAACTATTTATTTAAAAACCCTTGTCTTACACTTTCGTTATATCGATTCAGGTCATATTATTAAACTCAAATGAGCGCTCTCGCTGTTTCATTTAAAATTAAAAAGTATTTTTTAAAAACAAATAGATTCCAATTAATTTTAAAACGGTCTCGCTGTTTTTAAAATTAATGTTCAATAACCACTATCTGGTTAAAACCTCAAACTCCCGCTCTGTTGATTTTATCCTTAGATTGTCTTTTACTCTCGTACAAAAACAATTAAATATCCAAATTGGAAATTAAAACCAAAAAAGTGTTTTTGTAAAATTATTAATGCCAATTAATTACCGAATCCCTTCGATTTAGGACTTCACATACCTGTATCGGGGAATTTAGCCAGACCTAATTTTATTGCTCGATAACATAAAATTAAAAAATAAATTCAATAACACATGCATGGTAAGATTAAATAAATTACACTTTAAAATAGGAACCTGAAATAAATACTTGAAGTAAAATAATTGAGCAGTGTGTATCCTCCACAAGCTGGCAGGATTGACTTGTAATAAAATATCTTGAATTAATAAAAATGAACCTAAATGAATTCTGGAAGTTAGGAAGAAAACTAAAGTTGTAGTATTCCTCTGATTCTAAGAAATACTGCTTTAATGGTGAGGTTTTTCTATGCTTACTGGAATTCTACGAAACTGGAAAACAAAGTACCAAAAACTATGAAACTGGAATCATAAACGAAAAACTGTCAAACTGGAAGAATAGCAAAATTGCAGTAAGTAGAAGAAAATATAAAATTAGTGCAAGGCTTCGGAACATCACAAAGTTGGTAATTGACTTTAATTTATAGATTCCAAATGGTGAGCATAAATAGGAAGAATCCCATGATCCTTGTTCTTCAATCATGGAGAAGTTCCAGCAAACTGTCAGTTTCTTCCACTTCGTGGAGATATTTTCGTAGCAGTTATATGGGTTGTCACAAGTGTTATGCACGCTCTGACGTGTGGCATGCATCTTGAATTTGTTCCGGTCGAGATATGAAGTGTGCCGAGGGGCACACTTTTACAATTAATGACGTGCGGCATGCGCCTGTGGTGGGAGGCACGCCTTCTGGTACAAAATGCTGCATTTTGCTGTTAAATGGCCATTTCTTCTTCATTTCTCCATTGTTTTTCTTCCTTTTCTCATTTATGCCTTGCAAAAGCTAAGTACCTGAAATATGCTACAAATACTACAAATAGAGATAAAATTTGACATAATAAATGAAGAACCGGAAGTTTTATCTATGTAAATCGGGCGAAAAATGCTATAACTTTTCGTGTTATCAAACTCCCCTAAGCTTGAATATTTGCTTGTCCTCAAGCAATAAAGTTAGTATAAAACCAATGAGGCATAAGTTAAATGAAAATACACAATGTAGTTCGAATCGTAAGAGGTTGCCAATGTTTTTGCGGAAACATAAGCTCAACATAACACAAAAGATACAATAATAACACTAAACGCCCCCTATTATGCAGACCAATTCCAGTCATGCCATTATAGCTCAACCTAATTCTTTTCGCTAAATTTCACTTGTTTTCATTCTAGCGCAATCACATTAAGCCCTTTATCTTTACACGCACAGAGTAGAGTAGTCGGTTAGTGACTATAATCCTTTTAAGCATGAGGTTCTGAAACATAAATGCGGTAACCTCCTTTAATTCACCCAATTGCAAGTTGCGGTTGATCAGACCATAGTTCTCCCTACCAAGTTCAGTACCAGACACCTCTGAACTAACCGACAATGGGTTTCTATGTTATATCATGTAGGTTCTGCATCTGTTGGATTAAGTGATCGGGTGAGGTTCGCCTAACTTAATTGGTACATTCCCTATTTTCTTATGGTAAAGCATGTATCTTTTAAATACTTTGGATCATTCACTTATATTCATTGACTCCCTACGTAGTTTGTGTTTAAGACGGTGTTGACTACTAAATAAACTACTCGGGGATACTTTAAAACTAAAGTTTAAGGTTTCAGTATAAAGGGTACTGAAATTGATCTAGCACAATTTTGGGATTTAGAATATTACGACGGTATCCATCGTACTTCTGTTTCACTCAAGGTTTCTCAAATATCTTTAAAAAGTGAGCAACCTGTATACTCTTCGAATGCATAAGGTTATGCAAGTAACGAACAAAAATCTTGTTATGTCTCAAGAAAGTGGTGAAATTAGACAATAGCGAAAAAATTGCATAAAAGAACTCGAAAGTACAAATATGTTTTTGATTACAAGGAATACATATGGGAATGAAAGATCTACTTAGAAAGCAATAAATAGTTTCTAAACTAACTAACTCCCCTAAGCTTGAAACATGCAGTGTTCCAATGCTTAAAAACAAAAGGGAAACGGGAAGAGAGGCAAAAATCGATTTATTCTTGCTCACTATAATGTCCTCTTCCTCACCCTTGTGCTCGTTCACGTGTACCTGGAGGATGAGGCATAGCCACATGGTATATATAATCTTGAAAACCATCCATGTGTACAGTTAAGGCTGCCATTTCCTCGGTCAATCTTGCAGCCCGGTGCTCATTCCTTTTGTCATATTCTTGTTGTTGAGTATGCATAGCTAGCATAAGTTGCATAATTGCATTTTGATTATTATGCATAGCTTGAACCCTTTCATCTTGTTGCATGATGGCAGCCATAATGTCATCATTTAAGGTCAGTACTCTTTTGCGTCTTCTTTTAGGTCTTGTGGACGTGCTTGCAATGTTTTCAGAAGGAGCTTGTTGTTCAGTATCCCCTTGTTCATTTCTTGCTCCATTTCATCAAGTTGGGCATTCCCTTGGTCGTTTTGTGCATTATCTCCAGGTGCAGGAGCATTAAGGTCATAAAGCCACTTTTCCATGTCTGTTACATTGGTAAGTGCAATGTTTGGCAAAATGATACTAGGAACTACCTTGTTGTGCACCATAAGATTGTACCTACCATCTCCTCCGACCTTAATCAAGTGGACAGCCCGACAGTTGTCGATGTCAATGAAAGTGGGCGGCAGTGGAGGCAGATTTGCAAGCTTGTCTTCGAGGCGCAGGCTAAGTGCTATAGAGGTGACTAGCCCTCCAATGCAGAAAGGCGTAGAACCCCTTGCACACAAAGACTGGATATGTGATAGAAGGAACATGCTCGCATTGATCTTTTAGTTGGGAGTGAAGGTACAATGGAGGAGGAATAATTCTTTAGAATTAAATGTGTTGTTGTTAATCCTCCCAAAAACAGTGTTAGAGATGACACAGTGAAAATAACTGATTGCGGGATTATGGATAGATGATGCATAAAGTCCCTCCCAATTGTTTGGTTCCTCATCAGAGAAAGCTTTCCAAATCTTGAAAGTTGTAGATGTCTAATCTTGTTCTGTAGGAATACGGTGTTGTACCACCCCATCATGAGGGAAGCGAAAGAAATCACTTGGAGTCTTTTGAGTTATAGAATATTCATCGTTGAACATTCTAAAAGTAGCTGAGTCGGATAGGTGCTGGCTTTCGTCACATGGCGGGTTGTATGAGAACGAGCTTAAAAATTCCAAAGTTAGTGACTCATATGTTGGGAGATTTTATGTGCAGACGAATGCTAAATCAGAGTTGTAGATTAACAACTGCACACTATCAAACAATCCTAATTTGTGCAGACAATCAGTATCAACATACCGTGTAGGGACTACAAAGTGTTGATAAAATTTGAGATATTGAGCCCTCTGATGCTCTCCTGCTTCCCCATTTCGAAATATAATTCTGGAAAGGTCTGGCTCTGGTCTTGAACTTCTGCGTACCATTGTTGAAGCAAAGATGGAGGAATGGGTAGGAGTTTGCGTGAGAAGTTAGGGGTAATTGGAATGAAAGTGGGTTTAGACATGTAGAGAAATATAATGAGGGTAATGTGTGGGGATTAATGATTTTTGATGATAATGATAATGGAGGTAGTGAAACAGGCAGAGGTTTAATGGAGTTAAAGTGGTGGTTCTAGAAAATAAGAATAAGAAGAATCAATTAAGGGTTTTTGCATTTAAAACAAAAATGCTTCTGTTTCTAACTCTGTCGAGCGGGACAAATATGTGAAGCGTGACGGACGTCACACTTGTATGGCGAGCGGCACACAGTGCAAAAACAGAATAAAATTTAAAATTTTGTCTCCCAGACTTCCCATATATTTCAAACATTATACGAATACATTTTCCAATACTTGCAAACAGGCTATATGCACACACACACACACACACACACACACACACACACACACACACACACACACACACACACACACACACACACACACACACACACACACACACATATATATATATATATATATATATATATATATATATATATATATATATATATATATATATATATATATATATATATATATATATATATATATATATATCTGTGTGTGTGTGTGTGTGTTTGTGAATATGATAATAGTGCATTTAATAAAAATTAATGTAATGTAAATTCCACAAGTAAACTAATGAAAAAAACTAAACAAAATTTAACTGAACTGAAAATATATGATGATGAAAATAACTGATAAAAATGTACTTAAGAGAAAACCCTAATCTAATAAGTCTTCTCCCTACACTTAAACAAAACATTGTCCATAATGTTTAAATGTGAAAAGAAGATATGCAGTAAGTCCAAAAAATTAGCCAGGTCGATTACTAAGAAGAGAAGCGGAGTAGACATGTTGATAAATATGGTCCAGATGTTCGACCACCACATCCATGAAGGAATGAAAGTCGGTCCTCAAAATAATGAGCTCATCTCTTAACAAATCAAGCTCAAATTGTAGAGCATTTATAGCAGGAGCTTCATCAAATATGGGGGTGGAGTAGCAACTGGAGCAGCCGAGTGGTTTCAGTCAACCTGATTGAGAGATGGAGAATGATGGTAAAATAGAGGGGTTTCGGGGTCAGTTTCCTCATCAGACAGGAAGGAGTCAAGATGGTTATAAATCATGGGTATCTCAAGAGTAGGTGGTGGTGAAATGTGTGGTTCGGCCAAATCATATAACCAGTTGTTCATGTCATGCACACTAGTCCTAGGGTCAGGCAGGGTGAAAAGGGCCATTAACTGATTGTTAATGAGAAGTTCAAAGTTACTCGGACCTAGGTTTCCAATTATTCCCCTATTGAAACAAAAATTGATATTTATTGGTTAAAATCTACCAAGAGGGACAAGGTTTAACAGTGGTTGTCTTAAGTCGATAGCATTTGATATCATGGTTACTAAGCCACCTATCAAAATTGGTTCATGGACAGCTCTCGCAAGATGGTGAAAGTTGGCTAGCATAAAGGTAGCTCCATTTATGGGACAGTTTTATGAAGCACAATACATAATGAAAAGCTCGACTCTAGACACTGTGGTTATGTTTTCTGGCTTACCAAAGAGGGTGTGTGCTAGGATTTTATGAAAATACCTTAAGGCGGGGTTATGAATGTTTTATGAGTGCGTGTCATGAGGCTCAGGGTTACCTATATCTGTAATATCCCCCAAAAATATTCTAGTTCACCTATATCAAAAAGTTCCTCTTGGATTACTGTGAATGAATCTAGGTCATATGGAAATCCTAACAGTTCTGCCATCTCCTTATGGGTGTAGGTATATTCAATATCAAACAGCCTAAACTTAATTAGTCCCCTATTAAACCCTAGACCATGGTTAGGTTTGTAGACAAGAGAGCTTAGAAACTCTAGGGTTAATATACGGTAGGAACTAAACCTTCTTCTTAAGGCAGATGTGTCCCAACTTATTTGGCTTGAAAAAAACAAATCATTGTCTTTGATTCCTAATGTGACCACAGCAGGTCCGTCAGGGTAGACACTCAATCCTATCTCGCTATCAGATAAAGACTCAAACCGCCTTTGTTGATTTCTTCCTCTATAAACAATGCCCATAGTGTCAACCAGATTCATCGTGGTTAACCGGATTCATCGTGGTTAGTGCAGTTAGCTAATAGTAAAGTTAGTCTGAAGTAAGTTGGCAGTTAGAATTAAGTTAGTAGTGGGTAATATTAGAGAAATAATACTCCATAATTTTATAAGATTAGAAACAAGCAATACCAAAAGTAAGGAAAGAAAAGAAAAACTAAAAATAAGTAAAGCAAAAAGAAAAGACTAAACAATGGGTTGTCTCCAAATAAGCACTTTGTTTAAAGTCGTAAGCTCGATATAACACGGTGATTAGTCTAATGTGTGGGGTGGCAGCGCATCTAGCCTAAATGTTGTGTAATATTTCTTATTATCGATGCTAAGATAATTCTTTAAACAATGTATGTTGACGATAAAAGGTTTGCTACACATTCCTATAATTTCTACTGCGCCATTTTGAAAAACCTTAGTGATTTCGAAGGGACCAGACCATCTAGAGCAAAGTTTTCCTGGAAATAGTTTAAGTCTAGAATTAAATAGGGTATTATATCTCCTTCATTGAATTATTTTCTAGATATGTGTTTATCGTGCCATTTTTTAGTTCTCTCCTTATAAATACGAGCATTTTCATAAGCGTCTAGTCTAAGTTCTTCAAGTTCGTGGATATCTAAGATTCTTTTCTCACCCGCAGCGGTGTAATTTAAATTAAGGGTCTTAATGGCCCAAAAGCTTTATGTTCTATTTCTACCAGCAGATGACATGATTTCCCATAGACTAGTTTAAATGGCATGGTTTTGATCAGAGTTTTGTATGTCGTCCTATATGCCCATAGAGCTTCATGTAACTTAGATGACCAATATTTGCTAGAGGTTGCTACCGTTTTTTCTAATATTATCTTAATCTCTATGTTGGAGACCTCTACTTGCCCACTTGTCTATGGATGATAAGGTGTTGCGACACGATGTCGGACTCCATATTTCACTAATAATTTTTCTAATATTTTGGAAATAAAATGGGAGCCACCGTCACTGATGACGAGTCTCAGTACACCGAATCTTGGGAAGATTATGTTCTTGAAAAGTCTAACTACTACTTATGCGTCATTTGTTGGAGAGGCTACAACCTCGATCCATTTTGAAACATAGTCGACAGCAACTAGTATGTAGTGATTTCCAAAGGAAGACGGGAAGGATCCCATGAAATCAATTCCCCATACATCAAAGACTTCAACTTCTAGAATGCCCTTTTGAGGCATCTCATCGCATCTAGAGATGTTTCCAGTGCGTTGGCGTTGGTCTTAATTTTTAACCGTGAAATGGACATCTTTCCACATATTAGGCCAATAGAGGCCAGCTTGTAGTATCTTAGTGCAAGACTTTGAAGTACTTGCATGTCCTCCATAGGGAGCAGCATGACAGTGGAAAATTATGTTTTTGATTTCATTTTCGGGAACACATCGACGGAAAATACCATTGGCGGCTCTCTTGAAAATCAAAGGCTCATCCCAATAATAGTGTTTAAGGTCATGAAAGAATTTATTATTTTATTGATAAGACATATCAGGTGGAAGCACTCCAGCAGCCAAGTAGTTGACAAAATCGGCATACCATGGAAATATGGTTCTAGTGTAGACTACTTCCATAATTTCGCTTATGTTCGTGTCTTCATAAGTCACAGGGTATTTGGTTGTACTACTTTCCAATTCTAATTAGGCTACAAGGCGTTCATAAGGAAAATCATCATTCATGGGTACATGATCTAGTTTGATGCCTTCTATTCTGAATAGGTGGTCAACTACTACATTCTCAGTGCCTCTCTTGTCTTTGATTTCTAAATAGAATTCTTGTAGAAGTAAGATCCACCTTAGTAATTTTGGTTTGGCATCTTTCTTACTTAAGAGGTACCTTATTGCAGCGTGATCGGTATAGATAATTATCCGTGCTCCTACTAAGTAAAACATAATTTATCTAAAGCAAACACAATAGCTAACAGTTCTTTTTCCGTGGTGGCGTAATTTTTTTATGCAAGATATAGGGTTCTACTTGCTTAGTATATTGCATTAATTTTTTGTCCTTTCTCTGTCCTAGAACTATGCCTATGGCATAGTCACTGGCATCACACATTATCTCGAATGGCTTGTTCCAATCATGAGGTTGCATAATAGGTGCTGAAATTAATGCCTTTTTTAGTGTTGTAAATGCGTCCAAGCATTTGTCGGTGAAAATGAACTCGACATATTTCATTAGCAGTTCGGTTAGAGGTTTGGTTATTTTAGAGAAGTCTTTAATGAAACATCGATATAAACCAGCATGTCCTAGAAAACTTCTTATTTCTCTAACAGTTTTGGGTGGTTGAAGATTTTCTATTACTTCGATCTTTGCTTTATCTACTTCAATTCCCCTATCAAATACGATGTGCCCTAAGACAATTCCTTGTCAGACCGAGAAGTGGCATTTTTCCCAGTTAAGCACGAGGTTGACACTTATGCATCTTTTTAGTACCATTTCAAGGTTCAAAATACATCCTTCAAAACTTTCTCCACGAACTGAGAAGTCATCCATAAAAACTTCCATTATACCATCTAGAAAATCAGAGAAGATGGACATCATATATCTCTGGAATGTTGCAGGGGCATTACATAATCCGAATGGCATTCGTCGATAGGCGAACGTACCATAAGGACAAGTGAAAGTTGTCTTTTCTTGGTCATCAGGATGGATAGGAATTTGGAAAATCCGGAATAACCGTCTAAATAGCAGAAGTGAGAGTGTTTAGCTAGTCGTTCGAGCATTTGATCAATGAAAGGTAATGGAAAGTGATCTTTATGAGTGGCTTTGTTTAACTTTCTATAGTCGATGCACATTATTCACCCGATGTGCATTCATTACGCTACGGATTCTCCTTTAGTGTTTCTTAAAACTGTAACACCTCCTTTCTTAGGTACGACATGTACTGGGATAACCCATTTACCCATTTACTGTCAGATATTGGATATATGATTCCTTCTTCTAATAGCTTTACTACTTCCTTTTTTATTACATCGCTAAGAATAGGATTGATTCTCCTTTGATGCTCCCTAGGGTTTTACAGTATTCCTCCAGCATAATACGGTGCATGCAGATAGAAGGGATTATTCCTTTTAGATTTGAGATGTTATATACTAAAGAGGTTGGGTATTTTCTTAGGACATGTAAGAATTTTTCAGTTTTTATTTGTCCTAGGTCTGTAATGACTATAACTGGTCGTTCAAGTTTTGTATCAAGGAATTCAGACCTTAGGTCTTTGGGTAGTGTTTTGAGTTCTATGGTTGGCTTCTTTGGACAAGGTATAGGATCAGGAGTTAGATCTAGGCATCACTCAGATTTTCATCTTGATATTCAGGGCACCAATTATCATCTTCGAGAATTGGAGTTATAAGAATCTTCAATATTTTCTAATAATTGGTTTATTGTCTCTCCAATTCTTTCACGCATTTATCGATTTCATTTAGGAAGAAGCATGCATCATCGATGGTTGGTACGTTAAAGAATTTAGACCAGATGAATTCAACTTTTTCTTCCACGACTTTGAAAGTCAATTTTCCATTTTTAACATCTATTATGGCTCCTGCAATGGCTAGGAATGGTGTACCTAACATAATAGGAATATTGGTGTCTTTTTTAATGTCCGTGATTATGAAATCAGTGGAGATATAGAATTGTCCTATACGTACAGGAACGTTTTCTAACATACCTAAAGGAAATTTCACTGATCGATCTGCTAATTGTACGGACATTTGTGTTGGTCTTAGTTCTCCCATGTTGAGTTTCTTGCGAATTGATAAGGACATCAGACTAATATTGGCTCCTAAATCGCATAGTGCTTTGTTTATGGCAAACTTTCTGATTACGCAGGGTATGGAAAAACTACATGGGTCTTTAAGTTTAGGAGGCACGTTGTTTCGGATTATAGCACTGCATTCAGCAATGAGTAGTACAATTTCATTATCCTCAATCTATTTCTTATTGGATAATATTTCTTTGAGAAATTTAGCATAGGAGGGCATTTGTGTGATAGTTTCTGTAAAAGGTATGGTGATGTTAAGTTGTTTCAGAAGTTCAACAAATTTCTTGAATTGCCCTACATTTTTAGACTTAGAAAATCTTTGAGGATATGGGATAGGTGGTTTATAGGGTAGTGGAGGTACATAAGGTTCTTTTTTTTCTACGGCCTCTTCATCATCTTCTTTTTCTACTTCCTTCTCAGTTCCTTTTCCATGTTTTTGGTACATGGATGGGTTCTCGACTCTAGGTTCAGTTAGTCTTCCTAGTTCTGTCACACTCTGAAGTGTTATGGCATTAGCATGCCCCTTGTGATTTGGTTATGGTTGTCTAGGAAAAGTTCCAGCTGGGGCAGCTGTAGCTGCTTGCTGTTGATCCACTTGGGAGATTTTTGTTTCTAACATTTTGTTGTGTGTGGAAAGAGCGTCAATCTTATTTGTCAGTTGCTTGATTTGCTTATTGGTGTGAATATTTTGATTCATGAAATCTTTATTAGTTTGAACTTGGGTGGCTACAAATTTTTCTATCATTATTTCAATGTTGGACTTCCTAGGGATATTCGGAATATTTGAGACATTTTGGGTGGCTTTCTAAAATCTTGGGGTGTAGTAGGAGCTTGCCCAGGTGCGTACAAAGTGTTGTTGCTTTTGTATGAGAAGTTTGGATGGTTCTTCAAAGCAGTGTTATAATTATTTCCATTGGGATTTTCTTGAGCATAGTTCACTTAATCAACTGGCACTCCTGTTAAGAGTGGACATTCGGGTGCAGCATGCGCGTGAAGCACGCATAAATCATGGGTTGGAGCTACTGCAGCCACGGTGGCTACGGGAGTTGTGGTCAAGCTTTCTATCTTTTGGGTAAGGGATTCTACCTTAGCGTTAACTTGGTCTAAGCTACTAACTTCGTGCATACCTCCTTTCGTTTGAGGTTTATCCATCATGGTTCTATCGCTTCAGCGTTGATAGTGATTTTGAGCCATACTTTCGATAAGTTAATAGGCATCATGGTACATTTTGTCCACCAGTGCACCACCAGCAGCTGCTTCAATCATTAGTCTTGTGTTATACAAGAGACCATTGTAAAAGGTGTGGATGATCAACCATTCTTCTAGACCTTAATGCAGACAGAGTCGCAACATGTCTTTGTATCTTTACCATGCTTCGAAAAGAGATTTGCTTTCCTTTTGTTTAAAACCATTGATATTGGCTCTTAGAATAGTCGTCTTACTCGGCAGAAAATATTGCGCTAGGAAAACATTCTTTAATTCGTTCCATATGGTAACAGAGTTGGATGGTAGATACTAGAGCCATGTTTTAGCTCTATCTCTTAACGAGAAAGGAAAAAGGACAAAGTCTTATTGCTTCAGGGCTGACACCATTTTCTTTCACTGTATCTGCATACTACACAAACACGGATAAATAAAGATTTGGATCGTCTGTAGGACATCCTGGAAATTGGTTTTGTTGGACAGCTTGCAATAAGGAATGTTTTAATTCGAAACTGTTATGTGCGATGGCGGGAGCAGCAATATTGTTGTGGGTTTCCTCTTGCGATGGGGCAGCATAATCCTTTAGAGGACGATTTTGGAGTCCTTCAGCCATTCTTAGGTCATGAAGAGAATAATTAGGAAGATTGTACTTGGTTTGGTACTCTCTAATTCGGCATCTTATATTAACAAAATGCTCGACCTCATTGATTGGTTACTCTAGTTCTTCGCCTTTAGAGAGAGTGCTTAGCATACAATCAACGAATAAAAATAAAATAAAATTGGTTGCCTTAGTCTATACTATGTAACAAGGGATTTACAGTATTGACTAAATCAGTCCCCCACAATGGCGCCAAAAACTTGATCGTGACTTTATGAGTATGTCGGGTGTAGTGACTGCAAGTGCACAGTCTTATCTCATAGTTTTAAAAGATATCGAACCCACAAGGACTGATGGTCAAACTACTGTTATCTTAGGGTCACTGTGTAAAGCTAAGGCTAATTATAAAATTAGGGTGTTTGGGTTTAAACGAGAATTAACTAAAATTTAATAATTAATAACGGGACACCGGTATGTAATTTGTCAACTTCAGGGATTCAATAAGTCATTGGCATTGTTTTGAGTATTAAAACATTGTTTCAGTGGAAACTATTTATTTAAAAACCCTTGTCTCACACTTTCGTTCTATCGATTCAGGCCTGATTTATTAAACTCAAATGAGCGCTCTCGCTGTTTCAATTAAAACTCAAAAGTATTTTTTGAAAACAAATAGATTCCAATTAATTTTAAAGCGCTCTCACTGTTTTTAAAATTAATGTTCAATAACCACTATCTGGTTAAAACCTCAAACTCTCGCTCTATTTATTTTAACCTTAGACTGTCTTTTACTCTCGTACAAAAACAATTAAATATCCAAATTGGAAATTAAAACCAGAAAAGTGATTTTGTAAAAATATTAATGCCAATTAATTACCGAATCCCTTTGGTTTATGACTTCACATACCGGTATCGAGGAATTTAGCCAGACATAATTTTATTGCTCGATAACATAAAATTAAATCATAAATTCAATAACACATGCATGGTAAGAATAAATAAATTACACTTTAAAATAGGAACCTGAAATAAATACTTGAAGCAAAATAATTGAGCAGTGTGTATCCTCCACAAGCCGGCAGGGTTGACTTGTAATAAAATATCTTGAATTAATAAAAATGAACCTAAATGAGTTCTGGAAGTTAAGAAGAAAACTAAAGTTGCAGTATTCCTCCGATGTGAAGAAATACTACTTTAATGGTGAGGGTTTTCTATGCTTACTGAAATTATACGAAACTTGAAAACAAAGTACCAAAAACTATGAAACTTGAATAATAAACGAAAAACTGTTAAACGGGAAGAATAGAAAATTTGAAGTAAGTAGAAGAAACAGTAAAATTGGTGCAAGGCTTCAGAACGTCTCAAAGTTGGTAAATGACTTCAACTTATAGATTCCAAATGGTGAGCAAAAATAAGAAGAATCGCACGATCCTCGTTCTTCAATTATGGAGAAGTTCCAGCAAACTGTATGTTCCATCCGCTTCGTGGAGATATTTTCGTAGCAGTTATATGGATTGTCACGAGCGTCATGCGCGCTGTGACATGGGGAATGCATCTTGAATTTGTGTCGGTCGGGATATGAAGTGTGTCGATGGGAACACATTTACAATTAGTGACAGGCAGCACACACCTATGGCGGGTGGCACGCCTTCTGGTACAAAACGCTGCATGTTGCTGCTAAATGGCCATTTCTTCTTCATTTCTCCATTATTTTTCTTCCTTTTCTCATTTATGCCATGCAAGAGCTAAGTACCTAAAATATGCTGCAAATATTACAAATAGAGATAAAATGTGACATAATAAACGAAGAATCAGAAGTTTTATCTGTTTAAATCAGGAGGCAAAAGCTATAACTTTTCGTGTTATCAGTAATATTGGAGCAATTTTGATGATCCCAAACGCATGAAATCTCATGGCATGGCATCTGAAGTTTCAGAATTTTCATAACATTCATATCTTGATTTTTTTTTGTTTGCTTTAACATGTATTAATGTCATTAATGTGTTCATGAGGTTTGTTAGTACATGATAGAACAATCGTGGGGGTCCCATGCAGTTAGAATCATGAATTACCATGGTTACATCGATTCATGCGTTTTTCATTATATCTCAAAAACCATGGATTTTTAGACCAAAACAATCATTCTATCAAACTTGCAACCCTCGATTTTGAGGGGTAGGATGTTTTTGGATTATTAATTATGTGTATCTTGCAGGTTTAGCAAAAAGGGCAGCCATAATAGACGACCGGAGCTAGGGCTCCGACGCCTCTCTGGTACATGAAGCTTATTTATAATATATATTTATGGTTTGATAGGAAGTAATGGATGCACATCCGCCTCAGCAGTAGAAGCACGTGCGATAAGTCATTTGTGTCAAAGGGCCTGGGTTCGATTCAGCCTTTTGCCACTTTGTTTTTCTAATGTTTTCATATTTTTGCAGGATTAAACAAAATACGTTGAACTTGTTATCCAACACCAAGGCCTGCTTGGCCTGGTGGTGATTGTGTTGCTGGAAAATCTTGAGGGCGGGGGTTCAACACCCACCCCTACCACTATTGGTTTTTTTCTTACAATTCTTTATTTTTTTCATAAAACCTAACATTTTTCACAAACCTTTGATTTTTCTTAACAAACCCTAATTTAGTTTTAGATTTTTAATTAAAATCAACCCTAGTTTAATTTTTAGGTTTTCTTAATTAAACTAAAATCAACTTAGATTTTAGGGTTTTGTTTAATTTAATTAACTAACTTTTTTAATTAAAATCAACTAGGTTTTAGGTTAATCGTCAAACTTTTTCATAAAAATGATCACAAAACAATTTCTCTCTTTTCTCTTTCTTTTTACCGCTTCGCATAATTTATTACCTTCGTGTTCTTTTTCCAGTTATGTAACTGCTTACGGTTGTAATAATTTAATTTGGGTTTACTATTTTCCCCCGATTTTACTATTTATGCCCCCTTTCCCGAAGCTTTGTAATAGCATAGGACCCTTTAACTTTTGCCTTTGCATTCTGCATTTACCTCTTTCCTTATAATTGTTTAGCTTAAAAGGATTGTATGGCATGACATAAAAAACAAATCATAGAAAACCCTAATTGCAAGACTAAATAACTGAACATGAATCACTCTTCACACACTCACCTCTAGGGTAACCTCACTCGTAGCCTCAGAAAACAGTCATGTCCCTCGAACGTGGGGACGCTTTAGCAAAGACCCTCGGTTAAAAAGAGTGTAGTCCCTCGATGACCCTATGATGCTGCCTTCGGTAAACGATCTTAGTCCCTTACGATAAAATTGATAAAGTGCCCCTACGAGTTGCCTTTATGATTGTACGATGACCCGCGTCTGTCCCTTCACATCCAACGATAGGGCTTCCTACTAACTAATGGTATGGATAGCAATATTTAAAGGAGGGGGAATATAACACAAAAGACTATGAGTAAGGGTAGAATACTGTTAATCGCTTGCTCACACATTTCAAAACATCTTTTTTACAAACACTTTCTCTAAAATATTTTCAAAAACAAATAATTTGTACGCATTCTTAACTGATACAAGAATCATTACAAAGTTGTCGTACTTAGGCATTTTTTTCAAAATATTTTCAAACACCATCATAAAGCATTTTCAAAACAAAGTGAGCTAAGCGATTATGAGCCCGTAGATAACTACGGGTGAAAAGGGTGCTAACACCTTCCCTTTTCATAACCTAGCCCCCGAACTCAAAATCTTCAAGGTCTTTCCTATTCTTTTCACCCTTTCCTTATTGGATAAAAGAAAATTCGGTGATGACTCTAGCTATCTGCAACATTTGTGATAAAACACAAAACAAGTCAGTTCTCCTACCGTATTACAATATCTAACAGTCATAATCCCAATGACTATATCAAAAACAAATCAACAAGAAGACTGCACTTCCAATAAAAAACACTTAGTCAAGACTCTTGACTAAGAAAAATACTTGGTTTTGCTTAAAAGCTTCAAACAAGAACATTAGTCAACTTATTACATAAAGGCTTATGGGTGAGAATATCATGTCTACCACAAGTATAAAAAGATATAGGGGTGACTTACTATGACACAAGAGACTCTCAAAACCTAATACTCTAAACTTCCCCTAATTTTACAATTGTTGAAATATTTGATACATTGGGTTTAGGTTTTCTCCTTTAAATACACATCTGCAGTCCATGGGAAGCGAATTTTATGTCCAAAAGTTTCTTGATCCATAAGCTGAGTGATGCACCAATTGTGCAGCAAAATATCCTTAAATCTTAGAACAAACAATACAAAGTTTTCTAAATTGTCTCAATACCCAATTCAGTAACTAATGTACAGTTGGAGATGCAAATATTGTTCTGGATTAAATCTTCTTGGCCTACAAAATTTACTGAGATATATCCAAAAGAAATATAACAGAATCAAATAAAATTTGTCAAGATTTAAAACAGCAGCGCCTGCTATACCAAACTAAGATGTCATGACATCTGCTTCGACATCAGGATGAAAAACTCATAACATCAAAACTGTTATGACAATTGACAAGAATGCTGCAACATATTGATCAACATCAGTATAAAACCATGTTTTAGAAAAATTATGTCAACCCTAAAACCATAGAACTAACAATCTCCTTCTTTGGAAAATTTCGGCTAAAACAACTAAAAGCCCAATTATACTGGAGAGAGGAATAATACCACAAAGGAATAAGTCCACATAGGAATAACACCATAAACCAAATTGCACAAAACATGTATCAAAGATACATCAATTACAAAAACACAAGCTATATTCTAAACATGTAAATTTTGTACATGAGGAAGAAGATGGTCTGCATCTTCAGAACCATCACAGATACTCCCCTAAAACCATAACCAATTCTTGACACCGAGAGATAAATCCCCCCCCCCCCCCAAGAACACAACACATTAGAAGCACATGCAACATAAGAAGAACACATAACTCAGAGCACAAGACACAACAATGCTCATAACTCATAACACAAGACACAACAAACTAGAGAGGATATTAGAACATCATATGGGACATCCTGCAAACAACCCCAACAAAAATAGAAAAAAAACAGAAACAAGACAGACTCAAGACGCACATGACATATAGTCATTCTCCCTCTAAAGTGTTGCATAAAGCAAACAACACTTGACTAGATCTAGTGACACCTTTCTCCACCTTTTATCCAAAAATTAACAAAAACAAAGTGAAAAGAAACTGACACAAACAAAATCAATAGAAATAAGAATTGTTCAAGACAAACAAAAGAACACCCAAAAAGTTGACTCAATAACTTGATGTGAGACTAATAGCATCAAATTGACTTAAAAGAAACAAAAAATAACAAAAGAACTAAATAAAATAGACTCACCCAGAGAGACACAAACTAAGGGTAAAAAAATGACTCAAAACAAAACATACTCAATAAACAGAAGAAAAAAACATTTTTTTGTTTTTTATAAATAGATAGCAGACACTAGCTATCTGACAAAACCTCCTGAGTCAATGAACTTAATCCAATTTGTTAGTATCTTAGTCTGAATCATGTATATTCACATGGTTCTTCTTGAGGGACTTCACCTTGATTATAGATGTTTTCCTTGTCCTGAATGTTCTAGTAGATGCTTCAACATTTGTTACAGTGATAGACACTACTTTCTTTGAACCAGATCCCACTTCCTTCTTGGCTTCCAGCATAAGAGCCTTCTTTGCATCAGCAATTTTTGAAGATTTTCTCATGTTGAAACGCAAATTCTGAGGATGGTGAGGTAGTAAGGCTTTTAAATATAAGGAAAGTTACCTAGTTTGTAATAAAATATTCCTTGTAACAACAATCTAGTTAATGAAAGCGTTATTGGAATGAGAAAAAATCTTCTTTAGAAATGGTGAACCACTTACAATAGGAGAGAGACACGTTCTTGATCAGCTTTTTTATCTTTCTAAGCTTTAACTGCTTGAATATGTTACAACATTTAAAATGACATTTTCCATGCCATTGAAAATGATTCTTCTGAGATTGCACACTCCACTAGGTGAAAGAATATAGTTTCCACAACCGTTCAAACAGCTACTGCTATAATTATTTAGTAGTGCAATTCCAAAATTACCCCTCATATTCTCAATGTAACTTGCACCTCAAGTTATGATGAAAATACTTCCTAAAGCATCTTAGTCATACCAAGTTTAAGAGTGTCAATATAAGTCTGTAGCAAGATCCCTGACACACTGTTGACAGAACCAATGACTTTGTTCTCTAAATAGAATAAAATACATGTACCTTGATTGAAATAGCATATCACACTACAATGTCATGACATTCCATTAACATTTCACTCTATTAGTAATCAACCCAATTGAAAATACATATTCCTTCAGCAATGTACCTAATCTTAAAGATATACTGGGATTCAATTAATTCTAATCCAAGTGACTAGAATATCCTCCAATAATAAAATCTTATTCAAATTGGGCCAATAGCTTTTTAATCCAAGACTCACCATCATTATATATTTCATTTCTGAAACAATTGATGATCATAGACCAAAAAAACTCCATATAATGAACTCCTTCTTAAAATGCTTTCTTGAGAGCTTTCTTATTCAGTGCCTCCTAGCCCTTTAGAATCTTCCACAATCAATGGAGTAACAAACTACTATGATGATGTTCCAACATCTAGTTGAACATAAGTACATTTCTCAATGAACATGTCACTAATTTTGGTCTTGGAGATAACATCACTAAAAGTACTTCTCTCAGTAGAATAACTCAGAAACATACTTTGTTCCATTTCAAGGAGAGATAAGAATCTTTGAAGACTTCACAGATAATATATTTACTTTGTTGTAGGACACAAAAAAATCAAACACACACACAGATATATATATATATATATATATATATATATATATATATATATATATATATATATATATATATATATATATATATATATATATATATATGTGTGTGTGTGTGTGTGTGTGTGTGTGTGTGTGTGTGTGTGTGTGTGTGTTGTGTGTGTGTGTGTGTGTGCATGTGTATGTGTGTGTGTGTGTATGCATGTTTGTGTGTGTGTGTTTATATCCTCCAGGATACTCACCTTGCATTGGACTAAACAACCATAGAACATGTTGTAGAACTTTTGCAACTGTCTGATGTTGCACCTTTTGGCGGGAAAACTTAACTTCTTCTTTCTTGAACACCAAGTAAAAGGATAAATAGTTAAATACTTCTGGAGACCATAAATAGTAATTGTTTTTAAATCCTCAAAGAACTCCAAACATCTCGTTAGAGACAATACATTCTTCCTTGATGACAGATACCTTCAGACCTTGATCACACAATTGACTTATGTTTAACACAATAGTCATCAGTCCTTTAGTAAGAAGACCACTTTAACAAAACTTAGATCCTTCATCCTGCATTCTTTAGATGCCAAATGTCCTTAAACTTCCCTTTTAGTATAATCAATAGAGTAACAGCTGATTATAATGAGACTTAAGCAAACCACCATAACCACTTTTACTATAGTTAAGTGTCTGGAAATGTCAGTGTCAAAATACTAATCATCTTAGTTGAAGTTCTAAGAAGGTATGATGAATAAGATAATTATCGCCTTCCCTGATTATTAACCACTACTTGGTTAATCCATGCTGAACTTGACCTTTGAGAAAGTAACCAAACCTGTTAATATCAACTTTCCTAGAAAAACATCTTCAGTGCAAGTATATGCCTTTAGCTTGAGCATTATTATGTCTAGCACAATGTCGATACATTAAGATTGACATCCTTGACTCAACTTGCCTTTTGATAACAACAACATTTTATAACTTGAGTTTTCTCTTTTCCAGTTATAGCTTGAAAGCTCTATCCCTTTTAGCCTTCCAATCATCTTTCTACTTGAGGAACCTCCTCCAACAGAACTGAACTCGCCTTACATACTTGATCATGATATCAAGTTTTAAGGATGAAAAGAGTCACCTCACCTTACAAGTTATAGATGGTAGACAATACTTCATTCTCTTAAGACATAAGATCATAAATAAACCACTTCCTATTTCTTCATGGTTGACAACCCTTTTTATTCTAGATACACAAATCTTTGAATAAAACATGTGGCACATTATGAGATAATTCTTCAAAATAGAAATCTTCATCAGAAGTATATCTTCTAGTCAAACCAGTAATATCCTTGAAAAATTCCTAATCAATATCATTTCCCTAATTAAGCCAAGGAATAGAAAATGTTAGACGACAATAATGTATCTAGAGGAGGGTGAATAGATACCCCTTTAAAAATTTATATAAAAACTAGTTTTGAAAAAGTTGTTTTATCAAAGAGCGACGCGGAAGCTTATTGGAAACATGGATATGCAAACCGTAACAACAAATTTAATATGGAATAAGAACAACAATATTTAATTAATAACCTTGAATCACTTAACATCTTATTTAAAATTTATCACAAGTTACTAGTAAAGCTATTTCCAATGGCAATATTAAAAAGAACTACTTTAATCAATTTATCAAACACTTGGTGTGCAAGTGAATTTTCAGAATTTTTCTTTTAGTTAGGTTAATACACAAAACCAGTTATAATCAAAAGTGATTATAAGCTATATTAACACTTAATTTACAATCAAAAACAGTTTAAAAATTATTACAATCCAATTCATAACGCAATGCTATTTGACAAATTGATCTATAAATATCAAAGCAAGTAAAAGGAAAAATAAAAGAGACACAAGGAATTTGTCTTCACAGTTCCCCACTGTCTTCCTCGCGTGTGGGTACGTCTGCGCCTAATTCTAATGGAATTAGGATAATTCTTACTATGCAAAATTGTTGATACAAGAGAATTTTTTAAGAGCAACTCCACAAACCCAAATCTTCTTGTTGATTGAACCCCTTCTACTCTTTTGATCTTGAGAAAGACCAAGACACAATAGATGCAAATTGACTATCTGGATCTTGCTACTCATTTGCATTCTTTATCTCCAAAGCTTTCGCGCACCATCACTTTCAAATATTGTAACACATGACTTCAATTGTAATTTTTTGTTCTCGCGCTACTTCCTTTGCGTTCTTTATCTCCAAAGGAATTCACTTGGCCGCAATTACCTCTCGAATGTCTTGCACGAAAACTCCCAAATCAACCAATGATCTTGGAGGACAAACCTAATGTTTTTCCTGGATGAAAACCCCTACAAAGCTCAACCCAATACACAATTGGACACTAATAATCCTTGTCTAGATGACACCCCAATGAAACATCACTACAATGTAATGCCAGTGTGTATGCATAGATTGGATGTTGAAGATGATGAGAGAAATAGGCTAGTTTTATGGTTTCACCAAGTTATGAATGATGCATGAATGAGTATTTATAGTTTTGGAACTTTTAGGGAAAAAAGGATAAATTCGGAATTAAAAATATTTGAGAAAATTGACCAAACAGTCAGTATGTGTCGACCTATATGTCGTATGTGTCAACACATACTTAATTTTTATGTTGTATGTGTCGACCTGTATAGGTCCATGTGTCTATCAAACTAAAAAATAGAAGTTACAGGCTTTAAAACGCTAGCAAATGTGTCGGCCTGAAAAATGGATGTGTCAACATAAAAAATAAGAATTTATACAATTTCAGAAAAGATTCAGTATGTGTCGACCATTGCAGTGTATGTGTCGACCTGAACCTTACAGAAGATACAGGCTTTAAAAATGAGTTACATGTGTCGACCTGAAAAGCAGATTGTTGACACATGCAGTAGAAATTTATGTAGAAACCTGTTTTTAATGACTTGGATCAATTTCAATATGCTTTGTAATGATTCCTAAGACCTCTAATGTAGAGGAGTGCCAAAATACAAAAGGGTATTGTCCAATATACCAAAGTGCTCGATTTTTCCTGTTTTAACATCATGCAAAACCTTTTGATGAAGAAGTTGTACTCACATACTCCCCCCTTTTTGATGATGTCAAAACTTGCGATAATGCATTCTTTGTATTAGAAAGCTCCCCCTCACTTTATGCTTCCCTACTTCTACTCGCATATGATTCTCCCCCTTTGTCAACATAAAAAAGAAAGATAGAAAACTGTGAGAAGTATCATAACTTTATAACAGTTTTAATATATCATTCAGAGGCGATTTTGCAAAGAAGAGCAACAAACACATATCCCTATATATATATATATATATATATATATATATATATATATATATATATATATATATATATATATATATATATATATATATATATATATATATATATATATATATATATATATGATGCAAAATTTTAAATAATGAGCAAGTAAGATTATAACAAATGTAATGCACAGCACAAAGACTAAATAAGCAAGAAATAGCAATAATGTCAAGTTCTTATTGTAGCATCACGACCATGTAACGCTTCATAATGGGGCTCCCGGTGCCTCACATGCATGCGCCTATCATAGAAACAAGAATATGTCGCAACTAAAACCAAAATGAAGACGATTTTCATGTCATGTTACCAAGACAACAAGAAAAATATATTGGAAGTAACGTGCACACAAATAATTCAAGCACAAGTGCGAAAAATAAAAAATAAACAAAAGCACATGATTGCATAACACAAAGAAACTTATACAAATATGAAGAATTAATACATGAAGTCGTTATAAGAATATGGATCAAGAACACACAATGGTTTTTAATCAAGAATTTTTGGAAATGAACATTCATGGTTTTCATCATTTGAGAGAATATAAAGCATTTTTGGAAGTAACTAGTAACATACATCAAGACAAATCTAAATTTCAAGGAGAAATTGAAATGACATAACCTCACTCTTCATTGAGATTGAAGTTTCACTCTAATGATGTAAAATACTCAAACACAAGGTTAGAGTGAAAGTATAAAGTGAAAGCAACAAGATAGAATTAAGAAACATTTGAGATATCGATTATACCCAATTCCCCACATATATTTATAAAAGATTAGGTTGCGAGTGGTTTTTTAAAAATGTCGGCAAGTTGATTTTTACTATCAACATGCTCAAACACAATATGCCCTTTTTCAACATGGCCACGAAGGAAATGGTGATGTATCTCGATATATCTAGTGCGTGAATGTAGTACATGATTTTTAGTTAAATTAATGACACTAGTGTTGTTACACATGATAGGAATACGCGAGAGGTTAATATCAAAATCAAGTAATTGTTATTTAAGCCACAATATTTGTGCACAACAATTATTGGCTGCTACATATTCCGTCTTGGCGGTTGACAAAGCGACAGAAACTTGCTTTTCACTATACCAACTTACCAAGGATTTTAAAAATAGATGACAAGTTTCACTAGTACTTTTCTTATCCAATTTGCAGCCTGCAAAATCCGAATCAGAATGACCAACAAAGATCAATTGTTTCCCTTAGAATACCAAAGCCTAAACTTAGAGCTGCCCATGTGGTATCTAAGAATACGCTTAACCGCTTTTAAATGGGATTCCTTAGGAGAGGATTGATATTGTGCACACATACAACCATTAAACATAATATTAGGCCTTGATGTGGTAAGATAAAGAAGAGATCCAATCATGCCTATATACCTTTTTACATCAACATCCTTACCTTTTTCATCTCTATCCAAGTTACAGTTTCTTGCCATAGGTGTATCAATTTCCTTTGCACCGTTCATGCCGAATCTTTTGAGCAATTCGAGACAATACTTAGTTTGACATACGAATGTTCCTTAATCGAGTTGCTTTATTTGTAGTCTAAGAAAATAGTTTAACTCTCCCATTAGAATCATTTTAAACTCTCCCTGCATAAGCTTAGAGAACTCATTGACAATGATAGCATCAACATAAATTTGAACTAGTAAAATATGCTTTTCTTTACGTTTAATAAGAGTGTAGTGTCTATCTTCTCTCTAGAGTATCCTTGCTCTAGAAAAAACTTGCTAAGTCGATCATACCATGCTCTAGGGGCTTGTTTAAGACCATACAATTAATTTTTAACTTGAACACATGATTAGGAAACTCATAACTTTCAAAACCGGGAGATTGAGCAACATACACTTCTTCACTAATGTATTCATTAAGGAACACACTTTTTACATCCATTTGATATAATTTCAAGTTCTTAGAGCATGCATAAGCTAATAAAAGGAATATAGCCTCAAGTCGTACAACCGGAGCATAAGTCTCCTCATAATCAATGCCTTCCTCTTGATTATACCCTTGAGCCACAAGACGGGCCTTATTTCGTGTTATCACACCATGTTCATCAAGCTTATTCCTAAATAACCATCGAGTGCCTATAATTTGATGATTTTGTGGACGAGGAACAAGGTCTCAAACATAATTTCTTTCAAATTGATTCAATTCTTCTTGCATGGCCATAAGCCAATGCTCATCAAGTAAGGCATCCTTAGGGTTTTTAGGTTCAACTTGTGATACATATGCATGATGGTAACAAAAATTACTTATCTTAGAGCGAGTAGTTACCCATTTGGTGATATCACCAATAATGTTGTCAATTGGATGATCCTTTGAGGTTCTCCACTCCAATGGAAGACCATCAATTTCTTCATGATCTTCATCATCTTTCTTTTCTTGGTCGTCATCTTCATCCTTCTTAATTTCTACCGATTTAGGTTGATCAACTCCATTATCAGTATCCTTGAGTATGTCTTTTGTAGATGCACCTACACCATGATAAGAACTACCTTCAATAGTAACATGGACCGAATCTTCAACAATAAGTAATATTTTTTTATAAACTCTACATGCTCTACTAGATTGAGATATCCAAGAAAGATACCTTCATCGGCTTTCATGTCAAACTTTCCATGATTATATTTTCCATTATTTAAAACAAAACATTTACATACAAAAACATGAAGATGAGATAAATTTGGTTTTCTACCTTTTAAAAGTTCATTGGGAGTTTTGTCAAGAACGGGACAAATAAGTATCCTATTCAAGACATAACATGACGTGCTAATAGCATCAGCACAAAAATATTTTGGTGGACCACAATCATTGAGAATTGTTCTTGCCAACTCCGCTAAAACACGATTTTTACGCTCCACAATACCATTTTGTTATGGAGTTCTAGGAGCTGAAAAGTTATGTTCAATTCCAAATTTATCACAATATTCTTCAAAGATATGATTTTCATACTTGTCTCTATGATCACTTCGAATGGCAACAATTTTTGAATTCAATTTGTTTTGTGCTAACTTGGCAAAACGTGTGAAGGCTGAGAACATTTCATCTTTGCTACGTAAGAAAATAGTCCAACAAAATCTTCAGTAATCATCTACAATTACAAGACCATAGTAATTTCCACCTATGTTTTTAGTCCGCAAGGGACCAAATAATTCCATGTTAAGGAGCTCAAGTGGTCTTGATGTTGAAACAACATTTTTTTATTTAAAAGAGACCCTTGTTTGCTTACCCTTTTGACATGCATCACATAGATGGTCTTTTGAAAACTTCATTTTTGGTAGACCAATTACTAAATATTTTGTAACTATTTTGTTAAGTAGATCAAAGTTGACGTGAGCCAAATGTCTATGCCATAGCCAAGAGTCTTCACTCAAGGTAACAACATATTGAGTATTATTCAAGGAAATTTCTCTTAAGTCAAGCATATGAATATTACTAATCGTCACACCTTTAAACATACAATCCTTCTTTTCATTATGTTATATTACACAAAAATCTTTGGCAAAAGTTACTTTATACCCATTATTGCATAATTGATTAATACTAAGAAGATTATGTCTAAGGCCTTCAACTAACATAACATTTGAGATAGTAATAGTTGAGGGATTACCTATACTACCTTTTCCAAGTATTGTACCTTTTTTGTGATCACTGTAGGATAAAAAACCTTTCTTCTTTGCCACAAAGTCAGAGAAGAGAGATATGTCTCCCGTCATGTGTCTTGAACATCCACTATCGAGAATCCATTTTTCCGTCATAGCATCAAGACACTCATCCTACAATAATCAAACGAAAGTGGGAGGTACCCAATTCTCATTGGGTCCTTGAGAGTGAGTCAAATAAATGATGCTTTTAGGCAACCATTGAAAATTTCCTTTAAGAACCAAAAAGCACTTAAATTTACATTTTTCAATAATTTCTCCCTTTTACAACAATGGAGACAAAATAACCTATGATGAGAATTACTTAAGCTATTAGACTCCTTCTTAATCAAGTTGTAGTTTTTATGAGGCTTTTCAACCTTTGAACATCTAAAAGAAATAGTATCAATGAGATGATGTATTTTGTCTAATTTTGTTTCAATATTACTCACTTCTTGTTGCCAAATTTGACATGTTTCACATCCAAATTTACAACATTATTCATCCTCCTTTACACAATTTTAACTATCTAAAATGAGTTTCTTTAATGCCTCAAATTTTTCATTTGTTTCTTCAACCTTGACCTCCAAATATGTAAGAATATTTTCATGGGAGGCCAACTTTTTGTTAGCATATAAAGTCTCTTTTTTTTTATTTTCAAATTAATTCTTTAATTCATTAAAGACAAAATTGCAATATTAGAGTATTTAGAATGACTTACATCTTTGTTCTTTCCTTGATGATGATTTTCCATGAAACAATAGTTTTCCTCTTCATCACTTTTGCTTGAGCTTTCATTGCTTGATACATCACTATCACAATCCCAAACAACATAGGCTTGTCTAGAATTTCTAGAGTTTTTCTTGGCCCTTTCCTTTCTTATTATAAAGAGATGGACAATCTGATATATAATGACCCGGTTTTCCATATTCGTAACAAATACCCTTTGCCTTGTCCTTTTTGTTATCTTCGTCTTTAGAGGAAGAAGATTGTCTTCTAAATTTTGCAAGATTATTATCGCAGTGTTTGACATCATTCTTCTGAATATATCGATTATATTTCCTTATAAATAATCTTATTTATTCATCATCTGAATTCTCTTCATTGCTAGAGTCATTATCATTAGTGAGCTCATCCCTTGAGGACTTTGAGCTTGAAGCCTTGAGAGCTTTAGACTTCAAGATTTCCTCCTTAACAACCCATTTTTACTTTTTCTTTTTCTCAAGCTTCTTTTCATATTTATCCAAGCAATTGACTTCTTGCTCATGTTCTTCTAACTTTCCAAACAAAGCGGGGAGATCGAGTGTTGCAAGATTGTTGGCTTCCTTGATCACAGTGACCTTTGGTTGACAATTCCTAGTAAGACATCTAAATACCTTGTTAGTAGAAATAGCATTGGAAATAGGATCACCTAGTAAATTTAAATGATTATTAAGATGCGGGAAATGCTTTTGCATTTGAGCAATGGTTTCCCCTTGCTTCATGCAAAAGATTTCAAACTCTTGATTAAGTGTATTAATTATAGCTTGTTTGACCTCGTTAGTTCCCTCATATGTAACTTGTAGAGTATCCTACATAGCTTTAGAAGTTTCACAATGGGAAATGCGGTAGAACTCGTCAACACCAAGAGTGGATACAACAATGTTCTTTGTTTTCCAATCGTATGGCCACTTCTTATTATCATCCTCATTCCATAAGTTTTTCTGCTTAGGTACGGTAACACCATCAATAACATATGTCACCGGTGTTGGACCATTTTGAATGGCTTGTCAAACACCATTGTCATATGAGTTGACATGAATTTGCATACAATCTTTCCAATAACTATAATTTTCTCTCGTGAAAATTGGGGCTCTTTTAAAATCCCCTTTAGGTTCGTAAGACATTTTCTAAAAGTTTCAAAGCCAAAATCACCCGGGATCTTGATCCCACTTGTTAGACGATGCAAACGTATCTAGAGGAGGGATGAATAAATAACCCTTTAAAAATTTATACAAAAACTGGTTTTCAAAAAGTTGTTTTATCTAAGAGCGACGCGGAAGATTTTTCAAAGTGTCGTCTATACGAACGTTATTGGAAACTCGAATATGCAAATCGTAACAACATATTTAATATGGAATAAGAACAACAATATTGAATTAATAACCTTAAATCACTTAACAACTTATTTAACATTTATCACAAGTTACTAGTAAAGCTATTTCCAATGGAAATATTAAAAAGAACTATTTAAATCAATTTATCAAACACTTGGTGTGCAAGTGAATTTTTAGAATTTTTCTTTTAGTTGTGTTGATACACAAAAACACTTATAATCAAAAGTAATTATAAGCTTTATCAACACTTGATTTACAATCAAAAACAGTTTGACAAAATATTACAATCCAAATCATAATGCAATGCTATTTGACAAATTAATCTTTGAATATCAAAGAAATTAAAAGAAAAAATAAAAGAGACACAAGGAATTTGTCTTTACAGTTCCCCACTATCGTCCTCGCGTGTGGGTACACCTGCGCCTAATTCCAATGGAATTAGGATGATTCTTACTATGCAAAATTGTTGATACAAGAGAAATGTTTAAGAGCAACTCCACAAACCCTAAGCATGTTGTTGATTCAACCCCTTCTCCTCTTTTAATCTTGATAAAGACCAAGACACAATAGATGCAAATTGACTATCTGGATCTTGCTACTCCTTTGCATTCTTTCTTACCAAAGCTTTTGCACACCATCTATTTCAACTATTACAACACAAGACTCCAATTGTAATATGTCGTTCTCGCGCTACTTCCTTTGCATTTTTATCTTCAAAGGATCCCTTGTGTTCTTTCTTGACCGTAATTACCTCTCGAACATCTTCCATAAAAACCCCTAAATCAACCAATGATCTTAGAGGACAAACCTGATGTTTTTCCTAGATGAAAACCCCTACATAGCTCAATCAAATACACAATTGTACACTAACAATCCCCATCTAGATGGCACCCCAACAGAATATCTCTAAAATATGATGTCAATGTGTATGCATAGATTGGAGGTTGAAGATGATGAGAGAAATAGGCTAATTTTATGGTTTCACCAAGTTATGAATGATGCATGAATGAGTATTTATAGTTTTGAAAATTTTAGGGCAAAAAGGACAAATTCAGAATTGAAAAGATTTAAGAAAATTGACCAAACAATCAGTACATGTCGACCTATATATCGTATGTGTCGACACATACTTAATTTTTATGTTGTATGTGTCGACCTGTATAGGTCTTTGTGTCAACCAAACTGAAACATAAGCTACGAGCTTTAAAACGCTAGCAAATGTGTCGACCTAAAAAACGGATGTGGTGACATATAAAATAAGAATATATGCAATTTCATGAAAGCTTCAGTATGTGTTGACCTATGCAGTGTATGTGTCGACCTGAACCTTACAGAAACTACAGGCTTTAAAAATGAGTTACATGTGTCGACCTAAAAAGCGGATGTGTCAACACATGCAGTTGAAATTTATGTAGAAACTTGTTTTTAATGACTTGGATCAATTTCAACATGCTTTTTAATGATTCCTAAGACCTCTAATGCATAGGAGATCCACAAGACAAAAGGATACTACCCAATATACCAAAGTGCTTAATTTTTCTATTTTGACATCATGCAAAACCTTTTATTGAAGAAGTTGTACTTACAGAAAACCCATACAGTTGTTCTTGAAGTAAGTAGTGCATTCTACTCCATAAAGATCCAGTGTCTAAATACTCATATGAATTCTTAAACATTGATTGATCTATACTCCAGTTCTATCCTTTTCTTTAGCATCAAAAAAATGTTAAAGTTAGTACAAATGTTTTGAACATTTGGTATAGGCATCATGTCCAAACACTTCAACACCTGATTAGATTTCCTTCCAAGGAACAAAATAATAATAATGATAAACCCTTCATTAGAGACCAGGGCACAAACTCTGAAACTTGGAAAAAGAATTCTCTTGTTGTTATTTCAATAGCTTGTCACTTTCATATCAAACCTCTTGATTAGAAACCTGAGAAAACTTATTCTTCATCATCTTCACATCTGAATTCTTTTCTTCCAAACACACATAGATGTACCTTTATGAGTGGACTTGAGAAATTCCCAAGTATCTTTGGCTATAATATGAGTGATGCAAAAAACTTACTAATTCAATAGAACAGGAATTTGATAATTTCAGAGTGACAGGGAGCCAACTCAAACTCTTCCCTTCTATCTCTTCAGTACCAGGATTCTACTATCCTGATAATATTCAAGATTTGTTGTCCATTGATAACCAGAATGCTATCTTTCTAGTCTTCCAAAAAGAACAGCAGTACCAAAAAAATTCTCCTTGAAGCTCACCCAATAGACCAGGGTGCCTACTCTGATGCCAATTAAAAAAATTTGGTACATGCAACACATGGTAATACTGATATCCCAACATCAGAACAATGTCAAGGCCAATGTTACAACATCCGATTTGACATCTTGAACATATTTATCAAGATACAAGTGATACTGAAGTTAAATTGTAGAATGATAAATAACAGAGTTATTAACCCAGTTCGGTGCAACTCACCTACTCTAGGGGGCTACCAAGCCAGGAAGGAAATCCACTATCAGCAGTATTAATTCAAACCCTAAAGAGTCCCAATTTACAACTTCTCACATAATCCCTACCCAGGGAAACTTCTACCAAGGAACCTTCTAGATATGATAAACCTCCATCTCACTCCCTAAATCACCTCAGTGATATTTAACAATCCTAATCCCAGTGATTGTATCAAAAACAACTCAACGAGAAGATTGCACTTCCAATACGAAAATACTTAGTCAAGACTCTTGACTAAGAACCATACTTGGTTTTACTTAAAAGCATCAACCAAGAACAATACTCAACTCATTACCTAAAGTCTTCGGAGTGAGAACATTATGTCTACCACAAGTATCAAAAGATACAAGAGTGACTTACAACTACACAAGAGACTTTCAAAATTTAAGACTCTAAAATTCCCCTAATTTTACAATTGTTGAAATATTTGATTCATTAGGTTTAGGTTTTCTCCTTTAAATACACCTTTTTAGTCCATGGGCTTCGAATTCTACATCCATAAGTTTCTTGATCCATAAGTTGAGTGATGCACCAATTGTGCAGCAAAATCTCCTTAAATCTTGGAACAAACAATACAAAGTTTCTGAAATTGTCTCAAGGCCTAATTTAGTAACTAATGTACAGCTAGAGATACAAATCTTGTTCCAGATTAAATCTTCGTGACCTGTGAAATTTACTGAGATATATCTAAAAGAAATATCACATAATCAAATCAAATCTGTCAAGATTTAAAACAGCAGTGTCTGTTGTACCAAACCAAGATCTCATGACATCTGCTTCGACATCTGAATGAAAAACTCATAACATCAAAACTATTATGACAGCTGATAAGAATTTTGCAACATCTTGATCAACATCATTATAGAACCATGTTTTAGAAAAATTATACCAATCCTAAAACCATGGAACTAACAGATATTAAACATCATATCATTAGAGATAGAACATTACTTATCTTAGAATCATATTTTGTACTCCAAAGTAAAACATATAGAGATTAAATATCACTTCACTAGAAACTTTATTCATAAATGGGTTTTAGATATAAAATATGTTGATACTAAACTATAATAGGTTGATTTATACAAAACCAATAGCTTTAGATAGATTCAATTTTATAAAGTATAATTTAAATATTCTCTCTGTGAAAGAATGATGCTTAAACTTTGGAGACATCGTACTAGAAACGATAATTTTGATGAAAGTATTATACAAATTGTATTATTGAGCATTTTGGTTGCCTACAAGAATCATATGTTCACTCTTAATTTTAAGCTTCTCCCTTCTTTGATTTGAAATATGTCTAATATACTAGAATATCAAGTTTCTTAAGTGCTTGACAGATGGAGTCTTGTTTGATCGAATTTCCTCAAGTAGACCCATGTCATTCTACTATACTCAACCATAAATAATTCAAAATGTCAAATATATCACAAACATTATAATGAATCACACCACATTTTCCTTGAGGGAAATGTATTCAACTTCAATGGTTGATAAGGCGAAAAACTTCTGAAGTGTCGCTTTCCAACTGATTGTTGTGCCAAACATAGTGAACATATATCAAAAAATAGATTTTCTAGAATCCATACAACCTGCATAATCAAAGTCAACATATCCTTCGACTACTACTTTACTATCTTCACCACAGGCTCCACCATAAATTAGGACTGTGTTCAAAGATCCATTTATGTACCTTAGAGTCCACTTTAATGCTTTCCAATGAGCCTTCTAGGATTCGCCATGTACCTGCTTATAAGACTTACTGCATATGTTATGACAGGTCTAGTACATACCATATCATACATCAAAGAACCTATTATGTTAGTATATGGGATGCTATTCATATAAGCTCTTTCGACCTCAGTATTGGGACACTGACTTATACTTAGCTTGAATTGAGGGTTTGTCATAGTCACAACAGGCTTTGAATTCGACATACAAAACTTTTCGAGAATCTTGGGTATGTCTCTTGAGATAAGCATAAGTTCGACTGCTTTCTATCTCCTCGGATGTCATTCCACGGAATCCTGGATGCAACTCTCAGGTCATTCATGTCGAACTCCTTATTAAGTTCAGCCTTCACCTTCATTACATCTTCTACATTGTTGCTTGCTATGAGAATATCATCCACATAAAGCAACAAAATAACAAATGAATTTTCAGGTCAAAATCTTAAGTAAACAAGTGGTCGAACTGACTTCTAATGAAACCTATGTGTACCATGAACTTGTTGAATCTCTTGCTAGGGGGTATTCATTGATGGTTTCCTCAACTTTCTCGGTATCTTCGGCATCTTGTGCTTCTTCTTTGACGTGATATGGGATACACAATTCAACATTAACATGCTCCACCTCAGCAGGAATCTCTTCTTGTTCCAGCTCTTCTTCAAATATCCCTCTATTTTGACCAATGTCATCAGTTTTCTTGAAATCCATCTCAACTTCATTGAAAACTACATCTCGACCGATAATACACCTTCAGTGACTTGGCTCTAGGCATCATGACCTATAATCTTTGACTCATTCATGGTATCCCATGAACGTGCATCTCAGAGCTATAGGTTTGACCTTGTCTTGCCTAATATGAGCATAGGTTATGCAGCTAAATACTCTAAGTTTGTCGAGATCTTGTGGATCTCCCGACCAAACTTCTTCATGTGTCTTTATATCTAACGCAGTCAAAAGACATATGTTTATCAGATATGTTGTTGTCGTAACAACCTCTACCCAAATCACCATTTTTAATCCAGCACTAGTAAACATGCATCTAACTCTTTCCAAAATAGTTTGATTAAACCTTTCAGCCAAACCATTTTGTTGGGGAGTACCTGCAGTGATTTTGTTCCTTGCAATACCAGAGGTTGCACAAAAACTTTTGAATGCCTCATTGCAAAATCAAGGCCATTGTTGATTCTCAACCTCTTGACCTTTCCGCAAGTCTGATTTTCGATCAGAGTCTTCCAAATTTTTAAATTCTCAAAAGTTTCATCTTTAGTCTTCTAGATGAATACCCATAACTTTCTGGAATAGGCATCAACTATGGATTGAAAATACCTTGCTCTTGAATGTGATGGACACCTTGTAGGCCCCTAAAGATCAAAATGAATGTAATTAAAGGATCCATGTGTTCTTTTTTTCCTTTATTGAACTTCACTCTGCAATATTTTCCAAGTACATAGGGTTCACAAAACTTTAGCTTTTCTACTTTGTCTCCACCAAGCATAGTTTGTTTCCCCAATTTGACCAGACCCCTTTCACTGACATGGCCTAATCTCACGTGTCAAATTTCTATCTTCGACAAAGGTTTCGTGGATGCAACATCTATAGAACCACTTACAACTTTAGCCTCAAGGGTATACAAGCCTTGTCTCTTCACACCTCTCAAGACTTCCTTCAACCCCTTCATGACTCTTAGAATACTTTTTCTCTTTGGAAAACATATCCTTTATTGTTGAATTCACCAAGAGAAATTAAATTTCTCTTCAAATCATATACATACCTGACTTCAGTCAACAACCTTATTGACTCATCATGGAGCTTGAATCTCACAGATCCAACACCTGCAATCTTGTAAGATTCGTTGTTTCCCAATAATACATATCCACCATATTGATATCATAGTTCCTCGAAGAATTCTTTGTTTGGAGTCATGTTCCAAGTGCAACCTGAATCCATAATCCACTCTTTACTCGAGTCACCGCTTGAAACCAGAAAAACATCAGATGAGATGAAATCATCTTGAACAATGGATGTGTTGCCACTATCCTTACCTCCATGATCTTTCAGGAGTTCAGGGCACACCTTTCTTGTATGAACCTCCTTTTTACAATGATAACATTGAATACCAGATGCATCACCACTATAAGACTTCTGCTGACTTTTACCCTTCTTCTTGTCGAACTTGTCGTCTCTCTTTGAATTTTTCCTTAATCAACATAGCTTCAGCAGTTGAAGATGGCTTGTGCTACTTTCGTTTGTTCAAATCCTTAAAATATAAGGCTGGTTGAAGTTCTTCAAAGGTCAACGACTCTCTTCCATACAAGAGAAATTCTTTAAAGTGAGCATGTGTTATGTGTAAAGCACACAATAGTAACAACGCTTGATCTTCATCCTCAATTTTGACATCGATTTTCAAGATCAAGAATCGTCTTGTTGAACATATCCAATTGCTCATGCAGGATTTAGCCTTCACTCATCTTGAATGAATACAAAGCTTGCTTCAGGTAGAGGTGATTGACCAACGATTTGGTCATGTACAAACTTTTGAGTTTCTCCCATAGACCCTACACCATCGTCTCCTTTGAAACCTGTCGAAGAACCTTATCTTCAAGGCTCAATAAGATGACGATATGGGATTTCTCTACCATAGCCATTTTTTCTTTATCCTTTAACGCAACGTCCATGGTTGTGGCTCTCTTCAACGCTTCTAAACAACCCTACTGAACTAGTAGGGCTTTCATCTTGAAGCACCACAGACTAAAATTGTTTACTCTGGTGAACTTTTCAATCTTATACTTTTTTGACGCCATCTTCTCCATGCTCCTTGCACCAATTTGTTGTGAAAAACAATATCAAGAACAAAGTATAACAGGTTTCTTTGTTGGCAAGAAATCCACAAGGGTAGGAAAGAGGGAAGCAAGAAGAACACAATGAAATTAGTTATAAACTGCTATTCTTTACTTTCTCTTCGAAACAAGATTACAAGTGTTACAAAATAACAAATAACCTTATCACCCTAATTAGGATATGCAGTGTGCAACGATGAGAGTCTAGTATGTTATATATAAGAAAACTAATACACTAAACTAACGAGCTTTTACACAGAGACTCATTACAAGCTAACTTAGGGAACAAGCTAACCTAAACAATCGGGCATAACAAACATACCCAATTTTACATGCTAACAAACCTATCAAATATCGACTAATGCGTGTTAGAACAACTTCGACTAAAACACGCACTATTTTGACACCAGCATGCGAACAAGCTTCGACCTCATGTTTGATCATTGTCAGACCAAAAGCTACCCCTTCAGCCATACAAGAGTTTGATCCAATATGTCACACACATACACACACACTCACACACACACACACACACATACACACACACACACACACACACACACACACATACACACACACACACACACACACACACACACACACACACACACACACACATCCGGAATTAGATATATACAAGCTTTCCAAGGAATTTGAGATTGCTATAATCCAACAACCAGAATTAGATTTATGGACAATACAAGACAAATGTCTAACTTTTATTTTAACCAAAATTAAATTGATTTTCTTTTGATAATTTAAACTTCAAGAGTTAATCAAATAAAATCACAAATTAAAATGAATAAATTAATAAATTTTATATATATTTAATTCCACATGTTTAATGTTCTCATGATCTCATCATTCTCTTATTCTTCAAGAAGAATTGTCTCCAATCAAAACATGCATAATTAATTAATGAGTTAAAATAAAATTCTCTCTTTTGTTCTTCTCTTTCTTTTTTATGTTTATTTTAGTTTCCGACTTCATTTGAAAAATATTGAAATTCTAGTATTCAGATCAAAGATGTCTTAAAAGGTGTCGAGACACCTTCTACTGAACTTGCACACAACGAACAATATGAACGATAAAAACAGTGCGTAAAAGTAAAGAAGACACATAATTGTTTACCCAGTTCGGTGGCTCACACCTACTATGGGGGCTACCAAGCCAAGAACCAAGTTAATCTGATAGTTTCGATTCATAGACCTGCAACAAACTTTCACCTAGTTCACAATCTACTCACTTAATCACTACTCGTTCTTAACTTCTACCTAAGACTCACTTAAGTATGAGACCATTCTCAAATCCCTTCCAATCACAGTCAAAGTGATTTACCAATTCTAAACATGTAGAACAAACACTAAAGTCACACTTCAAAGACACGCAATTATTCACTGCTTCAAAGCTTTGGAATGATTGACAGAACTTACAACTCGATAAAATAGTCCTACTCTTTTATCAACATGATAATTGAGAGGCTCACAATAAGCACACAAACCCTAATAAAAATTACAATGTAAGTTCCACACTAAACTAGGTTACTGGCATTCTATTTAAAGACATCCTCTAGACTGGATTGGGCCTTTCCATCGTAGCAAATCAGCTGCTAAATCACAGTAGAGTCTTCTGCACAAATTAGGGCTTCAATCATTAGTTTCCTAAATTTTCTATTAATTTAGAAACTAATAATATTCCTTGTATCCAGCTAGAATCTTTTTCAATCTTCAGCTTGCGTGTCACATGGGATAACAAAATATATCCAGAATATTCTGCACTTGTAACAACTAAAATTAACTAACATTCCTATTGTACAAAAACACGATGTCGGATGAACCTTCATGGGACATCGCATTTGACATGTTGCATTACTTGATAGAACATCTTCATTCAACATGTTTCTACTAAGTTGTTTTACCAAACATACTACCAACCATAGAAATAGAGAATAAACAATCTCCCCTTTTAGCTTATTTTGGCTAAAACAACTTAGCAATTCTTCCACACATAAATAACTGAGCATCTGCACAGGTTTGAACAAGATCAAACATACAAGTAACCATAATCAGAGAACCAGCATCAAAAGAAGCAATTAGTAGAAGTCAATAGTCATATCAGAGTGTCAACACCAGTCAGAGTATCAGCACCAGCTAGTGGAATCTACAATCAAGAGAATAACAAATACTCAACATGTTTGGACGTCTTGTCTGACATTTCTTTAAAACAGATCCATCAGAGTTTTTTCTTCTGCTAAGATCACAAAATAGAATTTGATGATTCTCCCCCTCACAGCACGTCATACCACCAGTCAGTTTTCATTCTTCTACATTTTCAGAACCATCCAAGATACTCCCCCTTAAACTTGGAACCAATACTAATTCTAAATCAGAAATTTCCCCCCCCCCCCCCTTAATTGCTCCATGATATTCAGCACATCCAGCAAACATATCTTCTCCCCCTTTTTTAGCCAAAAGAAGACACAATCAGTCAATCCACAAATTTGTTTCAAAAAGATAAGATCTCCTTGTTCTTGGTGCACCATTCTCTCTTCCCAAGTCTTAACTGCAGAGATGTTCCAACATAAGATATAACTTCTTTATCTCAAGAGAACCACCCTTATTCATGTGATCCTAGGGGTAGGCAAATAAACCACTAGAGCCTACACCACATCTTCACTTTTCAGCAAAGCTTGCTTCATACGTCAGAGTCAACTTACACTTGACATGACACTCTATTGAGCTTTGCAGACAACTTCAGAACCAAAATGTTTTCAATCAGGCTATAGATTTAAGCAACAGCCACGCATGAATCCACAAGGAAGAATTTTCCAAATACTGCCAAGAATAATACTTCAGTCACTTCACCAACATTTGTTTAATATTTCACACAAAGAGCTTTTCCTTGCTTCTGAAGCTTTTAAGATGCTGAGATGATGTCCCAACATCAGTCTGAGAGTTTCAACCACAAGTCCTCAATACACATTAAGGAAAAACATACTTCATGATAAACCACTCGTAGAAGATGTATTCTTCACACTAGTAGTCTATCATTCTCCTTTAAAGAGACACATCAGGGAGTCACAAACCAATATGAACTTCTCAAGTTCATTCTTTAGAAAATATGTCGTAGCATTTGATAGGACATCTTTCACACACACATAAGTCTCCAACAGTAATAGCATAAGATACATACTATAGCTATGGAAACTTGACAGACATAATTGTATTTAGATGATCATCCACCTCTTACCCCTGTCAAATAGCCTTCTGCACTCCTTGAATCCGTCACAAGCATTAAGAGTGACATTACAAACTCTACTTCTCACCTTTTCAGAAAATTTCTCCGTCCACTCTTTGACAATTGTAATCATAGCATCCTGGAGGAGGGTTAGAGCATATGTGTTCCTCATTTCCATATGTAATTTCTATAAATCATCAGCAGGTAAGCTCCCATGATTCTTCCTAACAATATTGTCAACTTGCTCAGGTTTTATTAACGCCATATAAATTGTTTCTTCCCTTTTGGAAAAAGTCACATGGGATAACAAAATATATCCAGAATATTCTGCACCTATAACAACTAAAATTAAATAACATTCCAGATGTACAAAAACACGAAGTCAGATGAACCTTCATGGGACATCTCATTTGACATGTTGCATAAATTGATATAACATCTTCATTTAACATGTTTCTACTAAGTTGTTTTACCAAACATAATGCCAATCATAGAAATAGAGAATTAACCAATATAATTATTCTCATTCTCATATTCTACTTTTCATTCATTTATTTTTTTCTTCGCATTTATCTTTGTTTTATTTTCTATTTGCTCTTTCTTTCTCTCACAATTTTCCTTTCTTTTTTACTTCACTGTAACTTTCTCTTCCATTTTTTTCTTTTATTTTCACTTCCTTATAATTTCTTTCTTTTTTCAATCACTCCCTTTTTCCTAATTACCATAACTTTTAATTATTTCTTTCTGAGTTTCTCTTTTTTATAATTTGATCTTGATCCTATTCTACTAGAACTAGAGTGATTTGATGATTTTGAATAAAATAAATTATCTATTGGTGAAACAATATTGATTTACTTGACGTTGTTTCTGCCATAGAAGCCCGAGTAACAAATCCCTTGTTTTAGAAGACATCCCATCACATAGTACCTAATCTTTATATTCTCCAAGAGTGAATGTCAGTCATACTTGCACGGTGACCAAAACACCAGTTATGCATTCAATCTCTGGATCCTCAAGACTCTAAAGTATATGATACTTTTGATGCTCATAAGTATCACTGGCCGACCTCCATGTCATAGTACCAACTTCTTCACCAGAGATGTACTTGCCATGTTGATCCAATATTTTTATCAATGAACAATCCACAAATCTTATCAATTACAAGACATCTTATTTAGAAAAATATTTTTCTTTTATTTCCATTTTGTTCCGTTCGAGAACCAAAAATGAATGCTCTATCTGCAAGAAGGAACCATAAATGAAGAGAGTAGGATAAATTTTTATCTTGAACGGTGGCCCTGGTCTCCTTTACAGTGGTGTCAGCTGGAGCTTCACTGTTAGCACTTAAATGCTCAAGTCACACTACTATAAATAATATATTTCATGACAAATCTTTCACCTCAACATTGAAAATATGATGTCAAATGACCTAGAACACACAATTATTCATTATTTTTTTAAATATATCTTATACCTCGGTTTTGGCCAAAACTGACATAAAATGTTTCTCAGTATTTGAGATTTGATTCCCAACTCCTACCATTTTAAGTTTTATTTAGAACCAAAAAGGCGCCTATATTTGACAACTCATCTTATCCCTTCGTTTTTGTATAAAACTGAGGGTAAAATAAATTCATGACAAATGCAGTTTATTTTTTATTTATAAATCAAATCATTTAATCCTTTAGGTTTTTAAATAACCGAGGGTATATATAATCATATTTTACCATACCCTAACTTATATGTAGTCGCTCTGCTCCAAACTCGTACGCATCAATCTTTTGGATGGGTTACAAGATAGAAAAAATATTCAATGTTCTTCTTTCTTTCATGAACAAAACATTTTTGTCGGCCTTATAATTTATCCCACATGTTGATGTTGTTGTTTTGGAATAACCTTCTTACAACAAAATATGCTCAAGATATTTCCAACACTATAAATCTTGCTCTGTTTCTTATGAAATATTTTCTCTAGAAATACTAAAGAACTTGGGGAACAGATCCGTGGGATGGATTGCAAGTGCATACATTTTTTTTCATGGTTGGAACAAATAACTTATCAAAATTTCATAAGTTATAGAGTGTTTGTGGGGGAACAAAGGGAATACAACTAAATCTGGAATAAGAGCAAAGATTTGTCAAAACCTAGTTTTGTTGTAAACAATGTATTTTAATATTTTGTGTAATCAATGTAATTATTTTTAAAAATAAAAACAAAATCTTATTTACCTTGTTTTTAAACTGAAATCGAGGGGGGTGTGGAAAAAAAACTTTTTACCTCAGTTTTTGTCATAACCAATATTATATTTAAGCGTGTTTATTTAGGATATTCGTCGTGCTTAAACAAATATTAGTCGTCCATATAATGGGTATCAACGCTCTAGACACTACTGTTAGTGATCCACGTGAAATCTAACATACTTACATTATAAAAGCATTCTTAAAATAAAAAATTGTTAATGAAACATATAACATGAAAACTTTAAAGCGTATAAAAGCTTGGTAAATTTATTTATGATGGATTGCAAAAGCATAAAATAAATTGGGTTTAAGGTTTGTGTTCTTCAAGAATCATATAACTGTATATTTATTTTATTAACTAATCTCTTTTTTTTTGTTTTATATCAGAAACAAATGAATGTAAAATCCATCTGGAATATATTGCCACCAACATTTTCTCTTCCCCAAGATTTCAATGAAACAAGGATTCATCATTTGTTCTTACAGACATCGATGATGATGAATCAGATTCAAAATTTGTTATATATTTTTAATTTAATATTCTGTGTAAACAATATAATATTCTGGGTAAATAATGAATTTATTAATATTTTGTAGTTTGTAACGAGTTTTTAAAAAATAAAATTTATCTTACCACTCGGTTTTATGATTAAACGGAGAGGTATGATGCGTTAGTTTTGAAAATAATAAAAGTGCAAATGTTGGGGTTTGAATCCATGTGAAAATAACTTTTCTCCTTGGTGTTTTAAAAACTGAGGGGTAAAGTGATAGATTTTAATGATGTCCTTCATTACCTCGCTTATTTAGCCGATGTTAGATGTATTTTGTATCCGAGGTGAAATGTGTATTTTATAGTAGTGTTAGTTCAAGATTCAAGATGAGTATAGTGAAATCGGAGATCAAAGATTATGTACCTTTTTATAGTGTATGAACTATTTTTATACATTGGGTTGATTAAAGAGGGATTTTAATTGATTGGGCTTTAATCAAATGGTCCTTTGGCCGGTCTAGAATACTAGCCCCCAAGGCTTGGTCGGGCACTGAAGGAGCTGGGGGGAGCCATATGCATCATGGACCATCCTCCATGTCATAGTCTAATGTGAGATAAAACTAAATCTCTTGGGATCAATTTTGAAAAAGTAACGGGGAACACACATTTAATATGGTTCTTTAAGGGTAATTGCGATACAAAGCACATCAGGAAACAAACATTTCCCTTAGTTGATCCGTACAAATGATGCATGATCAGTGATTGAATGATTACCTCTTGTAGAGATTAACACCTTTGATACAAAATCGGAGGAATGATCACGAACGTTGAATGAAGAACAACGCATTTACTCAGTATACACAAATAAAGTGCCTTCAGTCTCAGTGCTATATGTAACACCCCAATTTTTATTAAGCTATTTTAATTGAGTTATTTATGAAATTTGTTTATTCATTTCAGGATTATATGAAGACAATTAAGTTAATTTGGGTGGTAGGTGTGTGTAACCTTGATGGGAGAGTGTAGAGAGTAATTAAAAGTAGGTAGATTTTATTTAGGATTATTTTATTAATTTAAATAATGTTTTAGTTTTATTATTTAAATAAAATAATAATATAAAAGGAAAATATGAGTTTGTAGAGATATTGAGGACAATGTGGGAATTAAGGAAATATGTGATGGCAAGGTAGGAAAATCCTAATGAGTGAATTAGGTTTTTAATTTAAAAAGAGAGTTAGAAGAATAGAGTTTTGGTCATTACATAGAAAAAGTGAAAAAGAGACAAAGAGACAAAAAGAGAGAAAGAGCTAGGGAAAAGAGAAGAACATGAGAAGAGCTAGGGCTTTGGGAGAGGAGACCATAGGGATTGCTTCGTTTTGTTGGAATTTCAAGGTAAGAGGGGAGAATTATCATAATAAAGGGTATATGCATGAGGGGTAGAGTATAAGAGTCTTTAATCTCGAATAGGGTTTGCTTATCCATTGAATCTTGATGAATATATGATGATGGATTTGTTGTTGTATGCATTGGTTTTATTTGCAATGGGATGTTGTTGTTATGTGGTTGTGTTCTTGAGTGTTAATGTGAAATTGGGTGTTTCGTGATTAATTCATGAGAAATTTGAATTGGTCCATCAGAGGATGATAGATGTATTGATGTTGTTAGAATGTAAATTTGTGTATATGACGTAAAAATATTGGATTAAGTGGTGTATAGAGTGTGATTTTCGAAATAAGTTGTTTTTACATGTTAGGGAGTGTTTGGAAAATAAGTGATTTTGTTGTACAACTTGAAAGCCTTTAAAGTGATGATTTTATTGATGCCACTCTGATATATTGTAATTTTTCTATTTTAATCATTAGATAATTGTATTACATCGAATCCTAAGATTGTGTATTTTTACAGAATAGAAATATGAGGTTTGAAAGGCCTCTACCAATGAAAAACGAAAAAAATTCTGCATTTTACAGTTGGGAGTTAACAAACACATCGCATGGGTCGACCCATATTTAGTCGTTTGCAAATTCAGATTTATGTCCTCTAAGAGTCGACCCATAAGTCTCATAGGTCGACACATAAGTCCTATGAGTCGACACATACTCCCTAGGTGTCGGCACATACTGAATAGAATTTGAGAAAAAATTGTCATTTTAACTTAAGTTGTATTTTCTGAGGTTTTGGCCATAACTTTTGATCCGTAAGTCCAAATGAGTATCTATTTTAGGATTACATGGATTGTTGATGTTATGTTGGAAATGATGAGAGTCAATAACTTTGAAATTATTTAATAAAGTAAATGGAAAATTATGAGAGTCTAATGTTATGATATTTGAGAAAATTAAATTATAATTGATTAACAATATAAAGGTTGAATATTTATGATGTTGTAAGTTGTGATAAATATGTGCTAATGTGTGATCATGATAGTTGATGATGTTGTGTATGATGTTGATGATGATTATGACGTTGTTGTGTATGATGGTGATGATTATTTTGATGTTGTTATGTATTGATGTTGATGATGATTATGATGTTGTTGTGTTATGATGTTGAGAATAATATTTATGTTGTTGATGTGATTGGTAAATAACAGTTCGAGTAGGGAGGACTATTATTGTTGGGAAATGTATGTTTTGTTTATTGTCGGAATTGGGCCTTAAACATTCAGTTGTTGTTGCACTGACGTGTTTAGACATGCATTTATGATTTCGTGTTGTTGATAAAAGAGGCAAGTTACAATGCGAGCAGAATGAATTGGTGACTTGTCCCTGATCCGAGCAGGGTGGATTTGGGGTTCGAGTAGGGTGAACCCGGTTCACTAAGAAACCTTTTGTTGATATGGTACCACATGTATATGCATCAAGTTTCTTAGTCGAGTGGCATTACATAAATGAATTGTATGAATAATGTTGATTTGTGTATAATTGTTGAGATTTGGCATCCGTATATGTTCGAGAGATGATGTGATGCAATTGTTGTAGAATATGTATATATGTTGATACTCTACCTTGCAGTATGTACTACTTAATTTATAAATATGATTTCTCACACCTTTGTTGTTATTTTGGTCTGTGTTCCTCTTTGAAGTATAAACAGATAGGTAATTTAGTAGCTGCTTAGAGTGGGAGGATGTCGTGGGGCTATTCTTCTTTTCCTTTTATTTTACATTTTAAAATATGTGCTTTGATTTGTAACACTGGGTGGGTGAGCGTTATTATTTTATTTTTTTATGTTTTTTTAATGAGAGTTAGATGATTTACTATCGACAATTTGGTGTTGTTAAATGTGGAGGCTTTGCCTAACTGTTTTCGTTTCTATAAAGTATTTCATGAAATTTATTTTTATTCTAACACATACTTAGTTGATAAATTTTCACTGTGATGATACCCGTAATGAAGATGAGCATGCGATGATATGTGTTGAATGTTTTTCTTTAAATTTATAAGGGTTACAGAGCATGTGATTGTTTTGAGAATGTGTCACACCCTAAGTGGTTATGTGAAATATCTTTAAATTATTCTATTATTTTATATGCGGGGGATTTAGGGTGTTACACTAGATGCCCCAAATGAAGACTTTGAGTGAGACAGAAAGAGAGAAATTACTATCAGGGTTTCACAAACCAAATTTTATCAAGTGTAAAAGCTTATGCAGAAGGTTTCTATTTATAGAACCAATTGCATGGGTTGTAAACTATAAATCCCACTAAAGTATGTTGTACCTTATAGTGTATCGTATTTCACTTAAGCGCATTGTATCTTACGATGTTGTGTTCACTTAAGAGCATTATACCTTATGGTGATCCATAATTCTCTTAAGTACATTGAACCCTACGATGTTCCTTATTTATTCTAACTCTCATTGTAACGCGGTGGGAGAAATGAGTTAGGTGTTTTGTGTTTGGTCGCAATTGTCGCGGATAGGAAGAGTCACCACCGACTTTTTTTTATCCAAAAGGAAAGGCTGAATAGAACAGGAAATACCTTTAGAGATGTTTCTTGAGTTCGGGGATAGATTATAAAAAGGGATGGTGTTAGCACCATTTTCATCTGTAGTTATCAATGGGCTCTTAGTTTCTTGCTAGATCACTTGCTTTTGTTTGAAAATGTGCTTGTGGTGTGGGTTTTGAAAGTATTTTGAAAATATTTATTTGTAATGGCTCTCGTTTCTATAAGAATGCGTACAAAGTTTTTGTCTTTTGAAAATGTTTCAAAGTGAGAGTGTTGGTGTGTAAAATGTTTTTATTCTGAGCAAGCGAGCAACTAGGAGCAACCTACCTACTCAAAAGGTGTTAAATTTTCTTTTCCTCCTCCTTTAGATATCTCTATCTTACCCTTGTTTTGGTAAGAAGCCCCGTCGTTGTATGTGAGGGGACGAGTGTGGGACGTTTGTATAGTCATAGAAGGCAACTTATGGGACGTTTTAGCAATTTTCATATAGGGACTATATCGTTTACCAAAGGCAACATTGAGGGTCATCGAGGGACTACGATCTTTTATCGAGGGTCTTTGCTAAAACGCCCATATTCGAGGGACATGACTATTTTCCAAAAGGCAACAAAGTGAGATTACCCTAGAGGTGCTAGTGTGCAAGTGTGTTTGATTTACATGCATTTAGTCTTTGATTATGGTTATCTATTTATTGATTTTATCTTGCCATACATCCTAATTACTAATAACATATGAAAGCGAAAATAGAATGCGAAAAATAAAATCTTAAGCTATTACATCATTTCAGGGATGGGAGTACATAATTACAAATGGGGATTTGCACGAATTTAAATCCTAATTATCTATTACAACCATATTGAATTGTACAATATAAGAAAAGGAAAGGACTTTTTTTAAAAATGGTTTTTTGTCTTAATGAATTAAAATAAAATAAAAAAGAACAATTAGTTAATAAAAAGAAAATATTTTTATGTCTTTTTTATATTAATAAAAAAAAAGGTATTAATGCTGAAAACAATAAGAATAAGAAATAAAAAGGAAAAAATAATGAAAATAGGATCAGCACGTTGCTGAAAACAAAAATGAAAAGGACCAGAAGCTCTTATGCTATGCGTGCTGTAGTTCAGAAAGAAACGTTAGAGGGGACTATAAGTTCTGGGTTGCTGCACGCTGAAGCTCTAAAAGAAACATTAGAGGAAAGCAGAAGTTTTGTGTTGTGTTATAATCAGTTAGGAGAACCTAGAAGTTTTGTGCATGTTAAAACAGTAAGAAATCCTGGAAGTTCCATGTGTGCTGAAACAATGAGAAAAAGTCTAGAAGTTTTGATGTTGTGTTAACAGTGAGAAAAAATCTAGAAGTTCTGATGCTGTGCTAAAACAGTGAGAAAAAATCTAGAAGTTCTGACGTTGTGCTAACAGTGAGAAAAAATCTAGAAGTTTTGATGTTGTGCTAACAATGAGAAAAAAATCTAGAAGTTCGGATAATGTGCTAACAGTGAGAAAAAATCTAGAAGTTCTGATGTTGTGCTAACAGTGAGAAAAAATATAGAAGTTCTGATACTATGTCAAAACAGTGGGAAATAAAACTCAGAAGTTATGTGTTACACTTCATCTCTTTCCTTACATTAGCAGAGCATCTGCAACTTATTCAGTTCTTAACAACAACAAAACAGAAAAATAAAAACACGACAGGTTATAGAAGTTCTAATCCTAATTTTGAGCTTAGTTTTCTTCAAGAAGTTTTGATCCATAATTTTTCTACTTAGGTAATGATATGTGCAGTCTCAATAATATGATATACATATTTAATGATGTTCTGAATGAACAGTTCAAAGTCAGAGTGACTTACCTTGAATCTGAAGCGTGTGTTTAGGACCTGAGTTGCTCCATTTGAATGTTTTGGGGTCAGCATGAAACGTAACAGAAAATGTTATGTTCTTTGATTCAAAGGGAAGCACAAAAATATTGTTTTGAGAATTATGGGTTTTGAGAATGTTTTAATATTTTCTTTTCTCTCTTTTTTTTGTATTTTATCACTCTCCCTTTTCAAAATCCAGCCCCTTGAACGTGTGACAGAACAAATTATTTATAGATGAGTTTGTTGTGGTTTTGGGGGGAAAACAAATGGGATTTAAATCTTTTTGGCATACTGTTCCATTGCTTTTTAAACACGGCTTTCATATGCTAATTTGGTGCAAATATGGGGTTTGAGAAAGTGCAGGAATGGACTGGATCAGCAGTACTTTCGAGCTTTATGGCAGCTGGATGCAGGATTGTGCCATAGTTGTGCAGCAGGCTACCCAAACGAGGTTTTGGGACTTGGTGATGTTCTGATCGAAGCGTGGAACGTAGGCTCCATGTGCTGAAGAGTCATGTTCTGACAGAAGAACACAGTTTCCTTATGTTTTGATTGAAGAGTCATGTTCTGAACTGTCTTTGCAAATTTGATTGGGCTTGCATGAAATCTGGGCCAGAAGTTCTGAAATTGTCATATTTTCTTAACACTTAGAAATTTTTCTAAGTGCTTAAAAAATTGATTTTTTCAAAGTAATTTCTGACTTTTAATTTCTTGATGAACCAACTTCTTGTCTTGATGAAATATGATTGTTGAAACTTAATTTTGATCAAAAAGTCAAAGTTTGACTTTTCAGTGTGCTTTTGACCATTTTGCCCTTGTGAATGACTTTCTTAGAAAATTGTAATCCAAGACTTGAAACTTGATAGAAGAAAACCTGAGGGTCCAGGATGATCCTTTGAGAAATGAGAGGGAAATTTTTGGGGTACAACAGCTGCCCCTGTTCAATCTTCTTAAACCTGAAGAGTTAGATTGGAGAATCTGCCATTTGTGACTTGAAGGTGGAAGATGATTGAACACTAGAGTGCCTAGAAATTTGTACTCTGGTGATTTTGAGGTTGAGGTGTAAGGAATGGGCTTCAAGATTCCATTTGGAGAAATGATGGAGAGTTGGCGGAGATGGGCTTATAGATGCCATCTGAAGGTGACTGTCAACAAAAATTAGATTAAGCCTAAGCTTGACTTTAACTAGGAAAACAATTAGAATAAACCTTTGGTTGATTTAAAACTGAAACTAGCTAAAGTCTTGAATAATATTTAACTGGAAAGAATCAGAATAAATCTTGGAGTGACTCATCTGAACCAGAGGAAATGCGTTTGGGAAAGGATCAGGATAAACGGTTGAGAGGTTTAAACTGAACCGACAGAGGTCTGGAAAGAATCAGAATAAATCTTAGAGTGACTTATCTGAACCAGAGGGAGTGTCTACTAGGGAAAGAATTAGGATAAACCATTGAGAGATTTAAACTGAATCAGCAAGGCTCTGGGAAAGAATCAGAATAAATCTTGGAGCGATTTATCTGAACCAGAGAAGATGTCTACTGGGAAAGAATCAGGATAAACCGTTGAGAGATTTAAACTGAACCAACAGGGGTCTTGAAAAGAATCAGAATAAATCTTGGAGCGATTCATCTGAACCAGAGAAGATGACTACTGGGAAAGAATCAGGATAAACCGTTGAGAGATTTAAACTAAACCAGCAGGGGTCTGGAAAAGAATCAGAATAAATCTTGGAGCAATTTATCGGAACCAAAGAAGATGTCTACCGGGAAAGAATCAGGATAAATTGTTGAGAGATTTAAACTGAACCATCAGGGGTCTGGAAAAGAATCAGAATAAATCTGGGAGTGATTTATCTGAACCAGAGAAGATGTCTACTGGGAAACAATCAAGATAAACCGTTGAGAGATTTAAACTAAACCAGTAGGGGTCTGGAAAAGAATCAGAATAAATATTGGAGTAATTTATCTGAACCAGAGAAGATGTCTACTGGGAAAGAATCAGGATAAACCGTTGAGAGATTTAAACTGAACCAGTAGGGGTCTGGAAAAGAATCAGAATAAATCTTGGAGTGATTTGTCTGAACTAGAGAAGATGTCTACCAAGAAAGAATCGGGATAAACCGTTGAGAGATTTAAACTGAACCAGCAGGGGTCTGGAAAAGAATCAGAATAAATCTTGGAGTGATTTATCTGAACCAGAGAAGATGACTGCGGGGAAGAATCAGGATAAACTGTTGAGAGATTTAAACTGAAACGGCAGAAGTCCGAAGGAATAATTGTCATGTAGATAGTCACCACGTCCTGTTTCAGGAATTGATCTACAATTGATTTGTTTATATATATTTGTCTTGTCTTGTTGAAAATTTGATGATAATTTTCTGTTGATTGATCTTTCCTGAATAAGTGAAGAGTTAGTTGTATGCAATGCCATGATGTATGAAATACATGGCATAATGATGTTTCTCAAAAATAAATGAGATTGCGCTATATGCATTTTCCATGTGTGTAAAATGATGCATAAAATGCGAAATGTTGTTGGAATATAATTTTGTCTTGGAAAATAAATCCTTGACAAGTGTTGGGGAGTTTTAGGAAGCCAAATCCCGGACTGCTGTTGGAGATGAAAAGTATGTGCGTCTTCAAACTTTATTTAGAATGCTTTCGCTGGGGATTCCTGTTTTTGTTGTTTGAGGAGAAGTCCGTTGGGGAATGTTGATTTTACTTGAGAAGAAAATCCAGTGGATAGTGTTGATTTCCGCTTGGGGAAAAGATTTCAGGAGTCTCGTTTTCCATTGCTCTATTGGGTAGCAATTGTAGAGTAGTCAACTGGGGAAGAGGAGTTGTGGTCCCTAGATTTGTGATAGTCTGAGAGGCAAATTCAAGCTGGGAAATCTTGTCGTTTGTTGGGGAAATAAACCATGTCGCCAATCTACTGGAGGGGCGCTTTTGACAGAAACTCCATAAGGCTTTTAACTCAGTTAAGACCAGCTTAGCTGGGGAATGTCAGAATAATTCCAAGCCTTGATGGTATCTGAGGAGATATTAAACGAGTATCAGAATAATATCCATATCTGGATCGTATCCAAACTGCATCTGAGGAGAGTCTGGAATAAATGTCAGAATAAATCTGTATTTAGATTATATCTGCATTGTATCTAGAAGAGGCTTTTTAATAAGTATCAGAATGAATTTTTTTTTGGATCGTGTCCATACTGTATTTGCAAGAGAATCTGAAATGAGTGTCAGAATGAATCTACATGTAGATTGTGTATGAATTGTATCTAAGAAGATGCATTTGAATAAATATCAGAATTGATCTTTGTCTAGATCGTATCCGTACTGTATTTGCAAGAGAATTTGAAATGAGTATTAGAATGAATCTGCAAGTAGATTGTGTCTGAACTGTATCTAAGGAGATGCATTTGAATAAGTATCAGAATGAATCTTTGTCTGGATCGTGTTCGTACTGTATCGGCAAGAGAATCTGAAATGAGTATCAGAATGAATCTTCATGTAGATTGTGTCTGAACTATATCTAAGAAGATGCATTTGAATAAGTATCAGAATTGATCTTTGTCTGGATCATATCCGTACTATATTTGCAAGAGAATCTAAAATGAGTACCAGGATGAATCTGCATGTAGATTGTGTCTGAACTATATCTAAGCAAATGGTAAACTGTTGGCAATCTCCCTCTGTTTGGGAACTAGTGTGATGTGTGTGTTTGTTAGGAGAAGATCAAAACTCCTTTGTTTGCTGGTGAGTTTGACTATGTCATCGGCTGGAGGATGCCCCACATTTGTTTAAAGATGCTTTTGCACTTGTCGGGGATAGCCTTGTGACTCTAACGAATTCACTGGGGATCACCTTATGAAGGGTACTTTATGGGGATTTGTCACTGTCCATAGCAGTAAGTGTTGTAGTAATGCCAGAAAATGTTTGCTTGGTCGCACATGACCCTTTATATGTGGGAGCCTGTTTGCCCCTAGAGTTAATCTGGTGCACCTCGATGTTTGAGATTTTGATCACATTTCCGGTAGCCCTGAACTTCCTAGGGATATTTTATAAGACTATTGTGGAAGAAACCGAAGACCTGATACTGACACCATCTGGTACTACTGGCACAAACAAACAAATTGGTGGTACCCAAGATCTTTGGTCGAGTCTCAGAATTTTCTAAGAACTGTCATGGGAGGATCCAAAGACATGATACTAACACCATCTAATACTACTGACACAGACAAAGAAATTGGTGGTACCCAAGATATTTGGTCAAGTCTCAAAATTTTCTAAGGACTGTCATGGGAGGATCTGAAGACATGATACTGACACCATCTGATACTGACACCATCTGATACTATTGGCACGGACAAGCAATTTGATGGTACCAAAAGTCTTCATAGTGGATTTTGTTTAAACCCATGATCAACGTAACATTGCCCCTTGAGTGATTCAGATGGACATTTGCCCTTGGTTATTCAACAATTCTTTGAGAGATTCTTTGAATCTCGACTTGACTGCCCCAGATGTGTTAGACAATGGTCATGTTGTTCCCTTGATTATGAGAGATTTGTCACAGGGAGCGTCTTTCATTTGAAGAGATTCTGTTTATTGAGAGAGCATTCATTTGCTGAATATTCGTCGTGTGAATTTCTCTATTGTCAAACAATTAGCCATATGCAAATAGCGGTATTCAAAATAATGCAAAGTTTATGCTTGTCTTGAAGTTTTGAAAATGAGTTTTAGCAGATAAAAGAATTTTGCAAGTATGTGAATTTAAATCAGGATTTAGAGTAAGCCTTACAGGAGTCAGGATACCTTTTGTAACAGTATGTGTTGCACCCCAAAATTTGCCCTCCCATATTCTTCAAGAAATTGCCAAGCCAAGTCACAAAATTTCCCAAGGGTTGCACAGTCCAACTGTCTCCTATACAGTCAAAACTAGGGTTTGGGTTCTGATCAAGAAAAGGAAGTTTTCAAAGGCCCAATCAAGTCTCACATGCCTACAAATGTGGTCAAGCATCCTCATATCAAGTTTCAAGGCATTCAGCTCAAAATTGCACAGTCAAAACCCTAAATTGCACTACAGTCAACTGTAGGGGCAAAATGGTCATTTGGCAGTCAAAAGTTCAAATTTTTGGTCAACATATCATTTTGAAGCCACAAACATCATTTGATCAATGCTTGATCATGATTCTCAAAATTTGGCTCAGAAATCATCAAAGATGCAAAAGTTACTATATTTGGACAGTTGAAAAAGTCAACTGAAATTGACCAGGGCATAACTTTCACATGGATTATCAGAAAAACCCCATCCAAAGCTCATTTTGAAGAGAAAGACATTTCCTACAACTAATCTTCATACTTCAAGTCCAAGAAATGCTCTCACAAAAAGTTTTCAATTTCAACATTATAGGTCATTTTCAAAAGTCAACAAAAAGAGACTTTAAGTCAAAGACCATAACTTGAGATTGGTAAATCAAAATGACATGGGACCAAAGGCATTGGTTAGAGGACTCAAAGACCTTTCCAAAATGTCCAAGAACATGATAAAAGCTTAAAAATTGAGCAAGTCATGCCTTGTAGAAGTTGGGAAATTTTTGGATATTTTGAAAAGTCAACTTTGATTCAAATGACCTAAAATTGCTAATGGGCCTATTTTCCTTCCATGATTCATAATTCTAAGCATGTGCACGACCACTTGGCCCAAAGGGAAGTATTTTCTCATTTTTTATTTATTTATATGAATTATTATTTATATTAATTCATTTAAATTATTTAAATACATGAAAAATATCTAACTTGCCTTAACAAATCTTTTTGTACATGTTTTGCCATCAAGATTTCGTGCACATGCTAATTGGGAAAGAATTGGTTTGATTGGCATAATTTTGACACAAAGAACACTTGAAAAAGATATGGAAGATCCTTAAGAAATCAAATATGCAAAACCATTATTGCATTGGATTTTATTGAGTTTTGTTGACCTAATAGCTTCACTACAAAGCCAGGAACACAAACCTAATCGTGCTAGACTGAAAGCTGCGCCCAAAAAGCCATTGTGAAACTTGATTTTTCTCCAAAAAAAAGCAAAACTGAATTCATTGTTAGAGGTTGATTCAAGGCACGAAATTCATTCCAAAAGCTTCCTTGTGGTCCCCTGAACGCATTCCAATCAAAAACAACAACCAAAGCTCCAAGAATCGGTACCTATGACTCGAACTGTAAAGAGAAAAAGTCATAATCGTGCATACCAATTCATGCATTTTTTATAAATTTTGATATGAGTTTTGCATTCCTCATGATGTTCTGAAGCTAACCCATGCCTTTAATTTGATTATTATGTTGTGTATGCAATTTCGCCATTGTTGCTTTTCTAGGGTTTACGAAGCTCAAAATTAGGGATTCTTAAAAGAGGCAAAATTAGCCCTCAAGATCACCATGGTTGCATTCAGCAAGCTTGGACGAAGAAGACTCAATATTCGCGCTCAATTTATGGAGCCCTGAGACCTAATCGCTATTTTTCCAAAAGCCTTCTAATGAAACGCGCCCAAAACCGTTGCTTTTGTGTTTTTTGTTTCAGGGATAGTGGAGACGATGAAGCGTGGCAAACTATGATTCGTTGATTTGAATTTTCGCGCGTGGATCCATTAATGTTGATTGTTTTCTTTATATTATTTGTTTGTTTATTATATAACAAACGCGTTAACATGGCTCAGCCGGCAGGCGCTCATTGCATTGACGTCCAAGACCTGGGTTCGAGTCCCAGGTCTGCATAATATTTCATGTTATTTTTCAATTCAAACTCCTATGCAGCGTCAGTATTGAGGATGCATCATATGCCTCAAAATCCAAAGGTCCACGCGTCCAAGGGATGCAGATCAAGGGCTCAGAATTGAAGAACACCATGAGGACTAGTCAACACGCGCATACGTGGCCTGGAAAAGTCAAACAATCTCAAGTTTAATGGGCCAGAATTTCACACTAAGACCTCCACTTTGGGGCCTGAACCCCCCCCCCTGGTTTGCTTTCTCTATATTTTTCTTATTTTATTTTTTATTGTTATTTTATTTTCTTTATTTGTTTAAATTAATTATTATTTTTACAAAATATAAAAAAACATCATAAAAAATCAGAAAAGACAAAAATGTGATAAATAATTTTTATTTTAATTATTTCCTTATAAATAAATTAGCATGTAAATAAATTCAATTTAAATTAGGGTTTGCAATATTAATTCTTTTTCATAAAAAATCCAAAAATATAGAATTAGGTTTAATAACTTTTTATTCCTTTTAATATTCCTTTTTACCATAATATTATTGATTTATTTATTTTTTATAATTAAATTGTATATAAAAAACTTAGGTTTAATTTAGGTTAAATTCTAATACTTTCATAATAAATTTAAAAACAATTAGAATTAGGTTTAGCTTTTTATTTTAATTGAAATTGATTCTTTTTTCTATTAAATCTTAAAAAACATAAAAATACCAAAAACATTTTTTTTCCTTAATTCCTTTTAAATTTTGCAAAAGGGTCCAACGCCCATATTGATAATTCTTTTATTTCGCATATTTACTTTATTTCGCTCAAATAATTATGTATCTCTCCCAAAGCCATGTAACTCGGACAATTTAACTTCTCGCACTTTTATTTCTTTTGCTTTATTTACTTTCCGTCAAATCGGGTCCGGTTTAATTTTGGCGGTGTGGACCCGCGCCATTTGTAATAGTTTAGATTTATTTTCCCGCAAATATTTCTTAACTGTTAAACAAAGCATGCAAGAATGAATGACCATAATAAAATCCAGCGTAGAGCACTTTAACATGACAAGACAAATATCTGAATCTGACACACGAATCGCACACACCATCCCTAGGGTACGCCTCACTGTTGCCTTGCCTCGAAAGGTGATCGTCGAGTAGAGGATGTCTTAGTAAGTCCTCATGATCCGAGAACCTGGCATGAGGGTAGCTTCTAAGGTATCTTCCCATTGCTCTGGTGATCACCATGTCCCGAACCTCGAATTGACCCGAACACCTCCAACGGTGGTGCTACCTACCTCTCAATGGTGGGATGGCACTACTTTAAAGGACATTTATACAGACGAATTCCTTAGGGTAGGTAGGTTCTCATGGATACTTGCTCTCTTCAAAAACAAACAAAAAACCTTTTCACACTGACACTTTTCAAAAGCTTTCAAAGCAATTTTTCAAACACTCTGACACAAGAGTCGATCTGAAATTTTCAAAGAACCTTTTTCAAACCCACTCACGATTGAAAAGCAAACATTTATGAAAACACAATGAGCAAGTATCTAAGAGCCCATGGATAACCATGGATAGAAAGGGTGCTAACACCTTCCCTTTCTATAACTTACCTCCCGAACCGAGAGCAATCTCTTTAAGGAATTTTTCTGTGCTTTTGTCCTTTCCATTTGGAGAAAATAAAAGACGGTGGCGACTCTTGCTTCCGCGACATTTCGCGAACCAGCGTTAAACAGTCAGTTCCAGATCCACCGATCACAGTATGCTTTCGAATTAACCCATGCTTCAATTAGGACTTTTAAAGGTTGTATCACAGCCTAGGTTCATGGTTTAAGAAACAAAGGATAAGGCTCAAAGTGTAATTGTACCCACTCGTTCTTTGTGATGTTCTTCAGTCATAAACTCAGTTAATTGTGCGTTTGAACTCCAATTGAGTCTGGAATGGCGCTTTGGTGATGGTTCAGACAAGTTAAGTTTGTTGGAAGGCAGACATTTTTTCCATATTTTCCATGTTGTTGAGGATTTGTAGTGACCTCTTTTTGATTTATTATCCCTGATTTTGTCTGACGGTTCTTATTTTTGATATTACAGTCAGCGTGAGGCCCCAGTTTTCCTTAAGTCTCCTATGTAGGTTTTGACGTAGTGGGCTTTTCTTTTTAGAGATAATGACTGCCTATTTGATAGGGAACCATCACCATCTTTTGGTTCAGAAGGAATGTTTTTGATGTCATTCATTGTGTACAAAGTGAAAGTTTGTGACTGAACGCGTGTTTGAATTAACTAAGAGACTACCCTGCCCCAGGTTTTGATTAAAGGTTTCAATTTATGTAAAAAAAAACTTATACTTCTTTGGCTCGAAGGGGTTGACTAGGGATTATCCTCCTTATAACTCCAATATTTAGGAATTGAAAGAACGCCTGTACATCGTCAACAAGGTCTGTCCAAAAGACTACTGTATGAGATTAAGGGATTGTTTTCCTCATCCTCCCTCTAAATACTTGCAACTTTTAAAACAAACGTTGAATATCATAAAGGGAGTAAAAAACATAGTTCAAATATAATGAAAACGAATGGATTAATTCAAGACAAACATATGCAATGCGTTAATGAAACAAAATTCGACATTAATAGATAAATGTTTGAACAACAAAAGAGATTACAATTGAAAATTCAAAATGAACAGGACGCTCTCAATGATTTGGTATAGGAGAAGTGATCATGTTAGGAGCCTCTGGAGGGTCAAACTCAATCTCCTTGGCATCAATCATGTCTTGGATCTTATTCTTCAGAGCCCAATGTCGTACCCCAAATTTGTCTTACCCCGATGATTTTATTTTCCAAGATTAAAATAATAAAGAAATATTTAATTAAATATGGTACATCAGTATCTAATGGCCTATCCTTATCCAAGACTAGGGGGTGTATTTTAATGGAACTTTCTAAATCAGAAATACTCATAAATCTGTTCGCGAAGCATGTTGGCCGATGGCCCATGCAATTCGAAAATACATCCGAGTAATTAATAAATTATTAGTTTATTAAAAATACATAGGTTTAATTTGCTAGTGAAATTAAGATATTAAGTCCGTTAATTGCCGTTAGTAAAAGGGAGGGATGAAATTTAAAAGCCCATTTAAGTTTTGTCGTTGTTAATAAAGAGGAGGGGTGTGATCATCAAATTAGAGGCCCATTAAGTTTTATTATTATTTAAGAGAAAAATGTTTATTGTTATTACAAATAAATAATAATGTATATTAATAAGAAACAAAATACTTTTTGGTTTAAAAAAAACATAACATATTGTTTGCTGTTAAATTATGTTTTTAGATATTATCTAAGTTTTTGTTGTTTCCAAAAGGGGTCAATTAGGCTTAAAACAACAGGCTGGACTTCAAATAATTACCGCAGGGCACTATCTTTAGTAAAATATAACAGTAATATTCCCATTACATTAATATAATTGTTAGACTTTTTTTAAAAGAATGCAAAGCCCAAATAATTAGTAATGTGCTGACCCATATTTAAACTAACATACATTGTTCAAATCACCATCAATTCTGCACAAATTTCATTAAATAACAGATACTGTGGAAATTGAAAATCAAATTAAATCTTGAAACATTATCAAACTAAATCAAAGCCCAGAGTTCCATTGCCAATTTTACAAAAAAAAATCTACAGAATCCATTGAACAATATTCTCAAAACCGCAAAAGTTGTAATTACACTACAATCAAATCTTACAACATCTCATTACAGTACATAATCAAATCTAAGATACTGAATCGATTACATTAACAATATAATCCCTAATCCCTATATCATGCTAATTGTAACTGAAAAAACTCAAAACCCTAAACATCAATCTATAAATACAAAACGAAAAATACAGTAAAAGGGGTTTTTTTTCTAGAGAGAATACGAAGAAGAAAGGGGCGAGGGTTTTGACGGTAGGGGGATTTTTTGATAGAACGGAGGTGGAGGGGATAAACAGAACCTAGTATACTGAAGAAGCTTGAATACAGAGGCGAGAAAAAGAAGAACACAGTAACGGAGGCGGAGGGATTCGAGGATGAAGAATAAAGTACCTATCATCGATCGTGGAAGATAACTGAGGGTTGACGCGATTGGGGTTTGATCTCCGAAGCCCTAATCGCGGGAGCACGTAGCCGCCATTGAACCATCCATTTCCCTCTCCAATCACCGCCGGAACTGTATACGAAAGGAAGAAGAAAGGTAAGGTTGCACAGCTTTTAGTGTTGTTGCTTGATTAGGAACACAAAAGGGGTGATGAAGAGAGAGGGGTTAAGGGTTAGTTGATTACGACTCCGTCGCGGTGGTATGTTGTTAGGGTTAGGGGTGAGGAAGAGAGGAGGGTCTGAGAAGAAAAAGACGAAAGGGTGCACTGGGAAAAGGGGTAGTTGCTAAAAAATCTGGATATGAGTAATAAGAGTAATGAAGCAATGAAGTGTAATCCGTTAAGATCCTATACGATGCGCCCATAGTATCTAGTGTGATCCCTCGAGCTTACCTGCGTGATTTACATCAGACTGCCAGGGGCCAAGTCTGCACGATAGTTACCATTCCCTCTCTACATATGATTACCATGACCCCCTCCAATTCACTTAATGGGCCGAGCCCAGCGCTGTTGACACCCCTCTGTTCTTAAGTTACTAGAATCTCAAAACAAACACATCCCCCTCCCTGCCTGAATTATTCTGGGCCTAGCCCAGCCTCCTTTTAGCACCCTCATTGTTTACTTAGTAACAAGAAAATACACCCCCTATGGTCTTAACTAAATTAAATTATTTTTTACTTTTCATTCCATTTTTCTCATACTAATTATTATTATTTTATTTCTTTTATATTATTTTATACTATATTTTATTCTTATTATCATTATTAATTATTCATTTCCATTTTTTATTATTATATTATAAGTATTATCTATTAATTTTATTCCCTTATTTTTATTAGATGCAAATATTATTTATCTCTTAGGTATATATGATTATTTATAATCCCTTTATATAAATATTATTATTCCTATATTTTATTCACTATTTAAATATTATTATATGATCAAATAAATTATTTTTATATTAAAATTACATATATTATTTTATATATCATTTGCATTAAAAAAATTTTAAAATCATGCATTAATTAAGATATTTTCGCAAATAATACAATTAAAAAAACACAAACCAACATCAAACTTATTTTTCGCAATAAATAAAACTAATCAACAGTCTTTTGTAAAAGGGTTTCAAACTAGTTTTGACTTACTGCGCACTCAGTCAAAATCTCCGCAATCATTACTCCTAACTGAGTGCGAAGTGATTCAAAATATGTTTGCAAACCCCTAAAAAACATCAACCCATACGAACTACGAATTGAGACTCTGATTCCTCATAAGAGGATAGTAGGCATGCGATCAAATATCGTAGCGAGTTCCCCTATTAAAAATTAAAACTCTTTTCCCCTATAAAAAATTAAAACTCTTTTCCCTTATAAAAAAAATTAAACTCTTTCTATTTAAAACTTAAAATCCAGTTTACCCCAAACCTAAATATAGAGTCTAATGTCCTTATGAACAAGGTAGATGAAAGGTGCCTAACACCTTCCTTTCGTCTAATTGAGTTCGTAACCTAGAATCTTTGTCTGCAAATTAGGGTTTTCTGTTAGATTCCCTTCCCTAGGATAAAACTAATAGTGGCGACTCTGATTTAAAAACCAGTCGCTACAACTGGCGACTCTGATGGGTACTCTCCTTAACCCTAGGTTTAGGTTCTTTTGGGGTTTCTTATTTTATTTGTTTTATTTATTTATTGCATTTGTTTATTTTATTGCATTTATTTATTTACTGTTAAATTCCCTTATCATCATATATTTGCTATGTGGTGGGTTTTTATTTCAAAAAAATATTTTCAATAAACCTTAAAAAGAAGGTTCATCTATTAGCTTAGGGGGTACGTCATCCCTGCGAGTTTATGTGACGACTTCGCCTAGAGTCGGTGAACTTCCGAAAAAGGAATACTTATCGAGAGATATCCTCTTGACAAGTAGGACTTTGGAAGGTCACCCATGACTCTTTGTAACGACCTTAACCTAAAATCTCATGACGAGACCTTTCACGACTTTGAGACGAAAGTCTCAGTTCGTAAAGAGGATCCACCTAAGGGAGGTCCATATGCCTTATCCCTCTGGTGTTATTCATGACACCCTTAAGGAAGGCACCTTTTGGGAGGGTAAACCAACCGTAGGTCAAAATTAAGGAACCTACCTTATAAGGGTACTTATTACAAAAAGTCTCGTCACTCAACCTTACACCCACACATTCATATATGTCATGTATTCGTCATACATTCATCATATATTCGTCACCCATTTCTTTGTCTTATTCACGGGGTACAAAAAAAAATCAAGATCTCGGTGACTGTCTTTAAAAATGGATACCGAAAGAAACAACTTGTCTGTGTCAACACGCCAAACATTCCTGAAATCAAGGCCACAAAAGGGAAATAACGTGTTGAAGACTTTTTCAAATTTTGTCCAGTAACAGGGGATGGTTTCAAGATCAGATATCCGCAGGCGCACCTAGAAGACTTAATTCCTTTTTGCTTGATTTCACGTCAATAAAGTTTTGGTTTAAGATTGTAATATTTTTCAATATCTGAATTATGTTACCTTCAATAAAGGCATCTTGTTTCCACATCTCGTTTGCGTATCTATTTTAAAGATAGTCGCCAATTAAAATATTAAAGGACAAGCATGTACCCATAGGAATAATACATTTAAAACAATAACCATTTCATATTCATACACATTCATTTGCACGTATGCATTCACTAACACCCGCATATCATGCCAAAACTCATTTTTCCACAAACGTCTCTCCAGTTGAACCATTGGTAGAAGAAGGTCTCCACCTCCTTGGCCTCTATATCAAACAAGGGCCTATCAACAAAAAGCCATGGAGAAAATCGAGGAAACTCAGGCTACATTCAAAGAGGATCTCGACCAAGTAAAGGGCGATGTAATTTCAATGAAAGGAGATTTGAGTCAAGTTCTTCTGGCTTTGAAGAACATTATTGACAGGCAAGATCAAATTCCCAGGGTAGCTTTCGAGGAAGTGTCTCAAACTATTGGTACATCAAGCAATCACCAACCAAAGAAAGAGCCAGAAATAGGACCCGAAAAGTCCGTCATGGCCCAATAAGAAGCTAAAACTAAAGGGTTTGTCCCACCGCCGCCAAAAGCAAGGGCATCTCGTACCCTACAGATCCCGACCAATGATGCAGACAATTACTTGGACCTGCAATACAGAGACCACGACCCAGAGGATTCCAACCAAGCGCCCTAGAAGACGACTGATACGTATGATGTTGATAATCTATTAGTGATAAATCAGTACAAACCTCTGGAGGAGAGACTAAAAGTTGTGGAGAGTTTCGACGCTTTCGAAGTAGACGCTCTCGAAATGGGCCTAGTTCCTGATGTGGTGATTCCACCAAAGTTTAAAGTACCTGACTTTGAAAAATACAAGGGGTTCACTTGCCCAAGAAATCATCTTCACGTGTATTGCAGGAAGATGCATGCCCATGCCCACGATCAGAAGCTGATGATTCACTATTTTCAAGATAGCTTGAGTGGGGCATCTTCAGACTGGTATATGCAATTGGAGCGAACGCATATTCGAACCTGGGAAGATCTTGCTAATGCTTTCCTAAAGCATTACAAATATAACCTGGACATGGCCCTACTCGCATGCAACTCCAGAATTTATACCAGAAGAAAGAAGAGTTCTTCAAGGAGTATGCTCAGAGATGGAGGGAATTGGCATCCCGTGTGCAACCACCACTGTTAGAGAAAGAGTTAGTAGACACATTCATGGGAACTTTGCACGGACTGTATTATGAGATGATGGTTGGAAGTATCTCTTCGGGGTTCTCAGACCTAGTAACCATCGGAGAAAGAATTGAGACGGGGATAAAAAGTGGAAAGATATCAGGGGGACCATCAAATGCTCCCTACAATTCAAAGCGGCCTGCTTTAAACTTCACCAAAGGAAAAGAGGGAGAGATTAATATTGTAGCACCACAACCCAGGGTTCAACAACCATTAGTGATCCCCCTAGGGAAGCAACAAGGCAAAAGGCCACCCATGATATTTGATCCACTCCCTATTCCACCTAGCCAGTTATTGCAACAGCTAGTTAAGGCATCCTTAGTGGAACTCAAGTCTCTAGCCCCTCCAGTCGGACCACTCCCACGAATATATGATGCTAATGCCATATGCGAGTATCATGCTAATTCTCCTGGTCATACCATAGAACAGTGCTAGCCTTTCAAGCACAAGGTGCAGGATTTGTTGGATTCTCAAGACATCACTTTTGAGAAGCCCAACATCACGTAAGACCCTACACCTCTGCACGATGGGCTAACAATAAATGCAATTGAATTAATCATTGACTCGGGGGAAAGCAGACAAGCAAAAACCCCGATAAACTTGCTGAAAGAATATTTGTTGAGATGCAGACTCCCGCCAGGACACAATGAAGCTTTTGAAAGAGCTCTACAAAGGCTAAGGGACCAGGGGATAGTCCAGTTAGGACAAGACCCTGAAGAAAAACATAAAGCTACTCTAAATGGCGAAGCACATTTTCCTCTGATCCAAGAGACTTTTGTCAACAGCGGAGTGGTGCATGACAGATATGGGGCAAAAATACTCAACAAAGCCAAGACCAAAGGGGCAACTGAATTTATCCAAGAATGCGCCCTAGGAGAAAAAACTCAAAAGATGGACGACCATGGAGATTCCTGAGATCTTTTTCTTTCCTAATTAATTTTTCTTGTTTTTGAAAGAACCTATGTCAAGCCCAAGGCATAGGGGTTGCTTGTAAGGGTTTCCCTATTTTGTTTCAGATAGTATTCACAATTAATAAAAGTTATGTTTTGTTTTCAATCAAGATCCCTGTCTTTATCTTGCATTTATATCTTAAATTTAAAAAATGGTAATACTTTCTTTGTACATGCATTTTCAAATATTCATATACTAAATATGCACCAAAACATGATAAAGGTGCAAATTCATGCCCAAAGCCACTGATAATGCTACTGCTGCGACCCGATATAATTTTGATGCTCCTATCAACCAAGCTAAAGAGGAAGATGATAAAGATCTTGAACTCTCTAAGAAAATGGAGAGGGAGATAAAAAGAAAAGCTAACAATGTGCAACCATATAAAGAGGCTGTTAAGGCCATCAATCTGAGCACAGGGGAAGACCCGGAAGAAACCAAGCTAGGGGAAATGTTAGAGCGGAGCCACAAAGAAGTTGATCAAGTTATTGCACATATCTACAGAAACAGACCAATGCCAAATATAGACATTGCTGTAAAAATAAGCAACTATGAAATACCAGGACTTGACAAAGGACCCGAGCCAGGGGAATGTTGGATACTCACGTTCGACGGGGCTTCAAATGCACTGGGGCACGATATATGGGCAATTTTGACTTCTCCAAATAATGATCACAAGCCATATACCAAGTCAACGGTGAATGGGATACTAAACATCCAAAACTGATTCCCTATTAAGATCATGTTTTAAAATTGACTGTGGAATTCACAAAGATCATTTTCAGTCATGTCCCACGAAAAGGAAATCAAATGAAGGATGCCCTAGTAGTTATATCGTCTACATGCAAAGTAACTTGGTCATACCACGAACCACGTGTTGCAAACAGACGCTTCAAAGAGCCCACACATTACCTTGCTATTAAAAAACGACAATATAACAAGCCTTGGTTTCATGACATCTGGAAAATGCCTCCAGCATTGGCAAATAAACCCTACGAGGATGATCCTCGGAATTCTTTCAAAGTAATGATATATTATACAAGATGAAACATGACAAGGTCTAGTACTCAAGAAGATTCTGCTACCTCGCCTCGACTCATGTGGTAAATGGACACCCAATTACGAAGGTCTGTACGTAGTCAAAATAACATTCTCCGGTGGTGGTCTTATCTCCACAATAATGGATGGGGAAGAACTACCGCATCCGAAAAATTTAGACGCAGTCAAAAATACCATGTATAAGAAGCTCGCTAAGCTCGAACCTTAAACAGGCAACTTAGGCAAAAAGGAGCGTCCTGGTGGATCGAAAACCCTAAAGGGCGATCCCGGCAAAAATTAAGGGCATATAAACAAAAAATTATCCCGGTGGATTGAAAACCCGGAAGGGCAATCCAGGAAAAAGTTAGGGATTTCATACAAAGAAATAAAGAACAAAAAGACTGCGATCTAAGAACTGCGACTACGAACCACGAAGGGAGAGATAGATCTGAATCATTCAACTCGCAAGCATAGGAGATAAGATCATTAAAAGGATATTTGGGAGCAGTATTATCCGAACTCATTACATTTCCTCTAAGCCGCAATGTATTATCCAAACTCACTATGTTGCTTCTAAGCCGCAACATATTCTCACAACTAATTACATTGCCTATAAGCCGCAATGTTTTCACAAGACCTAGCTTATGACATCAGACTTCACGCAGTGATTTACAAACCTAACCCATTGCCTCAGACTTCATGCAATAATGTGTTCCAAACTCCAGACCATCATCTCAGACTTCATGCAACGATGCTCAAAACCAAATTTAGCTTATCACATCAGACTTCATGCAGTGATTCGCGAGACAATCCCATTGCCTCAGACTTCATGCGGAAATATGTTCCAAACTCCAGACTATCGCCTCAGACTTCACGCAGCGATGTTCAAAATAAAAAATTTAGCTTATCATATCATACTTCACATAGTGATTTGCGAATCTGACCCATTACTTTAGTCTTCATGCAGAAATGTGTTTCTTTATTCCACAAAATCCAGCCTATCGCATCAGACTTCATGCAGCGATATGCGAACCAAACTCATTGCCTCAGACTTCATGCAACAATGTACATCTCTTTACTCCGTAACACAAACCATCGCCTCAGACTTCATGCAGCGATGTTCGCAACCAAATTTAGCTTATCATATCAACTTTACACAGTGATTTGTGAACCTGACCCATCGCCTTAGTGTTCATGCAGCAATGTGTTTCTTATTCCATAAAATCCAGGTTATCGCATTAGACTTCACACAGAGATTTAAAAAACTGTAGCCCATTGCATCAGACTTCATGCATCAACGCGTCCTTTATTCCATAAACACCGATCATCACCTCAGACTTTATGTTGCGATGCTCAGAAGAAAAATACTTTAACTTATTTCATGCAGCAATATGGTTCGTTATTCTATAGCACGGATTATCGCCTCAAACTTCATGCAGCGATGCTCGAAAGAAAACAAAACTTTAACCCATTGCTTCAGACTTCATGCAGCAATGTGTTTCTTTTACTCCGTAACACAGATCGTCGCCTCATGCAGCGATGCTCCAAAATACAAGGGTTAGCCTATCGCATCAGACGTCATGCAGCGATTTGCGAACATAACCCATGGCCTCAGTCTTCAAGCAGCCATGCATCATCAATCATTGCTATACTCATCCTCCAAATGGGTGAATGATTAAAACCAAGCTAAGACATACGAAATTGTGCTCTTAAAACCACTTGTCTCGTTATCAAACCCGGGTAAGTGATATATCATCAGCTTTGCCTACTTCCTTGAGACTTATAATGGTATGCTACATCAGTATAACCTTATGTTTGTCGGACAAATTTTGGGATACTTCAAGTATTCAATAAACTTTTAATCAGAATGTGCAAAACTCAAGTTTTCTCACGCTATTCGACTGAAAGATAATTGGATAGGGGAAGTTGTCGTACCCCAAATTTGTCATACCCCGATGATTTTATTTTCCAAGATTAAAATAATAAAGAACTATTTAATTAAAGATGGTACATCAGTATCTGATGGCATATCCATATCCAAGACTAGGGGTGTATTTTAATGGGGCTTTCTAAATCAGAAATACTCATAAATCTGTTCGCGAGGCATGTTGGTTGATGGCCCATGCAATTCGAAAATAAATCCGAGTAATTAATAAATTATTAGTTTATTAAAAATACCTAGGTTTAATTTGCTAGTGAAATTAAGATATTAAGTCCGTTAATTTCCGTTAGTAAAAGGGAGGGATGAAATTTAAAAGCCCGTTTAAGTTTTATCGTTGTTAATAAAGAGGAGGGGGTGTGATCATCAAATTAGAGGCCCGTTAAGTTTTATTATTATTTAAGATAAAAAAATTTATTTTTATTACAAATAAATAATAATGTACATTAATAAGAAACAAAATACTTTTTGGTTAAAAAAACATAAGATATTGTTTGATGTTAAATTCTATTTTTAGATATTATCTAAGTTTTTGTTGTTTCCAAAAGGGGTCAATTAGGCTTAAAACAGATGGCTGGACTTCAAATAATTACCGCAGGGCACTATCTTTAGTAAAATATAATAGTAATATTCCCATTACATTAATATAATTGTTGGACTTTTTTTAAAAGAATGCAAAGCCCAAATAATTAGTAATGTGCTGGCCCATATTTGAACTAACATACACTGTTCAAATCACCACCAATTCTGCGCAAATTTCATTAAATAACAGATACTGTAGAAATTGAAAATCAAATTAAATCTTGAAAAATTATTAAACTAAATCAAAGCCCAGATTTCCATTGCCAATTTTACAAAAAAAATCTACAAAATCCATTGAACAATATTCTCAAAACCGCAAAATCTGTAATTACACTACAATCAAATCTTACAACATCTCATTACAGTACATAATCAAATCTAAGATACTGGATCGATTACATTAACAATATAATCCCTAATCCCTAAATCATGCTAATTGTAACTAAAAAAACTCAAAACCCTAAACATCAATCTATAAATACAAAACGAAAAATACAGTAAAAGGGGAATTTTTTTTCTGGAGAGAATACGAAGAAGAAAGGGCGAGGGTTTTGAAGGTAGGGGATTTTTGATAGAACGGAGGAGGAGGGGATAAACAGAACCTAGTATACTGAAGAAGCTTGAATACAAAGGCGAGAAAAAGAAGAACACAGTAACGAAGGCGGAGGGATTCGAGGATGAAGAATAAAGTACCTATCATCGATCGCGGAAGAGAACCGAGGGTTGACGCAATTGGGGTTTGATCTCTGAAGCCCTAATCGTGGGAGCACGTAGCCTCCGTTGAACCATCCATTTCCCTCTCAAATCACCGCCGAAACTGTATACGAAAGGAAGAAGAAAGGTAAGGTTGCATAGCTTTTAGTGTTCTTGTTTGATTAGGAACACAAAAGGGGTGAGGAAGAGATAGGGGTTAAGGATTAGTTGATTACGACGCCGTCGCGGTGGTATGTTGTTAGGGTTAGGGGTGAGGAAGAGAGGAGGGTCTAAGAAGAAGAAGACGAAAGGGTGCGCTGGGAAAAGGGGTAGTTGCTAACAAATCTGGAAATAAGTAATAAGAGTAATGAATAAATAAAGTGTAATCCGTTAAGATCCTATGCGATGCGCCCATAGTATCTAATATGCTCCCTCGAGCTTACCCGCGAGATATACACCAGACGGCCAGGGGCCAAGTCTGCATGATAGTTACCATGCCCTCACTACATATGATTACCCTAACCCCCTCCAGTTCACTTAATGGGCCGAGCTCAGCGCTATTGACACCCCTCCGTTCCTAAGTTACTAGAATATCAAAACAAACGAACCTGGCCGAGGAGATTCCGATTAGGTGATTGAAGAAAGATTTCGTCAAGGTTCCCATAAAGGTGTCAATCAACTCCCTATCAGTTAAAGGTGGCTTCACTCTGCCTGCCAAGTCTCTACATTTTTGGGCGTACTCTTTGAATCCCTCATTGGAACGCACGGTCATATTTTGCAATTGCACACGAGTTGGTGCAAGATCAGCGTTGTATTGGTACTGCTTGTAAAAAGCGGCATCCATGTCCTCCCAAGTATGAAGGCCAGTTCCTTATAACTGATAGAACCACTCTAGCCGAGTGCCAGCCAAACTTTCTTGGAAGAAATGGACCCATGGCTTTCGTTCAGCAGTGTCAGGCTGAATCTTGCGGACATAAGATCTCATGTGCATCTTAGGACAAGAGACCCCATCATACATGGAAAAGGTATGGATTTTGAACTTTGGTGGGATGACCACTCCGGAAACCAACGCTAACTCTCCAATGTCCAAGCCAGGTATCTACTGAATCTCCATAGCATTGAGGCGATCCTCCAACTGTTTATATTTATCATCAATGAGAGGATATTGTTCATTAGAGTAATCAACTTCATCTTCATCAATCCTGGGGCTATTATCTTCTTCATGATTATTCCCCTCATTTAATGGAGTTGAGAGATCTAGAGCTCTCTTGACTGGTCCTCTAGGTCTTCTTCCCAAATTCAGGACGCTCATTGATTTCTTTGTCTTTTTCTTCTTGTCCTTGAGAAGGAGAGTCTTCAAGTCCTCTTGCCCTTTAGCCAAAGTCAGAAACATTTGTTGGAATTGAGCGTTTTGTGCTTGGAGATCCTTCACGGTTTGTTCCATATTCATCTTACTGAAATAAACAGTAGGAAGATAAGGAGGCTTGTATGGGAGAAACTTATCATGATATGATGCATGGTATGTGGATGCATGTTTTCAAGGATCTCGCGGGGTAAACACAAGAAGATTTTAGGAGTTAAACTTTGACTACATCTTTAATTGAAGAACCTCGTATCAGTGGATGTCCTTCCTCGAGCATCAAGCTCACCATGTCAAGTGGGTCATAGCCCTTGACTCAAGTTACCGTGCTTTGGTCTTTGACGGTGTTTGATTAAAGGAAAATAAATCCTCTTGCCCCTTGATAGATGTCTCGTTCAACATGACCCTGCATCATAGGCCCTCGAGATCCTTGAAATGGCTATTGAAAATGCTATGGTATGATGTCATGATGTTATGTACAAGCATATGCACAAATCAAACAAATCCTTAGGTTTAGGCTTGCATGGAGTTTATAGGTAAGTACCCTCTTGAAGTTTGGTTGGCTCAACCTGTCCTAGTAATTGTAACTAGGTTCTAGGGGATCTCAATATCACTAATCTTTCTTTATCGGGAATTGTTTCAGCGCAAGCCTCTTTAATGGAGACCAAAATATCCTGAAAGTCTGATCTCAATGAGCGTAGTATCGAGTATCAACCAACTTCAGACTGCACCAAAGCCGACTACCTCACTACTTCCTAATGGCTAAGTTGTTCAAGAAAAGGTTCTAAAGTCAGTTAGTGCTTCATGACACCACACAGCGGCCTCGTATTCTCCTTGACTACTTAAGGGCTACCGGTACCAACAAATGTGTCACACTAACGTAACTATTGCTTAGACCATATCGGTATACCCCGCACAGTTTCCACAACTTATTGCTACTTACCTAAAAAAGGGCCCCAGATTCAGGTAGAGGATCAAAACAAACCCTAACAAGGGACCATAATATAAAGCAAACAAATCAAATAATGAAAAGCAAATAAAAGTGATCTAGCCCTAAGGTAACCCCACTTTTAAGTAAATTCCCCAGCAGAGTCGCCAGTTCTGTAATGCGGTGGGAGAACTGACTTGGGTGTTTTACGTTTGATCACAATTTTCGCAGATAGCAAGAGTCGCCACCGACTATTCTTTTATCCAAAAGGAAATACTGAAAAGAACGGGAAAGACCTTTAGAGATGTTTCTTGAGTTCGGGGGGTAGATTATAAAAAGGGAAGGTGTTAGCACCCTTTTCATCCGTAGTTATCTACGAGCTCTTAGTTGCTTGCTAGATCACTTGATTTTGTTTGAAAATATGCTTGTGGTGTGGGTTTTGAAAGTATTTTGAAAAGATTTCTTTGTAATGGCTCTCGTTTCTATAAGAACGCGTACAAAGTGTTTGTCTTTTGAAAATGTTTCAAAGTGAGAGTGTTGGTGTGTAAAATGTTTATGTTGTGAGCAAGCGAAAAAGTAGGAGCAACCTACCTACTCAAAAGGTCTTAAATGTTCTTTTGCTCCTCCTTTATATGTCGCTATCTTACCCTTGGTTTGGTAAGAAGCCCCATCGTTGGATGTGAGGGGACGAGTGTGGGACGTTTGTATAGTCATAGAAGGCAACCTATGGGATGTTTTAGCAATTTTCGTATAGGGACTAGATCGTTTATTAAAGGCAACATTGAGGGTCATCGAGGGACTATGATCTTTTATCGAGGGTCTTTGTTAAAACGTCCATATTCGAGGGACATGACTATTTTCCGAAAGACAACAAAGTGAGATTACCCTAGAGGTGCTAGTGTGCAAGTGTGTTTGATTTACATGCATTTAGTCTTTTATTATGGTTATCTATTTATTGATTTTATCTTGTCATACATCCTAATTACTAACAATATATGAAAGCGAAAATAGAATGCGGAAAATAAAATCCTAAGCTATTACATCATTTCAGGGATGGGGATACATAATTACAAATGGGGATTTGCAAGAACTTAAATCCTAATTATCTATTACAACCATATTGAATTGTACAATATAAGAAAAGGAAAGGACTTGTTTTAAATAAAAAAATTTGTCTTAATAAATTAAATAAAGAAAAAAAGAACAATTAGTTAATAAAAAGAAAATATTTTTATGTCTTTTTTATATTAATAAAAAAAAGGTATTAATGCTGAAAATAATAAGAATAAGAAAGAAAAAGGAAAAAAATAATGAAAACAGAATCAGCATGTTGCTGAAAACAAAAATGAAAGGGACCAGAAACTCTGATGCTAGGCATGTTGTAGTTCGAAAAGAAACGTTAGAGGGGACCATAAGTTCTGGGTTGCTGCGCGCTGAAGCTCTGAAAGAAACATTAGAGGAAACCAGAAGTTATGTGTTGTGTTATAATCAGTGAGGAGAACCTATAAGTTATGTGCGTGTTAAAACAGTAAGAAAGCCTAGAAGTTCTATGTGTGCTGAAACAATGAGAAAAAGTCTAGAAGTTTTGATGTTGTGTTAACAGTGAGAAAAAATCTAGAAGTTCTGATGTTGTGCTAAAACAGTGAGAAAAAATCTAGAAGTTTTGATGTTGTGTTAACAGTGAGAAAAAATCTAGAAGTTATGATGTTGTGCTAACAGTGAGAAAAAAAATCTAGAAGTTCTGATACTGTGCTAACAGTGAGAAAAAATATAAAAGTTCTGATGTTGTGCTAACAGTGAGAAAAAATCTAGAAGTTCAGATACTGTGTCAAAACAGTGGGAAAGAAAACTCAAGTTTTGTGTTACACTTCACCTCTTTCCTTACATTAGCCAGAGCATCTGCAACTTGCTCAGTTCTTAACAACAACAAAATAGGAAAATAAAAACACGACAATTTATAGAAGTTTTAATCCTAATTATGAGCTTAGTTTTCTTCAAGAAGTTCTGATCCACAATTTTTCTACTTAGGTAATGATATGTACAGTCTCAACAATATGATATCTACATATTTAATGATATTCTGAATGAAAAGTTCAAAGTCAGAATGACTTACCTTGAATTTGAAGCGTGTGTTTGGGACCTGAGCTACTGTCTTTGAATGTTCTGGGGTCAGCAGGAAATGTAACAGAAAATGTTATGTTCTTTGATTCAAAGGGAAGAACAAACATATTGTTTTGAGAATTCTGGGTTTTGAGAATGTTTGAATATTTTATTTTCTCTCTTTTTTATATTTTATCACTCTCCCTTTTCAAAAGCCATCCCCTTGAACATGTGATGAAACAACTTATTTATAGATGAGTTTGTTGTGGTTTTGGGGTGGAAAACAAATGGGATTTAAACCTTTTTGGCATATTGTTCCATTGCTTTTTAAACACAGCTTTCATATGCTAATTTGGTGTAAATATGGGGTTTGAGAAAGTGCAGACGTGGACTGGATCAGCAGCACTTTGGAGCATTATGGCAGCTGGATGTAGGACTGTTCCATAGCAGTGCAGTAGTCTGCCCAAACGAGGTTTTGGGACTTGGTGATGTTCTGATTAAAGTGTAGAACGTAGCCTCCATATGCTGAAGAGTCATGTTCTGACCAATGAACACAGTTTCCATATGTTCTGATTGAAGAGTCATGTTCTGAACCGTCTTTGCAAATTTTGATTGTGCTTGCGTGAAATCTGGCCCAGAAGTTCTGAAATTGTCATATTTTCTTAACACTTTGAAAATTTTCTAAGTGCTTAAAAAATTGATTTTTCATAGTAATTTCTTACTTTTGATTTCTTGATGAACCAACTTCTTGTCTTGATGAAATATGATTGTTGAAACTTGATTTTGATCAAAAAGTTAAAGTTTGACTTTTCAGTGTGCTTTTGACCATTTTCCCCTTGTGAATGACTTTCTTGGAAAATTGTAATCCAAGACTTGAAACTTGATAGAAGCAAACATGAGGGTCCAGGATGATCCTTTGAGAAATGAGAGGGCAAATTTTAGGGTACAACACTCATCAATCTATCCTTATGTTCTTGACCTTGTATGTTCTCATGACTTTGTCAATTATATTAAATCATACATTTAATATAATACACAGTGAGCGGTATCTAGCAACACATCACTGCTACCTAAGTCACGTAAATGTCATGTGTTCTGACAAATCTTTTTGTGATAATGTTTATGTGTACAATTACCCTTTTTCCCCCATATATATATTGAACACAAGGCATAACTGTGTCACTCTTGTCCAATTTAATATTGGGCCCTTAAACATTTATCCCGTTATGTAGGATGGGGAATTTCTATCTAGGTCACTCATGTCCCATAACATGATTTGTGGAGTACCATCAACTATATTTATGGTCATCCATTTACGGACAATTTTTTATCAGTAATAAAGTACTCGACTCCACGTCTAGGTTTCATAATGATTTCAGGTCTAAGGGTGGTATACACCATTATCACCATGAAAATAACTTATGATAATTTACATAACATTATGTGTAGTATTCTCATAGAGGGTCAATCCAATATAAATATTACTCCTAATTTTAACACCTATGTGAAGACTTGACAACTCTTTATCCATGATCTATGAGATGTGATCATCAGTGTATCCAAATAATAGTCTCAATGCTTTAATATTATCGCACTTTACAATAAATCTCGAATATGGATACTTTAAGAATATCATCCTTATGTTTAATGGAATCTCATGATTAAGTCACACTTAGGGTTTCATTGAACGAACTTGCTATTCTAGGGAATTTATTATTTTAGAAAAACAAACATAATAAAAATTCCTTTTAATTATTACTAAATAATACGAAATAAGTACCAAGTTCTAATAAAACTATTAGCCTCTATGGCTTACACCAATCGTTCTATCATTGAGAGGCTTCGTCATCCATTCTTGATACATGTGATGACTTGGAAAACTAAGGTGTGGTTAAATTCATAGAGAGTTTAAGTGCACTTGAGTTTAACTTGTATCCATGATTGGAAATATAGTTAATCTTGTAGTCTCTGTTATTGGTTGGTATTGATCCTTCAACTGTTGTTGGTTATAAATAAGGTGAGTTGGATATTTCCTTCAACCTTTTACCATTCAAGCTTTCAGTTACATTTCCAAAGAAACATTTTTCGTTCCATTTTCCTTAAAATATTACTAGAGTGATTCAAAGCATCACTTAAAACTTTCTTCTTTTTCATTCATATTGCTTCATCAACTCCTTACCACTAGGTACCCTTGTAACTCAAGGTCTCCCTTCAACATTTCCTGCTTTTTAGTTAGGATTAGTGATAACATTATCGATTTAGTGAGTGATTCTAAATTGAAAACTTCATTTGGGTCATCCCATGATTCTCATCAACCTTCCTGTAGTAGTGATCACATAGGAGCATAAATTATATCCATATCTAAAGATTATGGGTCTGAAGGGATGTCTAAGACTTCCTTGGAGGAAGAAACTTCTTCTTCCGGGTCGTCAGACACCTTTATATCAAATGTTAGCAAAATAAAAACTCACAAAGAGGTCTTTATGCCCCTCCTATCTTGTTGGAAGAGGAGGCATGGGTCATTTAAATATTCAATTCCAACCAGATGCACCGATGTATGATTGGGTGGATGAAAATTTGACAGGCACTTCTTCAACTTTGAGCATTGGGGCCACCCCGCTTGATGCTGACATTATGGTTGGAAAATTTTCAGAGTGGTTGGTCCTTTCGGTACCAGATGAGAATAGGATATGTAGCTCTTTTGACATCTTCATGAGCTTGTTCTGTGAGTGATTGTTTACAAGGATAAGACGACTGCCTTTTTCTGAATTCGAGCTAGTCATCCTGAAATATTTAAAAGTTGCCTTTCTCAGTTTCATTCAGGTTCATGGGAATATGTAAGGATTTTCAAACTATTTTGTGAAACAAATCTTGGAAACCCTCTATTATATTATTATTTGATCTCTTCCATCTAAGGTGTATCTCCCCCAATAACTTTCATAATTAGGGGCTCATCTACATTCATTCGGTCCATCAGTGGTTCAACCCCTTCACTCTGGATTGGGGAGATTCTCTAGGACGTTTCATATTGGTGAATCCCCTCACCCATACAACTTATTTTTCTTCATACTATATCCCCATCGATTCTCCACTATCGAGTTTCATATTTGAAGTATTATTCTAAGATCCACTTTAACAAGGGTGTTGGCTCTTATTGCACCCGAACGAAATCTCTTTCATTGGATGAGGTGATAATGAAGGAGGAAACTCAATCATGGTTTCAAGGTCTTGGCTATGTGAAAGGCTTCGGCCTTGGTGAGGTTTCCCTACTGAAGTGAGGAAAAGGCAGATTGACACTTGCAAGATCTTGAGTGCAATTAATCATGAGGAGAAGAGGAAATTTTTTTGGTGAGAACAAAGTCTTCATGCTTTTTTACATGTGTAATTGCATTTTGTAGATAGCGTGGACAAAGTAAGCAAGATGCATATGTTCTACCGCCTTGCATACGCTAAAGGTATATGAAGTGTAGTGAATAATAGTACTTTAGAATCTCCCCCTTCCTTTGGGGGTTACCGCTCTGACTCTTCTGTCTTCTGCTACCCCAACTAGAGAAACTTCACCTTCTGTGCTCGAAGTGGATAAACTTGTGGATGTCGCGGCAGTTTTGACAGTGGAGGAACAATTGTTGCCTCTATCTTCAAACATGAGGACTTGGGATGAGGAACAACCATCTCCTCGGGGAAAGGCTTCTCTGAAACAAACTCGTTTTACTAAGGACGATGATTTCAGGGAGGTGAGTCCTTTCATAAAGATACTAGATATTTTCTCTTCTTAGTTTCCACGCATGCCTGAGGAGTTTACAACTATTATTTCAACGTCGAATTTATCCTTCGTCCAGAATATCCCCCGAGGGGGATAAGATGAAAATGACTTATGAGCTTTCTTATAGCATGTTCAAAGTTGCTTCTATCTTTTATCTCGTCTCTGCTAGATGAGGTAACGTCTTGGCTCCGAGTAATCACTTCAAGGAGAGGGATACTTGAAAAGAGAAGGTTGAAGCTATGAATCTAAAGTGCACCAATCTTTAGAATGAGCTTTGTGCGCTATAGAAGGAAGTTAAAACTGTAAACTCTTTGCAAGACGCAATAAAAACACATGACATTCCTTCTGTCCTAGCGGCTTATATGTTTGAGCTGGAGGGTTCTATCTAAGATGCGGAGAAGCGACACAAGGTCGGAGGGTTCTAAATTTTTCCGTCTCTAATTAGACAAAAAGGACTAAAATAAAATATTTTGAAAGTTAAGGGACCAACATGACACGGAAAATAATTAAGAGACCAATATGAACCCAAATGTATAAATAAGGGACAAAAAAAAGGGCATTTTTCTTCTTCTTTTTTTTTTTTTACTTTTTTTTCTTTTTTTACTTCATTTTTTATAATTTTCTTCTCTACAATTATGTTTTTCTTCTCTTTTAAATAGTTACACTTTGAACGAAATATCTTGAAAATCTTAATTATTTCATTCAACATTTTGAATAGCAAATTATTTTGACAACAAAAAAGATAGACCATTAGCTAATTAAAATAAGAGACTCTTTAACCAATAATATGTGTGAACCTTTTAACAAAATTATTTTAGAATATAGAGACAAACATACAATATCCATTATAAAAAGATTGAAATTCTATATGACCAATATGATTGTTAGACTTCAAAACTTTATGTTTAAATATGGGGGAGTTATTGACCAAAGAGTTTATTATTTTAATTAGCTAGTGTTCTATCTTTTTTGTTGTCAAATAGTTTTCCATTAGACATATGTTGAATCAAATATTTAAGATTTTCAAGATATTACATTCAAAGCTTAATTATTAAAAAGAGAAGAAAAAAAGAATTATAGACAAGAAAATTTAAAAAAATAAAAAATAAAAAAATAACAAAAAAAAAAGAGAAATTTAGTCTTCATGTCATTAGGGGACTATCAAATACATAACAGAAAAATTTGAGAGGTCCTCAAACAATTGAAATTTGGAGGGCCTAACTCAAACAATTAATTGAAAGACCAAAATCAAACAATTAAAATTTAATGGATCAAAATCAAACAATTGAGAAATTTAAAGATCCAAAACTGCATTTAAGCCATTAAAATAACACATAATATTATTATTAGATTTGAATTAATAAATATTAAATTTAAATAAATTTCTACTAAAACTAGGAGTTCCTGATTTTTAAAATTATCCAGTAAATTGATTTAAGTTTTAAAGGATTTCTTAGAGATTTAAAGTAATGAAATAATAAATTTGAAGATTCAAAAGACCAGTTTAGTGTCTGAATAATAATAAGTCATAAATCAGTGTTTGGATCCTCTACTGTCAAGTATGACTCCAATTTTGATTTTGTGTGTTATGAGAGAAAAATTAAAAAATAAAAATAAAAATAAATAGATGAGAGAGATAAAAATATGAGAGATATGAGAAAGAGCTGTAGAGATTTATGCAACAGAAGATCTATATCCCATAAATCATGCACCATATGATCCAAAATAAATCCATGATAGTGCTAAGATAAAGAATCATCTACTTTTGCAATTAGTCTCCACTTATGCAAGAAATTGACTAATCATAAATTTCCAGCTAATTTTCTCGTATGAAGTAACTCTAGTTTGCCCTTGCTTCTAAAATAAAACTAACTTGTTTCTGACTTTCAATGAATCCAAGACGTGTCAACCAGTCATCTTGAACTTCATTTATGGCCAAAACAACATCAGATGTAACATCACTCAAAAAGTAACTTTTTTTCCAACCAAAATGTAACATCAGATGAACTTCATATATATATGATTAAATTTATTTAAACTCTAATCTTAATTATCCAAAATGAACTCTTATATCTTTCATGATAATCTTCACAATATAAATTATATTCAATAATATTCATAATAATTTGTTTAATATAAGTTATACTCTACAATATCTATAGTAATTTTAAAAATATAAATTATTTTTAATAATACATAATAATCTTCACATTATGAATGAGCCATATTCAATATTATCAATAATGACTACTTATTTATTTGTGTTGGATAGTGATTGGCACTTGGAGACTTGATTGGTGTTCATATAGTCTCATGTACACGTAGTAAGCCACACAAAATCATATTATAACCTTTAATTACAATTATTTCAATTATAGCATATCTCTAAGATCTTTAATTTGGTGCATGCTTAAAGGAACACCACTAAATTAAATGTACTTTATTATCATTTATTAGTATGTAAAATGATCAACCACAAGTTTTTTAAGTGGAATTTCAGCTCCAAATCAACGAGAGAAAATACAATAATATTTTAAGCCATTCATCTAATCAAAATTATTAAATTTAGGTGAAATCCAATCCAACCATCCACTAAAATTATAAAATCTAGGTGGAGTCTAAACCAATCAAAATATTTTTGAACTGAATCTATTTTGTGCATAAATACAGTAGTTTTTTTTCAACACTTATAAATGATTAGTTAATTGTACTAAGAGTTGTTAAATCAAAATAAAACATTTAAATTTTTAAATTTACTATTTCTTATTTAAATTTAAAAATAATGACATAAATTTCCATGTTTTGTTAAGTGTAACACCAAAATTATATCGCTTCAATAACTTAACTGTTGAATTTTTAACCACAAAGGAACTAAATTAATGGTATATGTTACTCCCTTTATTTTATTTTTATTATAAGTGGTTTTAGAAAATAAATTTGTATCATAATATTAGTCACTTTACAATTTCAATGAATAATTAATAATATTTTTTTATCATATTCTTAAATATTTATTATCTTTTCTTTTTTTTCAATTGTAAATTTATCTTTCACATATCATTAATGAAAAATAATTTTAATCTTTATAAATTTTTATTTTCGTACAATAATTATAATAATTTTTTAATATATATGAAAAGTGAAAAATAACTTGTAATAAAAAACGGAGATAATATATAAAATAAATTTAATTAATATGTAATTTAAATCTTCTAATCTCAAATTAACCAATGCCTTACGTAATTATAAAAAAGTGAATTAATGTGGATGTCAAAATCATAAAGTAGCAGGTGAATTCTTAAGTAGTGAAAAATCCCTATGAATTATTCTGCACATTTTATTTCTATGTCGACTTAAAAATACTTAAGTAGCGTCTGTTTCTAGAATATGCTATTATTCTATTCAGTAAGGAATATTTGATAAACATTTCAAATAATTAGATTAATGTATGTGCCAGTTTTAGACTAAAACCATTTTGCATCACAAATTGGAAAATATGAAATAATTCTAATTCTCTCTCCTAGGGTTTCAGACACGGAGAATAAGTACTGTATAGCTTTATGAGATTATAACTACTATGTACATAAAATGAATAAATAAATAAAAATTATTATAATTAGTATATAATGATAAGATGCATTCATGCAATTATTATTGTTTAAGTGCTTCACACTAATCCTGCACTAAAGATTAACTGTTTTGGAGTAATGCCTTTTTTAAATGTATAAAAGTGTAGTGGCGCTTTTAATCTCAATAAATGAAGTGTATAGATATGGAAATGGAAATATAAGGGATTATACAATATCTCAATTGATGCATGGGTCATATCAAACTCTTCAAAAATAGTTTATGACTTTCAACATGAATCTGAATTATGGATTATTCTTAATGCAGTTAAGCTAGAAATAGAATCACATTCAATGTTAATTTGTTCTTGTGTTTGATGGGTGAATAAAGGATAACTATTCCATGCACTCATCGAGTTGAGGCATTCACGGCATTTTTTCCAGTGTTAAAAATTAAGATTAAACGTTTAAAATTTTGATGGTGAAGTGTTGATATTTACCCCGTCCCTCCTCCGTCCGATCAACTCTAAATTACAAAAATATCATTGTATATTAATTTTGTTACAAATTATCTTTATTAAGATAGTATATTATTTTAATAATTTATATTTTGGATTTTAATTTTAAAATATTTAAGTTTTGGTTTGGCCGCTTTGAGGGTCCAATAATTACGGCCCATAAAGCAAAATGACTAACTAGATTGCGTGCAAGACATGTATGCAATCCTAGATCAAGAAGACAGACTCTTGTATCTTGTGTCGATAGACCAGCGGACTGTTATAATCGTCATACTATCATACTATATAAAAGGGAGAACACGCCATTTCTAATGTAATTCAAATTTTAAATCTCATTCGCATTTTCTCACTCTCAGACTGATTTGGGTGTTAGAGTGTTAACCTTGCAGACCCACTCATTCTCCACCATATCAGAAGCTAGAGTCCACTATTGTGAACCACGTCAATTGTTCACAGATCAATTCTAGTTCCAATACGAAACAATGGCCTCGTCTATGAAAATCAACATCTGATTCCCATGTTTTTCACATTTTAAAATTCATCCCTCGATTTTCTAAATTGAAGCTTCCTTGACCTACAAATTCATATCTATTAAATTTGAATTGTAGGTCTCTATTTTCGATCTCCTCTGAAGATTAATATTGTTTCTCATATCTTATTTCAGATCCATCAATGATGGTAGGTTCCAGAGCTATTTAATCTATTGTACATCGTGAAGCAACCACAATTGTAGCAGCCACGATTCGAGCTACCAGGGATTCACCGCCTTTCCCTTAAAGCAGTGGCGATAAAGTCCTCATGGATTCTCCATACACTATGCCAAAATTGAATTTAGACATCGCCACATAGACAACGCTTATGCCCTAAGCGCTGCTATAGGTTTTTAGTAAAAAAAAATTAAAAAATTAGAGTAAGCGCTGCTAAAGGTATACTATAGACATCGCTTATTATAAGCGCTGCTATAGGCCTTACCATAGACAACACTTCCTTTCCCTAAGCGCTGCTATAGGTTTTCAGTAAAAAAAAAATTAGAATAAGCGCTGCTAAAGGGTATACCTTAGACAACGCTTACTAAAAGCGCTGTTAAAGGTGTGCTAAAGGGTATACCTTAGACAACGCTTTCAAGAAGCGCTGCTAAAGGCATTACTCTAAAGCGCTGCTAAAGCCTAAAGCGCTGCTAAAGGTAATACCTTTAGCAACGCTTCTTGAAAGCGCTGTCTAAGGTAATTAAATAGTTTCTAAATCCCTAAATTGGTTATCAGATTTCAAAAACCCCACTTTATACAAACGAAACCCCACACACCCAAAAAACGCTCCTGTTCATCTTCTTCTCCAACTCGTCTCCTCCCTCCTCACCGTCCAACCGTGGTTCATCTTCTTCTCCAACTCGCTTCCTGATTCGTTGTCTCGTTGCAAACTTCGGATTCTCCAGTTATACGAGGGCAAGGGCCAGAGGCACGTGAGGGTCCAGAAAGCTATTGTTGGGAAACGACTTACAACATCAGGCACACCACCATCTCCTCGTGAAGAAGAAGTTTCACAAAATCAGTTTCATCTAAGGTAAAATTTCTTCATCCTTCTATATTTTTTTCTATGGTTAACTCAATGTTGCATAAGTCAACACTTTCATCCTCTTCTAAAAAGACCAAGTTTTTATCCTCTCATGAGTTTATCCTTTGGTAGTCAATAAGTGAATTTTTATAAGATTATTCTTTGAAGAATAGCTTTCATGATTTCCATATCAATGTAATGAGATTGAATTTGAGAGACAACAGACAATAGTACACAATATACAAATGTACAAGTTATGTGTGACACACTAGTACAAGTCATGTGGTAAAATTCTTATTGTGAGTCCAAGGTTATGTAGAATTATCCTGCTATATAGTACAATGGGCCATAATAAATCTTATCTCATCATTCAAAATCCTTCAATGGTCTAATAAATGAAGCTACATATATTATTAAACACTCTCAGAATTATGCATAAATGGCTAAATTGTTGTTAGCTATTTAAGAAGACAAAGAGACAAAGTTATAGTCAGTTCTTTTTGATTAAAAAATTTAAGGTGTAAGTCAATTGGACTATAATATGTCTTATTGAAATGGTATTCAATTGGATTATAATAAAAGTCTCTCAAATGTGAGAGGATTGGACATTACTTTGGATTATGGGGGTGATCATGGATAAGTTCCAAGTGTTTATCTCTCTTCCCTTATCTCTATATCTCCGACACTTTAGTTTAAATTGGATTTTATCTAAAATTTATAAATAAAAATATTAAACTCTAACACAACTCAAACCTCCCTCTTATTCTTATGTTTTTCTCTCCTTTAAGTCGATTTATATTTGGTTAGATGTTTGGTTTCATGAAGAGAGTAGTGTTCAGGTTAACACATCCTCTCTTACTTCTTCTCATTACTTAATAGTAAGTCATATCATTGATCTTGTAATAAGTAATTGATATACATTGTTGGCAGAAGGTGTATCTCTAGTTTCCCTTACATAACCTGCTGCTCTTAGTCAAGGGTTTTATGATGTATTTCTTCCGTATGGTAAATCATTTTAACATGGAGTATTTGAAAAAAGAGGAATCCAGAACTTTGGGATGACAAACATGAACCTGTTGATGGAGTGATAGTTCGAACATAATGTATGCTTAGCTCATGTAGACATGCCTGCAAGGAACAAAGGAATCACATCATGTAAATCCTCCATCTAATATTCAACTTAGTAATAGTAAAAAATAACACAAATCATGAATCTTCGAATGAGTTCACAACTAAGCTAATGTCTCTAAAATTGTAACGTTGACGATCATTGATTGAATATGTTATAGGACCACAATAGTAACATGAACTAGGCCTCTAAGGTTGGACCACATTCGTGGCTATGCTCCTTTCACTCACACGTTACAATCCTCATTTCTAGAATTATTCTAATCACATGTTTGATTTTTGTTGACAACACAGACTCTTTAAATTCATTGTACTCCCACCGCATTATACCGTTTTGTGCCCTAATTAGTGTTTTTGTTTAACTTAGATAATAGTTAAAACCATGGATAAAAAATGGATGTGTGTCGATCGATTGTCAAAAGAGTACGAGAATGGGGTATTAGAGTTCGTTAAGTTTGCTGTTGAACATGCTGAAGACCCGAATAGAATGAAATGTCCTTGCTTGGGTTGTTGTTATGTGGGTCGGGTTGATGCAGATGGATTGAAATCGCATTTACTAATGTGAGGAATTGATCGAAGTTATATGTGTTGGATATTTCATGGTGAGAAAAGCATCGAGAATGTTGAACCGGGGGTGAAAAGTAATGCGACCTATGTTTCGTACGACAATGCCACTGATACATTTGATTGTGATCGGGTTGAAGAGATTGCAGAAGCACTTGAAGAAGATCTTCAAGATTGTCCCAAAATGTTTGAGAGGTTGGTAAGCGATGCGGAGAAACCTTTGTATAAAGATTGCCCCAAATTCACAAGATTGTCTGCGGTATTAAAATTGTACAACTTAAAGGCGCGCAATGGATGGTCGGATAAAAGTTTCACACAGTTATTAGCCCTTTTGAGAGATATGCTTCCTAAGGATAATGTTCTTCCTAATCGAACCTACGAGGCCAAAAAAATGTTGCGCTCTATTGGCATGAGCTATGATAAGATACATGCATGTCTAAATGATTGTATTTTGTTTCGAAACGAATATGCATCGTTGAATGAGTGCCCAAAGTGCGGTTTGACTCGATATAAGAAAAAATTATCTCCAGCGAAAGTCTTATGGTATTTTCCTATTATTCTGAGATTTAGACACATGTTTCGTAGTGAAACCGATGCTAGACACTTGACTTGGCATGCCGATGAAAGAATTATCGATGGAAAGTTTCGACATCCGGAAGATGCACCACAGTGGAAGAAAATTGATAATGATTATCCTGATTTTGGAGGAGAAACAAGAAACCTTCGCTTGGCATTATCTACGGATGGAATGAACCCGCATGGTCTTCAAAGTATCTCACATTCCATATGGCCTGTGATTCTTATGATTTATAACCTACCTCCATGGCTATGTATGAAGCTCAAGTACATGATGTTATCTATGTTAATTTCTGGGCCTAAACAACCAGGGAATGACATAGATGTATACTTGAAACCTTTAATCGAAGATTTGAAGATTTTGTGGGAGAACGGTGTGGAGGTTTATGATGAATATAGGAAAGAAAGTTTCAATTTGAGGGCGATTTTATTTGGCACAATTAAAGATTTTCCAGCATATGGAAATCTATCCGGGTATAGCATTAAAGGTGAAAAAGCGTGTCCTGTCTGTGAAGATGGAACCGATACGACACGATTGAAACTTTGTCAGAAGAATGTCTTTCTCGGTCATCGTAGATTCTTAAATTCAAAACATCAATATCGTGGATGGAGAAAAGCGTTCAATGGAAATACCGAACAACATAGAGCTCCACCTGGATTGACAGGTGATCAAATTTGTGAAAAGGTGAAAGATGTGAGTATTCAGTTTGGCAAGCCTTTTGCACATAAAGTTGTCACAGGTGGGTGGAAGAAGAGGTCAATTTTTTTTGAATTGCCATATTGGAAATCTTTGTACGTAAGACATTTTCTTGATGTTATGCATATTGAAAAAAAATGTATTTGAAAGTGTTATTGGTACGTTAGTCAATATAAAAGGAAAGTCTAAGGATGGCCTTAAAGCAAGAGAGGACATGGTAGAGATGGGAATAAGAACTGAATTAGGACCCGTGAAGAAAGGAAGACGAACATATCTACTGTAAGTGCCCTGGCTGGAGAGTTGGCCTCATTTGTAAAACAAATAAGAAAGCAAGTTTACCCAGATCCCCTCAGTTGTTTTAATATGTGGTGTTGCAGAAGTTCAACATCTGGACCAACATGTTGTGTAAAATGTCACAACATCAGCATGTGACATCGCGCCTGAAACTAAGTACTGATGTTATATGTTGAATGTTTGTAACAGCTGTGACTTATAACCTAACTATCCTAAGTGATCTAAATTATGGAAGAGGTTATTTGTTGTGTTGAAAAAGTTCAACATCTAGGAAAACATGTTAGATGTAATGTCAGGACATCTGACTTGACATCACGCCAACAGAATTGATAATTCAGTTACAGTTCTGGTACCTAAATACTCTGAGAAAATATGTGGCGTTTCCTGTGAAGATTCAATCAGAATATTTGAAGAAAATACTGTTTCTAAATATGGAGACATTTTAGGAACTAGAAGATTGAAGACCTTGATTATAGGAGAAGTTTGCTGCTGAGTTGTAACAGCAAGGAGAAAAACTTGCTGAGTTAGGTAATAGGTTATAAATAGCAGAGTGTAACCTAGGGTTTAAAGATACACACAATGTAACATTAGGGGTGTTTTGTCAGGTAAACCTGTCGGTCTGTGGCAAGGTTACCATGTATGTAACTCGAAACCTGTAGGTAAGAGTTTGAGTGTTCTTGGATGAAGCTGTGAAGCAAGTCTAAGTATTTCTGCATTACTTCATATTCATTGTAATGTAGGAAACCAAGTGGGAGGGCACTGCTTCTTGAGTAGGAGTAAGACTTCTGTTGTTGCGCCAATAGGAATGGAAACTGGTAGGTTTCTATCTAGGAGTTCCTAGGTATAGGTTGCACTGGGTAGATGATTAAGTGAAGGATGGGAACTTGTAAAGTTTAGTCCTGAATTAATATTGCTAATAGTGGATCTTCTTCCTGGCTTGGTATGCCCCCAGAGTAGGTGTGTTTCACCGAACTGGGTCAACAACTGATTTGTGTTTTTACCTTCAACACTTTATACTTCTGTTTGTTGTATATCAAGGTAAAACTGTAATGTTGTAACAGATGATGTCTCAGAACATGTTAAGACATCATGCTGATATCTGTGCAGAAGAAATAGAACTGCAAAGGCTGTTTACTCTCTGCTGATCATGTGCAACAGATGAACAGAATTAGGCACATTGGTGTTCCATCCTCTGCACCTTCAAAGTAGGTCTGGCACAGCATGGTTAAACTGTGCTTATGTTACTCTTCAGTACTAAATCATAAAAATTGGATATCCACCTTCCAGTGTATTTATTATGTCATATCAGATGTTTAGACATCAAGTATAACATCTGAAGACTGGCATACACCAGAATTTCAATTGGTATCAGAGCAGGCATCCTGTTCTGTTTCTGGATGAGATCCATGGGTGATACTTTGTGGTATCTACAAGGTCAATTGTAGTACTGAAGATTGTAACCTGGAATGGTTTGCTATTTCCCTGAATGGTCCCTTGAAGTGGGAGGATTGACTATTCTTGACAGGAATTGTGTGTACCTGTTTCTGGTGATTGGCATTTGGCATGGTTGTGTGATAGCTGCTCCAGGTTTGATTTATTTTCAAACTAAGGATGTGTGTACGCCTGAAGTTGTGTGTAGTAGTCATGCTAGGTTTGAACCATAATCAGACTTGGTCTATTTTTGAAGACTAGTCTGGTGGAGTGTGTGTGCAAAGATTGGGGTGTATTATGTTCTTCCGCTGTGCAATACCTGACAAAACTCAAGCTCTGATGTGTTTTCCCCTCTTGTGGATTGAAGACCATTGTACTCAAGAATTCAACATAAACTATTGAAGATGTCACAGATACTCGAGTCCTCTCAAGTCCACTCATGAAGACGTTCTTCGTTCAGGATGATAAGAATCACATAATCACGGATTAGTGTTATATGAAGACCTTGAAGAATTTCAAGGATGTAGCTACTAGTTGAAGAGCATATGTTTCGGGTGTCAAACAAAGGGATACCTTTGTTTGAAACCTACTCCTGACTTGGAAGAGGAGACATCTGCGTGTGCAAAGTTGACAATGGTAAAGACAACTATGTCTGTGTACTCCCGAAGGTTACTTTAGGAGTCAGAACTCTAGAAGTAAAGCTGGTTGAGATATGACATTGATCAGGGCTGAGCAATTGTTTCCTGAAGTACTATGGTGTGAAGAAAGATAAGCTCACTGGTTAATAAAAGCCAATGTTGGTGCAGCACTATTGCTCCTTCATAGAAGTAGATTGGGATCATGAGTCTTGAATATGAAGACTCAGAGTTTGGTTAAGGAATAGCTCTTGGAGTTAAGTAGATCTGGTAGGGATGTCATCTGTCATGTCGAGACGTTTGTGCACATGCATGGATATTTGAGGGAGATTTGGTTAACCTCCTCACATTAGTTCAGCCTGGTGTTTAGCTAGCTGTTGACCTATGTCACATGGGTTCTGGTTGTTGTGTGACATATTTGCAAGGAAGGATTCATCTCTCTCATTCCTAATGATGAATCTGATCTGGAAGGAGTCTCAAGTCGGTTGAAGTAAGTAGAGTTTGTTCAGAGAAAATTCTATTTTCTTGAGGCAATGGTGGCAACCTAGATATCTCAACTCTTTGGTCTCTCAAAGAAAGAGCTTGCAAGAAGAAGATATTAACACACGAAGAGTATGTCAAAGTATTCAAATGGTGAAAGTATCTTACTGAATAATAGGAAGGATCTATGATCAATTGCTATTAGTGACAAGTACAAGTACCTAATTGATTATCCTTGGAGTTCAAGATAACTGATGTTCTTAAAGATGTGGGAACATTCCTTCTTCTAGACCCTGTGAAGAATCACAGGAAGAGTGATACCTTAGATCTATCTCCTTGGTGACAGCAAAATTGTTTGATCCTTGAAAAGGTTTCCTGGAAACATGTTCAGACTTAAAGAAGAAGAAGACATCATGATCTTGATGATGGTCACTGGGATTAGTCTGGAGCTGAATTCAACAACTAGATGTTATAACATAATGCTGCGACATTTGGTTCAACATCAGATTCTTGCTTGGTGAAGTGGCTCATCAACTTAAGTTAGGATGATCTACGAAGTTGAGATTAGATCCTCCAAAAGGATCGTCTCTTTGCAGCTCTTTGGAGTTGTTACATGTTCTTGTCTCAGTGTATCTAAGCCTTTTGTGATAACTTGTAGCCTGAAGTTCAAATTTCAATTGGAAGATCAGAATATCTCTGGAAGAAGACTGATAAACATGAAGGTGACATTTGATAATCAAACAGTGAATTCTGAGAATCAAGATAATCAACATATGACAGCTGATTATTATCGAGAAAATTTGATTCACAGTATGAATGCGTTCAAACAATATTGTTGAACAGAGGGTGCGCTCTTGAAGACATGAAGATGCGTCTTATGTTTTCCATTCATCAAGGGGTCTTATTTACTTTACTCAGAAGCTGTATTGAAGGTCTAACTGAGTATTGAATGTGTCCTACTTGTTCTCATGAGGAGAAGTGATTGTCCCTAACAGGGGGAGTATTGGTTTGTACAAAAGGTCTTCGTCAAACTCGTAGGATATAAAGTGTGACACCTTATTAACTATTGGAATGATGTGTTCAAAACTGAAGAAGACTATGTCTGACCGAATGTCATCACATTGGTAATGACATTGTTCCTAATTTCCTCTAAAACTACAGACAGGAGGAAAATTGGATGAAGTATGGATTATTATTAATAAATCCACGTGTGTACAGTTGTATGACTCAGAGGGAGTAACCATTCTCCTTGAGAAAATGGTATGGCTTCAAGCTGTTAATCTGAAATTAGCAGAATGCATGACGACATAAGATTTGAGCATGTTTTCATCTACTAAGAAAACAGAGCTGTTGTGCCTCATTATGAAACAGTTTAGTGAGCTGGAATGTTTAGGTGATAACTTGTCATCTAATAAAGGTATTATATAACTAATGCAGAGTGTAATATACCAACGATGTTTCTTGGAAAGGGGATCCTAAGACAAGGGAGTAGTCTGTTCTAAAAGACAAATGTCTGTTTTAAAAAGGCATCCTGACATGGTCAAAGGGTCAAACCCAAGGGTAGGTACCTGCATTAAAACCAGTCCTAGGGTACTGAAACTATCAGAATAAAGTACCAAGATCGTTACTATCTATGCCAAAATTGCATTATTTATAAAGACTCTCTCTAGTCTTTCTCTTCATCAGAGGGTTTCAGCAATATGAAGTTTGTTAGCATCTGGGAAAATTGTGCATGGGTATGGATCTGTATGGGCAGTCTTTGTCAAATTCTGGCCAAAAAGGGGGAGAAAGATAGGGACCCAGTAGTCTCCGGCGAGACTCAGGAGAAAGCAACACACGGCAATGTCCAGCAAGACTCAGGTGAAGGCAACATGATCCCTAAGTAAGTAACTTTGGTTGTGTCTTGTGTTCTGAGTTAAGAGGATAGTTGTGACTTGTGATCTGAGTTACATGATCACAAGTAATAATCTTGAGAAAAGAAATCCTCTTGGGGCATCGATGGAGTGGAGTTGCTCACAGTTGACGACAGAGGTTTGTTGTTTGCTCAAAGGACATCAGCCTCTACAAAAGAAGATGTTAGACAAGATGTTGTAACATCTCAACTGTGTTGTGGCCTGGTCCCAAAATACAACTTGCACTTATTTGTTTTAGCCAAAATTTGCCAAAGGGGGAGATTGTAAGTGCCCTGGCTGGAGAGTTGGCCTCATTTGTAAAACAAATAAGAAAGCAAGTTTACCCAGATCCCCTCTGTTGTTTTAATATGTGGTGTTGCAGAAGTTCAACATCTGGACCAACATGTTGTGTAAAATGTCACAACATCAGCATGTGACATCGCGCCTGAAACTAAGTACTGATGTTATATGTTGAATGTTTGTAACAGCTGTGACTTATAACCTAACTATCCTAAGTGATCTAAATTATGGAAGAGGTTATTTGTTGTGTTGAAAAAGTTCAACATCTAGGAAAACATGTTAGATGTAATGTCATGACATCTGACTTGACATCACGCCAACAGAATTGATAATTCAGTTACAGTTCTGGTACCTAAATACTCTGAGAAAATATGTGGCGTTTCCTGTGAAGATTCAATCAGAATATTTGAAGAAAATACTGTTTCTAAATATGGAGACATTTTAGGAACTAGAAGATTGAAGACCTTGATTATAGGAGAAGTTTGCTGCTGAGTTGTAACAGCAAGGAGAAAAACTTGCTGAGTTAGGTAATAGGTTATAAATAGCAGAGTGTAACCTAGGGTTTAAAGATACACACAATGTAACATTAGGGGTGTTTTGTCAGGTAAACCTGTCGGTCTGTGGCAAGGTTACCATGTATGTAACTCGAAACCTGTAGGTAAGAGTTTGAGTGTTCTTGGATGAAGCTGTGAAGCAAGTCTAAGTATTTCTGCATTACTTCATATTCATTGTAGTGTAGGAAACCAAGTGGGAGGGCACTGCTTCTTGAGTAGGAGTAAGACTTCTGTTGTTGCGACAATAGGAATGGAAACTGGTAGGTTTCTATCTAGGAGTTCCTAGGTATAGGTTGCACTGGGTAGATGATTAAGTGAAGGATGGGAACTTGTAAAGTTTAGTCCTGAATTAATATTGCTAATAGTGGATCTTCTTCCTAGCTTGGTATGCCCCCAGAGTAGGTGTGTTTCACCGAACTGGGTCAACAACTGATTTGTGTTTTTACCTTCAACACTTTATACTTCTGTTTGTTGTATATCAAGGTAAAACTGTAATGTTGTAACAGATGATGTCTCAGAACATGTTAAGACATCATGCTGATATCTGTGCAGAAGAAATAGAACTGCAAAGGTTGTTTACTCTCTGCTGATCATGTGCAACAGATGAACAGAATTAGGCACATTGGTGTTCCATCCTCTGCACCTTCAAAGTAGGTCTGGCACAACATGGTTAAACTGTGCTTATGTTACTCTTCAGTACTAAATCATAAAAATTGGATATCCACCTTCCAGTGTATTTATTATGTCATATCAGATGTTTAGACATCAAGTATAACATCTGAAGATTGGCATACACCAGAATTTCATCTACCACCTGCTGCTTATACTCTATCTAGAAAGGAAAAGAAAACATTGTGTAAGTTTCTGAGTGAAGTTAAAGTTCCAGAAGGTTACTCCTCAGACATTAGAAGACTCGTGTCCATGAAAGACCTCAAGTTAAAGAGTCTGAAGACACATGATTGCCATGTCATAATGGAACATTTTCTACCAATAGGTATACGTTCTATTTTGCCAGAAAAGGTAAGAAGCGCTATAACTAAATTGTGTTTTTTTTTCCAGGTCAATTTGTAGTAAGGTGATCGATCCTGAGATCTTACCAGTATTACAAAAATAAATCATTATTACTCTATGTGACCTTGAAATGTATTTTCCTCCATCATTTTTTGACATTATGGTACATCTTATTGTTCATCTTGTGAAAGAGACACAATTGTGTGGACCAACTTATATTAGATGGATGTACCCTGTTGAACGTTATATGAAAATATTAAAAGGGTACGTGAAAAACCGAAGTCGTCCAGAGGGTTGTATCGTTGAGCGATACGTTATTGAAGAAGCGGTTGAGTTTTGTACTGATTTTTTGTCCAATGTGCAATCCATTGGACTCCCCAAATCTCATTTTTTCGAGAAAAAAAAAAGGTAAAAAAATTAATTGGAAATGAAATTGTGACAGTATCAAGGGATGAACGGGATCAAGTGCATTTGTATGTTCTGCATAATGACACTAAGGTTGAGCCGTTTTTTGAAATGCACAAGGCTATACTCCGAGGTGAGAATCAAAGTAGAAATGAAAATTGGATAGTACGAGAGCATAATCAAAGTTTTATACAGTGGTTTAAGGATCATATATATTCAAAGTTTCATTCAGATCCCGCTTCAATATCAGACAGGTTGAGATGTTTGATATATGGTCCAAGTTCGATTGTGTTCTCTTATAGAGGATACGGAATTAATGGATACAAGTTTTATACCAAAGAACAAGATGAGAAAAGTACCATGCAAAATAGTGGTGTCACGGTGGTATGTGAAGCAATGCACATTTCTAGTATGAAGGACTTAAACCCCAAATATGAAAATTTGTCATATTTTGGGGTTATCAATCACATCTGGGTGTTTGATTACGAGAAGTTTCAGATTCCTATCTTTGGTTGCAAGTGGGTACATACTAGTGGCATACGAATGGATAAGTCAGGGTTTTTGCAAGTGGATCTTAGTAGGGTGGGGTACAAAGATGAGCCTTTTATTCTAGCCTCTCAAGCTAAACAAGTGTTCTATGTCACAGACCCGAAGAGTACGAAATGGTCTATAGTGCTTTTATCTAACAAAGTGATTGATGATAAAAGTGTGGATCAAGTTGATGTTGATGTTGAGAATGAGTCGTATATTAGAAGCGATCATGAAAATACTACAGCGGATGAATCATATATCAGAAAAGATCATGATGAGGGAATTTGGATCAACCCCTCCGTCCGCGTTCTTAAGAGACAAGTAATTCGGAATCCAACCAAGAAAAGAAAGAGATGTTAGTGAAAGAGGTAATATATATTCCTCCATACCTGTTAACACTTAGCAAACTTCTAATAAATTATATATTTGTCATTTTATATACTCAATTGATATTTGTCATTTTATATACTGAATAGATATTTGGAATTATATATTTGGAATTAAATATTTGTCATTAGATACTAATGTTTTTCTTTATTACAGGTTAGATGGCTAGTAACGAGGAGCACCCACATGATGATTCTATTAATGATGGAGACAATGATGGAGGAAAATCCAGTAAGGGAGTGGAAAAAGAAATAAAAAGAGGAAAAACTATTATGAAGAATATCATTCGTGATAAAGATAGAGGTATAAAATACGATGTGCATTGGAGTCCAAATGACCAATTAATTGAGCCTAACGGTTCTAAATTGACAAGTTACATTGGTACACTTGTAAGGAGAGAAATTCCAATAACTTGTGATGAGTGGAGAGATGATAAGCTGAATGATGCTAAAAACAAAATCTGGAGTGAGATACAGGTGCTTTAAATTATGTCTTTAAATTACGATTATGTACTTTAAATTATGTCTTTAAATTACTTATACTAACGCACTTTGTGTATGTTTTTTGTAGAGGTCTTTCAACATTGATGACAAAAGAAAAGATTATTGTCTTGGATTGGCCAGAAAAATACTAAGAGGGTTTAGAACATATTTAAACAGAAAATATCTTAGAGATGCCAAAAAAAAAATTGTTGATGCAGAGCGTCCAGCAGAATATGCGGATGTGATTTCAGTTAAAGAATGGGATGTTTTTAAAGCCAAACGGAAAACCCCAAAATTTCAGAGTGTAAGTGAAGTAAATCTTCAAAGAGCATTATCTCCCGCATATCCATACAAAAAAGGGCGTTTGGGATATGCACGATTAGAACAAAAAATAGTAAGTATTTACAAATTGCAATGATATACTTGTTCATCAATAGTTATAACTGAGCTTGTTTTTTGTGTTAATATGTAGTTAAAAGAGGAGAGTAATTCTGAAACATCTCTTCCGGAGCATGTTTTATGGAAGGCTGCCCGTGTGGGTAAGGATGGAGTTCTTAAAGAAGATGTACAACAAATTTTTGAAAAATGCGTAAGTATAAAATTAATTCTAATTAAATCAAAATTTTATTAACATATAGTATTAATGTTTTTCCAATATTCATATGAATTTCAGGAGAGTCTGTCTCAGTCTACATCTCCACCAGATGATTGCAGGAGCATACTTAGTCGAGCATTAGATGTTCGTGAGTATTCTGGTCGGGTGAGGGGTAAAGGACATGGGGTTACTCCAAGCTCCTTGAAAAAGAACAATCCAAAGACAAAATCTGCTAGCAATAAAGAACTGCAGGCAAGGTTGGATGCATTAGAAGCTGAAGTTCTTGAATTGAGGAAGGAAAAAGCAAGACAGTACCAATCAAAAAGGGAAGCTTCGGGTGTTAAAGAAGCTAGTGACATAGCTAGTGTCAATTGTGCAGCTCAACCGAGTATTCTCGAGGTACTTACATATATTATTATGAAATTAAATTAGTGTAATTTATTTAACTGACATATATACACATTAACGATGTCATATTTATTATTGATTTTAGGGCATTTCACCTTGTCAACTCTTTTTAGAGACACCAACTTATCGCATGGTTGGCAAGGGAAAAGTCCATAACACTCTGGGAGAAGTACTTCATCATAAACCGCTCCCTTCTGGATATTTGAAAGTGTCGATTGATATTGCTTTAGAGGAGGGTGCGTTATTACCAATCCCAGATGAAGTTTCGGATGCAACATTGGTGGGAGAGGCAATATGAGCGTTTGTTGCATGGCCGTCAAGACTCGTTCGCATAGATGATGAGGTATAATTAAAACCGTTATGAACCTTTTAGTACTCAAATTTTTTACGTTCGTTTTACTTACATTTTTTGCATGGTAATGTTAGACTCCTACAAAACCCAAACCAAAAGATAAAGGGATTACGCGGCCAAAGGAGTCAGTGACAGCAAAAAAACAGGTACAACACAATTATATGATATTTATGCTTAGATAATGTTAATTTGTCATCCTATACTTGACTACTCTAATTTTATGATATTTAGATTATTCCTGTTAAAGAGATTGAAGCTGTAAGTATGGGTAAGGAGCCTGTAATTAGCAACATTCCCACAGAAACAAAGAGTGTTTCTAAGAGGAACGGGGCTAGAAAGAAAACTACTTCACAATATAGGTCGTGCCTTCATACATTTATAAGCTTCACAACTATTTCGCAAGGTGGTACTTCTCTTATATCCCTGGATGAAGGGATTTATGGTTCTGAAGGCATGACATCAATTGGTAAGGAGGATTTGGAAGAAGTTTTTGGACACTTGACATTAGGCATGGCTGTTATCAATACATACATCAGCTATACTCCAATCAACTTTGTTTAATTAATTGCAGAATTTATTTACTCATTTCAATGAATAATTAATGTTAATGATGTTTTTATTTAAGGTTTCTGTATGACAAGTTGATTTGCCCGCGTGGATTAGAGTCCAGATTCGCTTTCATAAATCCCAACATTGTCCACGCAGGGTCAATCATCTCAAAACCAGATGAAGTAATAGAATTTGTGCTCAGTTTATTTATGGCCAGCAAAGATACAGAAAAATTGTTCTTTTTACCATATAATACTGACCCCAAGTAAGATTTTCATTCTAAATTTCCTCTATTATAATTTTTCGTTTTTTAACGTTGTGCAGAAAATTTCCATCTAACCTTTGTTTAATATTCCAGTGGACACTGGTTATTGGTTGCAATTAATCCTGTGAGAGAAATTATATATTATCTGGATTCATTGGGCAATGATTGGACAACATACCCAGATATGAAGAAGACAATTGACACGTAAGGGAGATTGTTCCAAAATATTACTGTGTATATTTAATTATTTATGTGCGATAGTTCTAAATATTCGTTATTATTTTATTATAGCATTCTACAAAGTTTTCGAGCACAAAGAGATATTCAAGTACCAAGGAGTAGAGTCAACAATATTTCTTGGATCAAAGTGGAGGTATAGATTTTCACAGTTTTGATTATATAGCGATGATACTTGATAAAACAAGTTAAGGTGTATATCTTGATGTATATCCATATTTTCTTTCCATGTGTAGTGTCCTCGTCAGCGCAATGATGTAGATTGCGGTTATTTTATGTTGAGGTTTATGAAAGAAACAATTCTTTTGGACCGATTAGAGATTTCATCCACAATATGAATTTCTAACTTAGGAATTATTTTCATATTTCTCATAAAATGACTTAGTATTTTAATTAAATCATACTATGTTATATTATTATATAGTACTTTGATGAATTCAAGTGTGCTTCATACTCAAAAGATCAATTGGATGAACTTATGGAGGATTGGTGCCAATTTGTTATGGAGTTGAGAGTTTTATTATAAGGTATAACTTTGAGTTTTGAGAATATAATATATGTCGTTATAGTTGTGTTACAATATTATTGTTTTTGTTGTTGTTATTTGGTAACTTGTATGAATTTTGATTTTTTGATTTTGTTTTAGGTTATATAGGTGCAGCTCGATGTAGAAGATAGAGTTATTTTGTAATTCATCGTTGATTTTGTTTCATTGTTGTATATAATAATGTTGTTGTGTATATTGTGCAAAGATGATTTAAGAGATGAATATTGATGTAGTTATAATATTGTTTCATTGTTGTATATACTAATGTTGTTGTTGTGTATATTGTGCAAAAAGGATTGAAGAGATGAATATCGATGTTGTTATAATATTGTTTCATTGTGGTATATACTAATGTTGTTGTTGTTGTGTATATTGTGCAAAAAGGATTTAAGAGATGAATATTGATGTTGTTATAATATTGTTTCATTGTGGTATATTGATGTTGTTGTTTGTTAAAATGTTATAATGAAGCTATAAATTCAGGTGCAAAAATGATGAGATTAAATTTGATAGGCAGCGTTTTGTTTTAAATGAAAAAAAATTATATTTAAAAAAATATTAAGGAAAAGCGCTGCTAAAGGGGGGGAATAGACAACGCTTTTAATGAGAAGCGCTGTCTAAAGTGATTGAAAAAAAAATATATTAAAAAAATAATAAGGAAAAGCGCTGCTAAAGGGGGGGGGGGGGGGGGGATAGACAGCGCTTTTCATGAAAGCGCTGTCTAAAGTGATTGAAAAAAAATATATTAAAAAATAATAAGGAAAAGCGCTGCTAAAGGGGGGGAATAGATAGCGCTTTTCATAAAAGCGCTGTCTAAAGTGATTAAAAAAAATATTAAAAAATAATAAGGAAAAGCGCTGCTAAAGGGGGGGAATAGACAACTCTTTTCATAAAAGCGCTGTCTAAAGTGATTGAAAAAAATATATTAAAAAATAATAAGGAAAAGTGCTGCTAAAGGGGGGGAATAGACAGCGCTTTTCATAAAAGCGCTGTCTAAAGTGATTGAAAAAAAAATTAAAAAATAATAAGGAAAAGCACTGCTAAAGGGGGGGAATAAACAGCGCTTTTACCAAGCGCTGTCTAAAGTTCCACATTAAAAGCATTGTCTAAAGTGTAAGCGCTGCTAAAGGGGTTCCTAAGGGGGGTACCTATAGCAGCGCTTTTGAAATTACATAAGCGCTGTCTATACCTTTAGCAACGGAGGTTTTAGCAGCGCTTTTAAGCGTTGTTAAAGGCCTAAAAAAACGTTGTCTAATCCCTTGTTTGGCATAGTGATATGCATTGTCTCCTCAAGATCATCTCCAATCTAGGACATCTCAAAGAGTATTTCAACCTCTCCCATTTTTACTATCCTCTTCGCAGTTCCATCCAGGGAAACCATCACCCAAGCCTCTAGTGTCACTAATGGTACCTGGACCAGAAGTGCTCCCTGGTTTCTAGCTATTGCTAGCTAACATCGGTGTACAAGGTACTAACAAATTTCTGAATAGTGTTTACTATATGGTTCGACAACAGAAAGATTACTTTGCATCAAAGAAAGCTTACACCATGTAAATCAGAAGAGTAACATAGTAGAAGATGTTGTATCTCAGAGGAATCAAACTGCCCTCCCCAAACCGATAACATCTTGGCGTGAAGCGACTCTGAAAAATTCCAAAATTACATAAAATACGTAGGCACTTATTAACTTGTTTTATAAGAAATCAATCTAAAACAGGTGAAAAGGCTGAAAAAACCACCAAGCAACGTGCAAGACATAGCCAAGACTCTTTCCTACAAGCAAGGCTCGATAGGCCAGGAAGGATCATAGACACACTAAATGAGCACAAGCGGTAGAAAACATCAAAGTTAAGTTACTTCTGGTGAAGGAAGGGTTTATGCGTTAGTCAAAGATGGGAGGTGCATCTAGAGAGCTAGGGAGGTTGTGAGAAAGTTTCAAGATAACTCACATTTATTAACAAGGAAGAAAGTAGGGGTGCTAGACGAAGATGAGTGGCACTCCTAGCAAGCCTACCTTTCTCAAGCCTATAAATGAAGGTGCCATATTCAATTCAAAGAGAGTTTCGGTGGACACAAGATAGTACAAGATGTAAGTAGGCTTACCTTAAATCTCTACAAGAGAGAACGAGGAGAGGAAGATTGAAGGCGGGAGCACTGCTCGAGGGATCCCTACAAATGTTGTTCAACCTCTTTCTTTTAGGGTTTAAGTGTAAAGCTACGATGAGTAAGTGTAGCTAATTCTATTTTGTTAGGGATAGGTGTAGTCATCATTATACTCATGTGTTAATTAAGGTCATGGTGTTTAATGTAATTCTACTTAATCTTTAATATTGATGATTCTTCGTACTTAATGGTTGTTTTGGATTAACTACCTTAAGCATGTTCTCATGTTACAACTTGACATTCAAGATGTGTTGGTCGTTACTAGATCTAGTTCTCCATCTATTGAATGATAATGCCTAGAGATAGGGTTAGTTTTAATATTCACATGAATACTAATCATTGATATCTTTTTCCAATGTTGGAACTTAATATTGTTGTATTAGTTAATAGGGCGAGAAATCATCTATTAGGTAATACAGTTGATCTCACGTTGTTGGATTAGAGATGAGTTACAATGAGAAGAACAAATGGGAGTGTTAATAGCTTAGTAAACGAGTATACTACTGACCAATAATTATACATGAGGATAAGGATGATGAAGTCTAACCCTATCAAGTTTTATCACTATTAATACCAAAATCTCAATTTATTTTCTATCATCTTATTTTTTGCAACTATACAACCTTTTGATTAGAATCAAGAAAAATATTAAAAAAAAGTCTTTAAAACATAATCAGTCTCTATGGATACAATAATATTTCACTTTCTATTTTCAGTACAACAAAATGTCGGTGCTGTCAAGGAATGGCATTACAACCCGATTTTGATGAGCTTTCACAATTTTGTTAAGGCCAAACCTAGTGAAGACACGCCACTAGTTAAATTATCTTGGGTGCAAGGCCGAAGAGTACCATTTCATAGAGATGACATACATACTTAAATTGAAGATCGATATGAGGAAAACTTAAGCAGATTGTGCCCTTTTGCAATACATGTTGTGAGTTCTCTAGTTTTGGGATTGACATTAATTTTTGTAAAACAAATAAGAATCCAATATGTTAGATATGATGTATTAACTTGCTAACAAGAACATGTTAAGCAAGAAGTCTTATTCTATGTTGGAACATGTTGAGATGAGAAGTTCTCATCATCTGGAGCAACATGTCGGATAAGATATCATATGCAAGTCATACGACATCGCGCCTAAGCTGAGCTAAACAGTTGGATTCTGTTATGACTTAATAGATGCAGAATATTCTAGGAATATTATACAATATTATGTGGCTTTAATTTGTAGGTCAGGAAGAATCAAGAAGAATATTGACTTTCTAAATATGGAGATAATTTAAGAAGATTTTATTGGAGACCTATTTTATAGCAATATATTTTGCAGGTTTGTAACATCCAAAGAGCTGTGATTTGAAAGCCCAAATCCAGTTGGGTATAGGTTATAAATAGAAGCATTGTAACCTAGGAAAGGTACCATCCGAGAATTAGAAAGATGTAATCATTAGGGCTATCTATAAGTCACTCTCTAGGAGAGTTGGTATGTGTCACCCATTCGACATGTGAGTTGGATTGTGTTCCTTGGATATCAAGGTTCTGTTCTCACTCAGAATCCTATAGGTAATGGGTTGAGTATTGTTCTTGGAGGAAGCTTGTAAGCAACTCCAAGTTGTGTTCTTAGTCAAGAGTCTTGACTAGGTATTACCATGAAAGTGTGTCTTCTATTTTGCTGTCATGGAAGTGTATCTTCCTGTTTGTCCAAATGCTGTTTGTGATTGATAAGGAATTGAGGAAGGCCTCATATCTAGGTGAGTCTTAGATCGAAGTATATAATGAGTAGTGATTAAGTGAGTAGGCCGTAAACTGTTATGTTTGTTGTAGGATCTATGAATTGATATTATCATAGTAGACTTGTCCCTAGCTTGGTATGCCCCCAGAGTAGGAGAGTTACTCCAAACTTGGTTAACAATTCTTATGTGTTGTTTATGTTTTCAGTACTGGTTTTAATTGTTTATACCTTACTGTAATGTCTAAGTCAGATCAGATGTCTCAACATGTCATAGGACATCTGAGTTCTGTCATTCTAGAACTTCAATTGGTATCAAAGCAGGCGTCATGTCTGTTTCTGGATGAGATTTGAAAGGGATACTTTCTGATTTATGAGAAAGGTAGAAGGTTTCTACTGAAAAGCTGTTTGAACTTGGATAGTTCATATTATTGTTTGAATGTTCCTTAGAAGTGGAGAATGGATTGTTCATGATAGGATGTGTATTGGACATGTCCGTTGTTTTCAGGCTTGTAGCTTTGGTGGAGAGTTGTTGTGTTTTGGTTGCACCTAGATTGTTGTTGTTGTGTGCAATATGTTCTTCCTGAAGACTGTTGAGGAGTTTTTGTTGTTGTATTCTGCTGCATGGTATATGTTGCAACCCTGGTTATTCCTTGTGCTGCAAGATTATAAAGGATATTAGGGTTTGACCTCCTCGGCAGGTTTGGTGGGTGATGATGTAGGTTGTGTAAGACAACCTCAACTAACTCTGTGAAAGTGCCAATGATACTTGAGTTTTATCTCTCAAGTTCACTCATGAAGGCATTTTTGATGGGTTGTTTACAAAATGTTAGAGCCATTTATTTTGGCGTCTAAAAGAGTCTTCTTAATTCTTGACCTAATTAGGAAAGTGACTATGAGTCTTGATGTGTTAAGTGTAGATGGAGCTTGAAATTTTTTTGAAGGTGATCAAGGGATGTTTTTGTTTTTTTGAAATCAGTAATGGCTTCAGAACCAAGTTCAGTGTTGTGTTCCAGAAGTAGGGAACTGATGTCCTACCATATGTTGGGATATCATGTCAGCAGATGTGGAGCTTCCTGTTGATTAGCAGATTCTTTGGGTGTTAAACAAATGTGTAATGACCATATGTGTTTGAAACTTACTCCTGATTTGGAAGAGGAGGCATCTGGGCTATGTATCTAAGATGTGCTATCCATAAAAACATGTCTTAGATTGGTGGGATGGTTGAAGGTTGATCAACCAATTGGTTACTTCTTGGTTCAGTTTATTTCTGATCCAAGTAAGTAGAAGTGGAGAGGATGAACTCTAAAAGAGTTGTGTTACCTCAGCCAGGATCCTTGTACATAAAGGTCAAATGTCAAGGACATTCTCTCTGATATCTGGTGGATCCTTCTGATTAAAGGAGCCAAAGTCATGGAATCTTGTTTGTGGCCTTAGAAAAGATTCTGGTTTTATTGAGAGAATTTTGTGTGGGTGAGCACTAACCTCATGTTGTGCTGCTACTTAGGAGAAGAATGTATAATTCTCTAAGTGGTGCCTAGTAGTTGTTGAAATAGAATCTCCAATCTGGAGTTGAAGATTCTTGAAAAGATGTTAGATATAATGTCTTGACATCTGTTTGTTGAGAATTTATTTTTCTCAACATGTTTGGATGGTATTTCTGATAAACAGGATATAGGTTATCTACTCTAACTTGATATTTCTTATCGATTCTATGAGAGCGTGGAACTCTTGTTATGTTTAGGGGAGTATGAGCATTGGAGATGCATCAACCTGAGTTCAGTGGTTGACTGGTGTCTTCATCTTGAAGCGTGATCTAAATCACCTAGGATTAGCATTTCAAATTTGTGTCTGGAATAAGGAGAAGTTGCTGAAGTTCAGTCATGTGGTGTCCTCACATGATAGAACATTTATCTTTGCAAGGATATGGCATCCTTGTGGGAAGCAGACTTAGTCTGAAGAGTCTGCTTATGGCATATAATGATCATCAAATGCCATGTTTGTTTAAGTCTTCTCCAGATACCTGTTAGAGGTAATCTCCTATTCAGTTGCAAAAGAATGATGTTTGCCTCAAAGTTAGAAAGGAGGTCTGAATATTATGCTTATGAGAAGAAGATGTTTGAGGTGTGCATGCTCTGCATGGTTTTATGAACTGATCTTGACGGGTGATCAGCTACTGCTGGTTGATTCTCTTATGGTTTCTTCAAGAGTGATGCATGGATTACTATGGTGTTGTCTCCAAAACCATAATTAAGGGTGAAATCCATATGGATGAGAGTGATGTCAGAAAAAGGTGTTGGAACATCATCTCAGGTGGTTGTTTCTTCAGAAGGAAGCTTGGTTTAAAGATCATGGGGTGAATATTGTTTTTCACCATTGGATACCTAAGTTGGAATGAATGACCATGATGGAGTATAAAGTCCAGTCTCTGATCAAGTCTGGAATGTTGACAAGAATCCTCTTGTGTTAGGAAGGATGTCAGATTACATGTCCTAACATTTATTGAAGGGAGGCATCATCAGCAATTTGTATGTGAGGAAGGTTTCCTCTAATGACAAATACATTGACCGGAGTTGGGTATCAGTATGATGAAGATGTGCAGTTAACTAATGGTAACAACCTTGTCGGGAGCTAGGCAATTATCTGATGTTGGTGTGAATCTGCTTTCTGAGTTGTTGGTTCAGAAATTTTTCGAGAGTTTATTTCTCTCTATGGGTTTCAGGTGATTATGATAACCTGAATGAGCTGTAGAAGGTGCGATATTTTGATATCTACTTGGGAGCTTCTTGAAGGACTTCTCTGCATAATAAGTTCTTTAAATGGTGTTTAAAAATCATGGTGGTTGGGTTCTATGCTATGAAGTTGATGTCCTAAATGATGTTGTAACATCATGTTGGGTTGTGTTTGGAAGATGTTTAGGATTGGGCATATGGAGTTGGATGCTCTAGCAATGTTGTCAGAAGTGACTGTTCTGACTATGTGGATTAGAATGTGAAAATTTTGATCTTACCTACAGTAGTATGCTTGGTAAATGCATGACTACTATGTTGAAGAATTCACAAGTATCAACAAGTGCTTGTGAATGTAAAAGGCAGAAGACCAGGATCAAATATAAGTAATCTAATCAAGAAGATTATGGAGATGTGTTTTTATTCTGTTGCACATAACCCTAGGAATCCGTGGGTTAGTCTGGATCTCAGTAAAGCTTTTTAAAAAAACTGAGAATTTGTGAAGAACGAGTTTCTTGTGAAGCAAGAAATTTGTGTGTTTTGACATGTGAGTGATGTCAAACCAAGTATGCATGACATCCTGCCAAATTAAAAGGTCATGATATTGTGTGGATTTAAGAGGACATTTATCAGATATTTCCTTAATGAAGGGAATAAGGAGCTAGAATATCTAGCTCAGGTTTGTGTTCACAATGTGTGAATGTGTTCAGCAGGTGTGTTCATCCTGAGGCTTGAGGTGGTTTCCTTCCATAATAAATTTCTTATAGTGTTCAAGTGTTCTTCTTCAGCAAGAGCGCTGGTTATCCATGACAAGAGGAGTCAAGTGACTGTCTATGGATTCTTGTTGCAACAGTGTAACGATTGGGGAAGCTTACGTGCTAATCAAGTTTATGGAGAATATTTTATGCCTGTAGTGAGGGTATGATGTCAGATAACATGTTGTGACATAATATAGTGATTGATGATCTTGAAAGGGCATGGTTGATTCAAGACACATGAAGCTGGGTGATTGAATTAGAAGTACATATATCTCTCTAGTGGTCAATAGTTTTGTCTGGGAGAATTTATTTTTCTCTGCAGATTTTGGAAGGACTCTTTGAGGGTCTTTATTAATGTGAGATGTCACATTTGTGATATTCTAATGTTTTTGGTGTATGTCACTAAGTCTAAGTGAAAGGAGAAAACTTTGATCCAGTTGAAGGCATTGTGTGTATACTTCAAAGCATATGTGGACAATGTTGTGAAGCCTTTTCGACTGATGGTCAAAATGTTGGTCACGGGTTTGTACATTTAAGAGAAAGAAGAAAATGTCTAACTAGGAATTTAAACAATCACAATTATAATATAGAAAGAGGTGCCTCCTACAGGACTTTAAACAGATACTTCGAGTGCACGCTCTTTATTTCCTACTTTACATGATTTCAAGAAAGCGGTAAATTCAATATTACAGAAATTGGTCCGAAAATATACCAAACAGATAGCAAAATTCGTAATAGCAAGCTCAACGAGTGTAAGGAACTCGGAATACGCCGCAAGATAGCATCAACAACAAGAAGTTTCAGAATAGAATGAAGAATGGTTGCAAGCTATAAGTGTATCCACCACCGAATAATGCTCAAGCGATTGGTATCCGAATCGGCTTCCCAAAATATGCACATCTCACAAAAGTGGTTAGCAAATAACAACAAAAATCAAATGTAACATTGAACATTAGTAATATGCATTGAAAATGAATTATGTACAAAGCAAAATGAACAAGCTACATGAAAAAAATTCAAGTACATGCCAAAGTAGATGATACAAGTCAATAGGAGGCAAAAACTGCAAAATCAGGAAATAAGCATAAAAAATTATCTTCTCGGAATTGAATGAAAATTACTTGGTAGCCTACAAACATGCCAATAGACTCAAAAATGAACTCGGTTAGTTGAAATTCCGACTCTAGCACGATTTTCAAAATGGTACAGTAGCAAAAGACGTGCTGAAAAGGTATCCAAAACTGAAAATAAAGTGTACCATAAGCTTTGGAATTTTGGAGAGAGTCGAATTTTATTAATGACAAGTGTAAAAACTCACCATAGTTAGAAAGTTAGAGCAAATTTATATTTATGTCAAGTTGGAACAAAATTAGGAATTGTGATATTTTCCATCAAACTCAAGTTTTTATACATCAAGAATGACTTGTAATGTTACTTGGACCCTATGGAAATTGTTACAACACTTAAAAATGACCTATGTTAGTAAGCAACACAAGCATGAACACAAACTAATCAATCAACATGTTATGGAAACTTGAGAATTAGTAAGCAATACATGAGAATAAAGTGAGATGAAATTGAACATTGGCAACACAAAGCTCAACATCGATATCATACCATAAGCAACAATATCAAGCGATTAAGTACCAAGAATCTAACTCAATTGTAACACAATTTGTAAACCAATTCCAATTCAAGTTTATGTCAAAAAAAAGTAGTGAATTGAAACCAATTTACAACTTATAGAAAATCAAAGTTTAAGTATCAAAATGCATTCCAATGCATCAAACTCCACAAAGTTCTCAAACAATTGATTGAACTAGTTGATATCAGAACATTAAAGAAAATCTTAACATCAATTTTTAACTCATGAGATTGATTGAACAAAACCTTTTTTTATTAACTTGTAAATTCAAGAACTCAACATAATCTCATGAATTGATTATCCAATGCCAATTTTCTTCAATATTTTGATATCAAGAATTCAATCAACTCACAAAAATTAGGATTAAATTAACCTAAGTGTTAATCTACATATTAATTCCTAATTCAATCCTTGAATTAAACCTAATTATAATCTAATTCTCGCTAATAAAGTCTCAATTAAACAATTAAAACTTCAATCAACAATAAAATCAAGAAAAACACTTATTCAAAAAAATCACTTATTCGGAAAAACGGTAAATTCATCAAAAACCCAGTGTAGAATCGAAGAGGAGTATTAGATGAAGAGATCATGTTGATCGGAATTTAAATCGGAGGAACGAAATGCAAGAAACAGAGGGAGGAGGAATCGGGTCAAAACGGCGGTAGAGGGGTTTTTCCAACGATAGTTCGGCCGGTGGCACAACGGCTGGCAGTTCGATGGTGGCTGGCCGGTGCTCCGAGGCGAACCAGTGATGAAGAATTCATGATGATTATTGAAGAATATTGTTGAAGTTGTTGTTGTTCTTAAGAGAAATTTGGACACCATAATCGCGCTCATACGGTACTCCAGCAGGGAGTTAATGGATTTTTCAGTGCATCCGAGACGACGGTTCAGCCAGTTTTTTATATGTATTTTCCAATGTTTAACTCTAACGGGTTCACGTATTCGGAGACCTTCCTTCAAGAATTTGCCTTCGGCCCGAACAAGGAAGTTGAAGAAGACATCGGGACGAATCCAATAGCGAAAGAACCACCTTGAGAAGGCATACCAAATTGGAGTTATAAATTTCTAAACGCCAGAAATACTGTTGATCGGTAACCCGAAAACTTAGTGACAAAATTATTTAACCGTCTTCAGCATATAATTGGCTCCCGACACGAACACGAAAAGGTGAATATAATAGGAATACGAACCCAGTGATCAAATATCAGCTCACAATGATACACTGGCCTAGAGTTATAAAATTCTGAAGTTTGCCGCGCCGAAATGGACTTTCAGCTTAAACAGTCCCAAATCAAATGAAACCTCTGGCTTCCCTCTACCATTCAAGACATGATAGAATACACGAGAATTAGGCATGGTGATAAATCATTCATTCACTGACTGGATTACGTGTATAAACTTTGAACGCCTCTGATAAGTAGTCGATGCCTTATAGAAATGCCTAGATCCCACGATAACAGGGCTTATGATATGAATGTATGTATATGATAATGAAACACAAGCCAACGTGAAGAGGGTAAATTTTAGGGTATAGCACACGAGTTCCACTTTTTCCCTCCTAAAAACCTGTTTTGGAAAAAAATTAATGAGGTTCTATTCCAAACAACACTTAAGTCCCTCATTTAAATGGTGCAAGGACCATAATACCCTTCTCTGTTAATTAAACCCAACTTAAGGAAACTGGCATTTTATTCATTTCCAAACATGTAATTGTCTCACTAATTCACCATTTGGCGATAATTACCGGTGTTAGAAGGTCGTAGTATTACATTCTCCCCCTTAATTATAATTCTCCCTCGAATTCAAAACTACCAGAACAGATGGGGGTAGAGTTCTCGCATTTTTGACTCGAGCTCCCACGTAGTTTCCTCAGGGCACGGCTCATCCCCCAGAATCTTCATAAGAGGTATCTCCTTATTCCTCAAGGATCTACTACCATAGTCTAAGATACGGTAGGGTTGCGGTTGAAAAGAAAGATCTGGTTCTACTTCAATTATATCTGGAAGAATATGATGAAAATAATCTGGTAAAAACTTTTGAAGCTTAGATACGTGGAATACGTCATGTAATCTGGTTAGTGAAGGGGGCAATGCTAACTGATATGCAACCTCACTTATCCATCTCACAATCTGGTAAGGTCCCACATATCTCGGACTAAGGTTGCTTGTCTTGAAAGTTCCTTTTAGCCTTAACCTTTGGGTAACCTTCAAAATACGTGGTATCCTTCTTCAAATTCCAAGGGTCTTCTCCGCCCATCCGCATAACTCTTTTGACAATCTTGTGTCTTTCTTAATTTTTCTTGGATCATCTTGATCTTTTATGTTGTTTCTTGAATTATCTAAGGTCCAAGAACTCCTTTCTCACCTACTTCTGACCAATATAAAGGCAATCAAGACTTCCTTCCATACAAATCTTTGTACGGTGCCATTTCCATACTAGCATGGTAGCCGTTGTTATATGAAAATTCTACCAGAGGTAAATGATATTTCTAATTTCCACCACTTTCTAGAATACCCGCCCTTAACATACCTTCAATGGTCTGAATATTTTTCTTTGTTTGTCCATCATATTAAGGATGCTTAGTAGTGCTCAAATTCAAACTCGTTCTAATTTCATTATGAAACGCCTTCCAAAACCTTGAGGTGAACTTTGGATCTCTATAGACATGATATTGGATGGTACACCATTCCGTTACACTAAATTTGCCATAACAATTCTTGTGAGGTTAACAACTTTGTATATCATCTTAATTGGTAAGAAATGGGCTGACTTGGTCAATCGATCCACAATCACGCAAATGAAGTCATGTCCACCCAGTGTACGAGGTAATCCAACTATGAAATCCATGTATATGCTATCCTACTTCTAGGTAGGGACCTCCAATGGTTGAAACATACCGCCTGGTCTCTTATGTTCTATCTTTAGTTGTTGACAAACCATACACTGCTCTACATACTCTGCAATTTTTCTCTTCATACCGAACCACCAAAAATTCCTTTTCAGGTCTTGATTTATCTTCATCGAACCGGGATGAATAGTGAAATTACTCTTATTAGATTCATAAAAAATTAACCTTCTCACTTCCACATCATTGGGTACACATATCCTTTTCTTGAAAAGAAGAATTCCATCAGTTGCGTGAATGAAATTAGGGAGACTTCCTTAGCTTGCAACTCTGTATCAGACCATTGAGTTTGTCGGATCCTTTCCCATAATTAATTTTCAATATACAGGTTACTGATTAACACGCATGTTGGTGTCCATTGAAACTGTAGATCAAGGTTTTGAAACCTCTCCAACAGGTCATACTCTAGTATCATAAGTTCAGCAACACGAAATTCCTTCATACTCAAGGCATCTTCCACCTTGTTAGTCTTCCCGGGATGATACTTCAACTCAAAGTCACAATCCTTAAGATATTCCAACCATCTCCTTGGACGCATATTCAATTATTTCTGGTCAAAGAGATACTTCAAGCTCTTATAGTCTCTAAACATTTCAAAATAAACTCCATACAAGTAGTGTCGCCACACTTTAAGTGCGAATACAATAGCAGCAAGTTCAAGGTCATGGGTAGGATAGTTATCTTTATGATATTTTAAATGTCGAGATGCATAAGCTACAACCTGCCTATCTTGCATTAACACTCCACCTAAACCCTTCCTCGAGGCATAACAGAAAACATCATATGGCCGATTTGGATCTGCAATAACCAACACTAGCGTAGTCGTCTGCTTCTCCTTCAGCTTCCGAATGCTCTTTTGACATTTTGAATTCCAACTAAAAGAAACCTCCTTCCTTGTAAGTTTCAACAAGGGTAGTGCCAACTTGGACAATCCCATAATGAATTTCCGGGAGAAACCTACCAAACTCAAGAAACTCCAAACATTGGTGGAGTTATATGGCCATTCCCAACTTACCTCCTCCATATATAACATGTCCAAGAAACTTAACTTTGGACATCAAAAACTCACACTTATTAAACTTTGTGAACAACTGCTTCTCTCGAAGAATAGATAACATGATCCTTAGGTGTTCCACATGTTCTTAAGGAGTCCGAGAGTAAATCAAAATGTCGTCCATAAAGAATAACACGAATTTATCCAGATATGGTTGGAATACTCGGTTCATGTAATCCATAAAGACGATAGTACCATTGGTTATTCCGAACGGTATAACCAAAAACTCATAATGGCCATATCATGTCCTGAAGGCGGTCATCGGTATGCCCTAGCTCTTAACCTGAATTTGGTGATACCTTAACCTGAGATTAATCTTTGAGAACATGCTGGCTCCTCTCAACTGATCCAAAAGGTCATCAATTCATGGTAGTGGGTACTTGTTCTTTATGGTAACCTTGTTCAACTGGCGATATTCAATGCACAAGTGCATACTATCATCTTTCTTCTTAACAAGCAAAATAGAGGCGCCCCACAGAAAAAACACTAGGTCGAATGAAATTATTCGTTAACTGCTCTCCAACTGGCTATTCAATTCTCTCAACTCTACTAGAGACATTCTTTACAGAGAAATAGAAACCAAAGTGATTCTTGAAACAAGATCAATAGAGAACTCCACTTCTCCTTTTGGTGAAAGAGAAGTGACGTCCTCATGAAAGACATCAGGAAATTAGCACACAACTTAAAATTTTGACACACTCAACCTATCTTCTGAATCCGTGGTGATAACCAAAAGAAATATTTTATCTTGTGTAAAAATATTTTTCCTTGCATTACCGATATACTCGGAATTGGCATACAACCAATCCATTCCAAGAATGACATTGATCTTCTTGAGCGGTAAGCAAATAAGATCTATTGGAAATTCACGACCATTAAAAGAAATATAACAACTTCTAAAAATTGTTTAAGCTTCTACCACATCATTTGTAGTCGAGGAAATGACCACGGGATTAGGCAGAGGAGTAGCTTCTAGTCCAAGTTAATGGATACACTTGGTGGAAATAAAAGAATGAGAAGCTTCACTGTCAACTAACAAAAATTAAGGTTGATTGTTTACATAACACGTACCTGCAACTAGGTTGGTATTCCCCTTGGACTTTCTAGCATCCAAGGTGTAAACCCATCCTTTTGTCTTCCAAGTACCATTATGAACTAGATAATATTTCATCAGGTGTCCTGATTCACAACACTTGAAAAACTTGAGTGGACTTATCTTGCAATCCCCATAATGCCTTCTCTTGCACTTGTCACTATGAGTAGGTTGGGTTGACTTTTCACCATAGGCTTGCTTCCTCTTGGATGGAGAATTTTGAGGCTTCAAATAATGACCTTACTTCCCTTGATCCTTGTATCTTGGCCCGTTCTACTCTCTTTAGTCACAAATACTCTTCAAACCATTTTCTGCAACATAACATTGCGCTAAACATTCAGCATATGTAGTAAACTCCCTCTGGGACACACTGTGAGTAATGTCTGCCCTTAGCCTAAACAAAAACTGATCAATCTTTCAAAGCACATTTGCTGCATAAACCGCCTGCCTAGAGTAGGCAGCCATGTAATCAAACTTCTCAACATATTCTGACACAGACATGTTTCCTTGCTTAAATAACTGGAACTCACATTCCTTCTATGCACGCAAGATATTAGGGTAGTATTTCTCAAAGAAGGTTGTCTTGAAGTGCTGCCAATCCTTTGGGATCATCTGAGATGTAAAGTAAGTAGATGTCGTATCCCACTATCTACCAGCCGATCCTTTCAGCATATAAGATGAAAAAAAAAAATCCCTTTTTCCTCCTTATTACAACAGATAGCTTAGAACAATATCTCTGTACCATATAGTAAATCATGCGCTGCAACTGGTTCAAGGCCACCCAAGAACTATAGGGGTTTCATTATGAAGAAATCACAAAAGTCAAGCCCAATTTCATTTGTGGAACATGAGGGGATTGTTGTGGTTGTAGCATTCAATGCTTGGCTTAAAGCTTCCAACAGCTGTGAAAATATTTAGTTATGGAGTGAAATTCAAGTTAGGAGCCTGCAAAGTAGGATTTGTTCAGCATGCTTAAGGATTGGATCCAATGTTCTTCACAAAATGGCTTGAAATCCAAATGACAAATCACCAACTTCATCTCTTCGATTCTCCCTACTTAAGAATGATCTCAAGGAGTTATTGGACATTTTGGAAAGATTGCAATGTGCTCTACAACTCATATTTGAATTGATTTTGAAAATTCCTCTTGGAACCATGTGAAAAATTGCCATGAAGTTAGGTAAAAAATCTGCCTAACTAGGGCAAAATTTCACTAAGTTATTTTTAGTTCATGAGCATGTATTCACAAAATTATATCTTGAGATACAAGCATTTTTAGGAGAAATTGTGTGAAGCAAAGTTTTAGATTTCATGAATATCTACAACTTTTATGTTGGAAGTTTCCTTTGAATCATCTTGCATCATGGTGAAAGTTTGGCTCAAAGTTGAGAAAAAATAAGAAACTTTCTATACTTAGAAAAATTTCTAAGTTAAGAAATTTCAACTTTTCAAAACAAAATCTTGAATCCTTGATTTCTTGATGAACAAGTTTCACATTTTGACATATTTTGATGAATTATGATCTTTGGAACTTGATTTTGACCAAAAAGTCAAAGTTTGACTTTTCAGTGTACAATTGACTTTTGATCAGTTGATTGAAAAATTCATATGTCAATCCAATGGATTTGTAATGTTTTATATCATGTTATTAGGTCACAATGATGCAATTTAACTCTTGAATTCATGCTTCAAACCAATTGATCATTTTCTAGGTCAAAAATCAGAAATTGTCCCTTCCTAGTCAAAACCCTAATTTTGACCATTTTGCCCTTTTGATGATTTGATCAATTGTTTTTGAGGAATTATGGTCCAAACTTGATCAAATGATACATATGAGCCTAATATGTTTATGTGGATAAAAAATTATGAAGTTTGACTGTAAATTGGCCATTGTTGACTTTTTCTCCAATACAACTGATTTTTAGGTCAACTGTCCAATTGACTGATCAAAAGTGTGATTCAAGACTTGAAACTTGACATGAGTAATCTTAGGGGTCCCTAATGATCCTTGAAAGTCATATGAAACATTGATAGTCCAAAATCCTTGTGCAAACTCAAACCCTAATTTTGGTCATCAGTGCATGAGGAGATGTCTTGAGCTGGTCAAACCCTAATGCAGTCTTGAGTCAAAGAGATCTTGTGAGGAAATTCTTGATAAGTGAGAGGCAAAATTTTGTGGTACAACACTATGAAAATTAAATATGAGAGAGAGAGAGAGAGAGAGAGAGAGAGAGAGAGAGAGATAGAGTACACTAGGATATATAGTGGTTTGAATTTCTTCCTCACTTTTCCTACTCCTCTCTTCAACAGTTTCCCATTGAAACCTGCTTTATTCCTTTTTATTTTGAAAAATATTACAAGAGTTCATACAATCACTAATCTACAACAATGCTAAGAAAATTAAATTTTGTATCTAGATCTGGACTTGTATAGAGCGTAATTCCAAACTCTTATGCATAATCTTTACTCGATTAACACTTCTTGAATCTTCCAGTATCACCAATCTTCTCAAAGTTTTCGTGTGTGGAAATCACCCCTTAATTCGACTGATTTCTTGTGTGATGATCTAATTTCTTGATCGATGATCTATCTGAAGATTTGAGAAGAACTCTACCTTGTCTGTAGCCTTTTCACATAGTTATTACCAAGGTAATATGGAGAGAAGAACCTCCTTCTTCTTACTGGAATTTATCATCACCAATGACAACAACCTCAATCTTGCAAGCTACCTGAAAATCTCAACCAAATCTTCAAAAAAGATTAGTCTCAAGACGGTGTCTCACTCAATCAATTATAAATATCGCATTATCAAGATATGATATCAAAACTAGAGGTTGAAGAAGAAAGAAATTTGTTTGCAAGAGTTTTTGAACTTTCAAATAGAGGGTGTTTATTTCACAAAGAAACAGAATGTAAAAAATTAGTAAGAGTGGATGGAAAAATTAGTAAGATTCGAGTCAAGGGTATTTCTTGATTTTAGTCAAATGAGCAAGTAGAGTGAAACAATATCTCATGAAGAAAATTGACCCATGTTCCTGTGATTCGATTCAGGTTAAAGTTGTTAATCGAGTCACACATGTCCGTGATTCAAATCATGTGTTAAGCCTGATTTGAATCAAATAAGTCAATGGCTGCCAAGAATTCTGTGATTCGAGTCATGCACAAAGTTTGATTCGAGTGACAGATTTGCATGATTCAAATCAGGTATAAATTTGATTTGAATCACAGACACCATAATTTTCTCCTTCACCTCTACTTTGCTTGATTTGAGTCATGTATTGTGAGTGACTCAAATGACACACAAGAAATCTCTTTTTTTCTCAAGTTTTTCAAAATAGTTTGAGATTCTACTTCCAACATGACTTGAGTTGATATCACCTATGGTTCTTGTTTCATTAACTTAGGCAATTGACTTAAATCATTATGATCAAATCTCAAAAATAACAATTGATTTATACATACTTAAAAATGAATTGATGCAAACCAGATTTAAAAATGTGCAATTATGAATGGGATTCAATAAACAATAATAAACGAAACACAAAAGTGATAAGACTAGAAACAAAACAACAATATTGAGATTATCCCCCTTGAATGTGTTAGGGACATAAAATTTCAAAGAAATCAGTGGGATCAAGGGTGATTGCCTCAGTGGGATCAGTGAAGTTAGAGATTCACGAAGCAAGATTCGAGTAAAGATTTCACAGAGAGTTTGGCATAAAGGTTATATACAAGTCAATATCAAGATATGAGATTTATTTTGTCAATATTATTATGGATTGGTGATTGTATGAACTCGTGTAATATTTCTCTTATCATATTGGAAGATATACTTTCAATAGGAAAATATTGGAGAGTGGAGTAGGCTCCTGCGAGGATGATAGGGCCGAACCAGTATACATTCTGATGTAATCTCTCTCTCTCATTTTAATTTTCGTAGGTTATTGCATGTTTAGGTAATCGTTTCTTAGTGTAGTTTATCGTTAATTACCGTTGGTAGCGATTTATTACATAAGTATAAGTTTTGTTAGAATTGGAACATATTTGTGTTTTAGCGCTGATTAAAATCTACGGACTAGTGGTGTTAGAATCCTACAATAATTGAATTTTTGTAAAGAATACATCATGTGTAATTTACAAATTATCGATTAAATATAGTGTGTAACTTTTTGTGTATTGTCTCTGAACAATAAGTGATATTTGTGAATTGTGTATTTGAATTCCTGATTGATTTCCAGTTAAAGCATAAGATCTCTATTTTAGCTTTAAGACTTCGGCACATTTTAAAAATTATGATATTTCTTTTTGAAAATCGGTCGAAAATTTTAAAAGGGTCTATTAACCCCTCTCTAGACCGTTTCTTTACTATGTATTCCTACCTAAAAAGTATGACTTGACATTCAAGAGAAGTTAGTCGTTACTAGACTTAAGTCTCCACCTATTGAATGATAATGCATAGAGATATGGTTAAGTTTAATATCTGCATGAATACCAATAATTGATATCTTTATTCATTGTTAGAACTTAATATTGTCGTATTGTTTAATAGGATTAGAGATCAACTATTAGATAATATAATTGATCTCACATTGTTGACTTAGAGATGAGTTGCGATGCGAGCAACATGTTAGAGTATTAATATCTAAGTAGAAGAGAATATTACTTCCAAATGGTTATACATGAGGATGAAGATTATGATGTCTAAACCCAACAAGTTTTCTCACTCTTAACACTGAAATCTCAATTTATTTTCTGTCGTTTTATTTTATGCACACAAACAACTTGTTTCTTAGAATCATAATAATTGTAAAATAGTCTTTAAAACACTAGAAGTCTTTATGGATATGATAATATTGCACTTTAAATATAAACTGTAACAGGCTTTGAAATTTCCAAGCAACCAAAGAAGTCAGAGTCACTAAACTCTTTCATTCGATATTGAAGGAGGACGGGGCAATCACACTCTTGCTGAAGTTCACTTCTCCCACAAGGAGGAAGAACGAGAGGAGTGATCTTTTATCAAAGAGAGAAAGAAGAATCCTCTCTCCAAGGCTCCAAAGTTATGATGGAACTAGATATCTGGATGAGCATGTAGAACATGTATATGATGATTTAGATTATTATCATGTTGATAACGTTGGATAGTGCAAACTCTTTTCACTATATTTAACCAAATCGACTAAGATTTGTAGGGTTGTTCATCGTATAGTTCAGTCAAAAAGTCGAACTGAATCGAACTGAACTATATTAAAAGTTAATTTGAACCGAACTGAAGCGTTTCAATTTGTGCAGTACCAAACTGAACCAAGTCTATTGGTTTGGTATATCGGTTTTGAATTTCGAATTGTACTAAACTATTAGAAGACGATTTTTCTCAAACCAAACCGTTTTGTTAACTTTTTTTGAATTTTTTTAATAAAAAACCATGTTAAAAATTTTTTAAGCTTTTTTTTTGTTGGTAAACTTTTTTATAATATAGTATTTCACATGATTTTTTTAATATACTATTTTACACAATTCTTTAAAATAGACTGCACAATTATATTTTTCTCAATAAATTATTTAACTACCAGCAATAATTCAACAATTTAAAATATTCACAAATAAGAAACAACACTTTGCAACAGGTTGTATAAAGTAAATTGGTAGTTACTAATTGAGATTCAATTCTTAAATTTGACATTATTTTGCTGGATAATTTAATTAAATTTATTAAAGAACAACATATCCAATTAATGATTCATAAACACAAAGTAATCACAAAGCAAAAGAATCATTCAAGACAAAAGCTACTTAAAAATGTTTGGAGTAACGGAAGTGCAAATGTTAATCCAGTATAATGCTAATACAGTAATAGTTCGGTGCTAATACACTTTTGAGTTTTATATTTTAAAAATAATAGTTCAACTTTAATCTTATGTTTGGTTAATTGCAATTTGATTCTGTTCGAGAACCGTTAACAAAATATCGGTTCATTTTACTAACTAAATATAATAATTCGATTATTTTAATTTCAGTTTAGTTTAGTCTGTATTAAGTAACAAAAGGGAGAAAAACTGAAATATAAATGAGATCTAAAAGTTATTCTCCATTAATTTTATAATTGGAAGGTACATAGGATCCTTTATGTAAGGGGATAGTCACACTTCTCTTACATCATTTTCTAACTAACTAAAAGATAAGATCAGGAAAACTACAAAATAAAGGAAAAACATTGAAAGTGTGATGTAGCTATCTCACGTGATAAGAAGCACACAACAAGGGAGGATGCAGATAGTTACTATAAAAATATACTATTATGGGCCATAAAGCCCACTTAGGATAACCGTTTTGATAGCCTTCCTCAAGCTGCAGCATGATAAATGTTTATCATGTTAAGCTTGGAGATGAAGTAATGAAATTTAGGTGGAGGCAAAGCTTTTGTAAGGAAATCTACAAGTTGCTCTGAGGATGAAATGGGAAGCAGTTTAAGAATCTCTTTCTGCACTTTCTCACGTACAAGGTGACAATCTATGTCCAAGTGTTTCGTTCTTTCATAAAAAACTGGATTTGACGCTATGTGAATTGCACTTTGGTTGTCACAATACATCACAAGAATCTTAGCACAAGACACGCTCAAGTCCTTAAGCAAGTATAATAACCATTGCACTTCACATGCAGCAGATGATAAAGCGCGGTATTCCGCTTCAGATGAGGATTTTGATACAGTGGGCTGTTTCTTTGCGCGCCAAGATATCAAGGATTTACCTAGAAAGACACAATGACCAGAGATGGATCTTCGTGTATCCAAACATCCAGCCCAAACTGCATCTGAGTACCCAAGGAGCTGCAAATCAGAAGTTCTATCGAAGAAAATACCATAACCAGGATTTTGCTTGAGATACCTTACCATTATACGAGCTGCTTTGTAATGAACTACAATAGGTGAATGCATAAATTGGCTAAACTGTTGGGATGCAAAGGTGATGTCAGGCCTTGTTGTGTTCAAGTAGAGAAGTTTGCCAACCAATCTTCTGTATGAGGAAACATCTTCAAGGGGAGCTGAATCATCATTGTACAGTTTGATGGAAGTGTCCAGAGGAGTGGAAGCTGGTTTGGAACCAAGCAGACCATAATCATTAAGCAAGTCCAAGCAGTATTTTCTCTGGGAGATTGTGATTCCAGCCTTGGAATGAACTACTTCTAATCCAAGAAAATACTTCAACTGGCCAAGATCTTTTATTTTGAAAGCAGCATCAAGAATAATTTTGATTCTCTCAAATTCCTTCAAAGAATTTCCTGCAAGGATCACATCGTCTACATATACTAAAAGGGCAGTGAAATAATTATCTTTTCACAAAGTGAAGAGAGAATGATCAGAAGTAGACTGAATATAGCCTTCCTTAAGCAGTAAGTGAGTCAAATTTTCATACGATTTCCTACTAGCTTGTTTGAGGCCATACAAGCTTTTCAGCAACTTGCAAACCTGATTTGGTTTTGTCACCTGTACTCCTTCAGGAACAATCATATATACATCTTCTTGGAGATCCCCATGGAGGAAAGCGTTATTCACATCTAATTGGTGAAGATGCCAATTTTGTATAGCTGCAATGGCAAGTAGGGTTCTGACTGTGGTCAGCTTTGCTACATGCGAAAAAGTATCGAAGAAATCAAGTCCCTCCACTTGATTATAGCCTTTTGCGACAAGCCGTGCCTTATATCTCTCAATAGACCCATTTGATTTATATTTGATCTTGTATACCCACTTGTTGCCAATAGGCTTCACTCCTTGTGGAAGATCGATGAGAATCCAAGTCCCATTTTTGTGAAGAGCATCTAACTCAAGGTTCATAGCCTCTGACCAGCAAGGTGAATTTGCTGCCTCTAAAAAGGATTGCGGCTCAGTAGTGTGTGTGAGAGACATACTAAATGCCTTGTGAGAAGGAGACAAAAGTGTAAGTGAATGAAATGAAGAAATGGGATATAAGCTACCTGAAGTGACAAGAGCAGCTGAGGTACTTGATGGAAAATCACACACATAATCTGACAAATAGGAGGGAGGTTTCCTCTGCCTCACAGGGGTTGTTGGGCTAGCAGAAGAGGGATTATGGAGATCCTTGGAACATGGTATAAGAGAGGAAACAGAGGTTGAAGGGTCATGAATTGGAGTAGGTGTAGTAAGTTCAGTGGCAGTAGGATGAGGTAAGGTATGGGAGGCTTGGTTGGGTGAGTGTGGAGTATTTTGTTGAGGTGTAGGGTCTGACTCAGGATCTGAGGCACTGAATGGGTGATATTTCCATTGGTTGCTGGTATGAGGAGATTGATATGGAAGAACATGTTCATAAAATGTGGTATTTCTGGACAGGAAAATATTACTTTTTTGCAGATCATAAAGGATGGCTCCTTTTACTCCAGATTTGTAACCTAAAAACACACACTTCCTGGCTCTAGGATCTAACTTGGTTCTTCCAGAGGTCAGGGTTGAGGCATATACTAGAGATCCAAAAACTTTTAATTGTTGAAGGTCAGGATGTTGTTTGTGGAGTAAGAAATAGGGAGATTTATTCTGCAGAACAGGGCTAGGGACTCTATTAATGATGAATACAACATGGGATACTGCATAACTCCAGAATTGTTTAGGTAGGTTGGATTGGAAAAGGAGGGCTCTGCCTACATTCAGGATATGTTGGTGTTTGCGTTCAACTCTCCCATTTTGTTAGGGAGTTTCAACATAACTAGTGTGTTGAATGATCCCTTTAGAGGTGTAAAAATCAGGCATGAGAAATTCTGGTCCATTATCAGTCCTTACAATCTTAACAAAATGGTTATGTTGAATTTCAATTTGCTTGATGAAATTTTTAACTTGTTCTCTTGTTTCACTTTTATGTTTCAGCAAGATTATCCATGTATATCTAGTGTTATCATCCACAGCAGTTAAAAAATAACTATGATTGGAAACAGATGGAATTGAAATAGGTCCCCAAATATCAAAATGAATAAGGTCATAAGGCTGTGAAGCTTTGCTTGTACTATGATGAAAAGGAGACTTTCTATGTCTAGCAAAATGGCAGATATCACATGCTGCTTCTTTGTCACTAATGATAAAAGGAAATTGTTCTCTCAAAGTTAATAATCTAGAATGTGAGAGATGTCCTAATCTAAAATGCCACAAGGCACTATGTGGTATATGGATAGAGTTTATTCTTGAGGTAGGCTCCTTGTTTGTCAGGGTAAGATAATATAATCCATCAAGTCTCTCAGCTGAACCAATCATCCTCAATGATTTCTGTTCCTGAATAAGACACTTCAAACCAACAAAAGACACCAAACAGTTCAAATTTTGACACAGTTCAGAAATAGAAATCAGATTTACAGTAAAATCAGGCACATATAAGACATTTAAAATGGTGAAACCAGGTGAAAAGGTAATAATGCCCATGATTTTTGTGACTGTATGCTGACCATTAGGAAATTTTATAATTATAGGAGTGATATCATTATAAGAATGAAACCAGTGCAGTGATGAACATATGTGGTGACTGGCCCCTGAATCAATAATCCAAGAGCCAAGAGTTGTGTTGTGACTTGAGTAATGAAAACAAGACACAGTATAGACAGAAGAAATACCTGGATGATCAGCTGATTTAAGACCAGATGAAGGAATTGAGCGAACCTGATTGGAAGCAACACTTCCAAATTGCTGATTGAGGCTAGATCCTTAAATGAGACTGATGAGTTTCTCATATTACTCATGAGTCAGAGAAGGATCATCACTTTTGTTGGGACGTGCAATATCAGAAACAACAGAGGCACTCCCTTCAGTTGCTGCAGTGCCATTGGAAGCAAATCTCTGCAGATGAGGAGGCAAACCGTGTTTCTTGTAACAGGTTTCGATAGTGTGGCCAGATCTGTTACAATAGGTGCAGATGCGAGGTTTGGATTTTCTGAAGAATTTCCCGGTTTTCTGGGGAAATTTCTTGGCCTTAGAAGCATTAATGAGAACTTTGGAATCATCTGAAAGAGGAGGGTGATTTGACGCTCATGTTGGAGAATCATGGAGAAAATTTTATTGATAGATGGAAACGGATCAAGGAGAAGGATCTGAGATTTCACAACTCCAAAGTTATCATTAAGACCAGTAATAAATCGCATTGAATGTAGGAGTTGATGATTACGGCGAGCGGTGCGCATGGCTTCGCACGCACATTTGACACGACAAGTACAAGTAGGAACTGGCATATAGATCTCAAGTTCTTCCCATAGGATTTTAAGTTCAGAGAAAAATTCGGTTACCGTGCGAGAGTCCTGCTTGAGGGAATAGATCTCTTGCTGCAGTTCAGAAACACGGACCAGATCGCCTTGTGAAAAACGTTCCTTCAAGTCGAGCCAAATGTCAGCTGCGTTTTCCATGAAAACAATGGATTGAGCTATGGAAGAATCCACTGAGTTCATGAGCCAGGAATGGATGAGCATATTGCAACGATTCCAAGGACGATACAAAGGATCAAAAGTATCTGCCGGCATCGGAATAGAGCCGTCAAGAAATTCAAACTTCATCTTAGCGCCAAGTGCACGACGCATAGATCTGGCCCATAAGTGGTAATTAGAACCAGTCAAAACAGGGGTGATGGAAACAGAGGATGGACCATCACCAGAATGGACGTAAAAAGGACTGGTTTGATCCAAGATTGGATCGAGAGGAAGTGGGGCCTGGCGTGGAGGCATGGTGAAACGATGATGAAGAAGAAGGAATCCTAGATCGGAAAAGCGAATGATACCATATTAAGTAACAAAAGGGAGAAAAACTGAAATATAAATGAGATCTAAAAGTTATTCTCCATTAATTTTATAATTGGAAGGTACATAGGATCCTTTATGTAAGGGGATAGTCACACTTCTCTTACATCATTTTCTAACTAACTAAAAGATAAGATCATGAAAACTACAAAATAAAGGAAAAACATCGAAAGTGTGATGTAGCTAACTCACGTGATAAGAAGCACACAACAAGGGAGGATGCAAATAGTTACTATAAAACTATACTATTATGGGCCATAAAGCCCACTTAGGATAACAGTTTTGATAGTCTGATAATTTGATTTGATTCACAGTTTTTTTAAACAGTCCTGATGATTTGGTTCAAATCTAAGCATCATGGAAAAATAGATTCATGAACCTCCTTGTGTGAGAATTTCACCGATAATTTCACTTCACAAAAGAGGCAGCCTATAACAATAGTCATGCTCAGCAGGATCACCTAGGGGAAGAATGAAATTTTCTAGGCGTGTCTCAATCGATTTACAAAAGTAGTTGTAGAGGGGGAGCCTCTAATAAAAGCATGAAGTGTTGGATATTCTATTATGCCTTAAGGCAGGACATTACCTTTATGTAAAAGTTGGGCGTAAGGAAGTCCATAACTTGATAGATATGTTGAATACAACTTGGATCTTTATTAATTATGAGGAGAAGCTCATTACCCTTGGATATAACTCGGTATCATTCGACGTAGATTCTAACCGATCATCAAGAAAGGAATCGAACCGCCACAAAGAAAAAGGTGAATGCGGGCCCTATTCCCAATTTTGACAAATACACTCCCTTGGACACCTCCCGAGAAACAATGTTTCAACAAGGAGTTCGAGAAAACACGGATAAATAATCCATTTTCGGTTAGAAAATCCTCTCCGATTGAAAAGTTATAGTAATTTTGTTTTCACAAAAGTCATGACTACAACACCAACAATTGCATCCAGTTAGAGGACTCATTCAAACAATTGATAAAGATAGGTTGTCTATTTGAATACCTTAAAGATGGAAAGAGGGACCATGATGATTCCCTAAGTAATAAGAAATTCCCTACCAAAACACTTGATGTCGTGACCAAGGATAAGGAAGCAATCAGTGAAGAAGAGGATAGAAACAAAGGGAAGTGCCAACACGTTGCATCCATTACATAAGGCTTCCTGCGAGCAAATGCAATGTTCAAGGGGACGATGAAATAAAAAAAAAACTTTAAACTAATGGTCATCGGCAAGAAAGGAAATTTTACATCAAACAAAGTGTCGATGTTAGGTTTTTGAGATAGTGAAAAGGTCGGGGGAAATTTAGAATTAAGTTTTTTCGTTGGTCATCACGACCATGATTTACCATTTTGAAATTTATTGGATATTTATTAATGGTGGAAGCTCTTGTGATGTGATGTAATCATAATGTTTCGAGAAGATGGGCCCGAAGAAAGAAAATTTATGCACATATGAGAGATCTGATATGCAAGCCTTCAATGGCACGAAGACCCACCCTAGGGGGTACATATAGTTGATGATTATTGTAGGGAAAGGAGAAAATGTTGTAACAATTGAATCTTAGTTCTTTGTGATTACTTGCATAAGCGTCTACAATTTAATCCTCAGTATGACCTTCGCAATAGCCTTAAATGTAGTGGTATCCTTGGTTCACCTCAAGCTAAAATTCCATAATATCCATGATGAACCGCTCACGGTAAACATATATATTTCAAGAGCAAAGAGAATCTACCAAGCCTTGCAACAAGACCATAAAGATGGGGAGTGCAAAGCCATAGAGATAAACATAACCTCACTAATCATCCAGTTAAGAGATATAAATATGTTCTCCCTTAGGTAAGGCATACCACTTGATGACTTCTCGACAAGTGTACTGATAGTGTCGAAGTAGTAAAAAGATCATATCCACGTGGATTGTAATTTAACAAGACAATATTGTGAAATGTTTAGAAAATACTAAAGGGGGTTTGAATTTTAATTGTGAAAAGAAAATAAAATTGTTTTTATCAATAATACAAAAGTGGTCAGATTTTGTATTGAATCCCCTATTTATTACTTTTCATGCTCGATGCATTACATGAACGATATCATCGCTATAATTCCACGGCGAACTAACAAAACCACTATACCCAATCGCTTGGTGTATAATTCACTAATCTATAGTAGAATTCTCCTATCCCTAGTCAACTGGCTAAGTGAGATTAGGCGATGCAATAATACATTAATTCATAAGCCACTACTCGAGGTCTCCTATCCCTATTTAACCGGCGTAAGTATGACAATTTCTCTAGGTCCAACACATAGACTAATGATTAGTATTCCTTATGTTCCAAAAATCATATTAAAAGAGTATCTCACATAAAAATCATTAAGAATAATAAGAAATTGAATATAATTATAACTCAAATTATTCATGCAATATCAAATGAAACATGTATCCCAACAATATTAAAATAGGTTCATCGTGCAAAACCTAACCTAGAGGAATTTAGCTACTCAAAATGAATACATTACAATACCAAAAAATAATAAGAGGTTTGCATAAGATATTCCTTGAAGAACTAGCCTCCAATGGCTTCAAATGCACTCCAAATATGCCTTTTGGTGTTGTAAATCATCATTTGCAGTGTAAAACCGCTGAACCCCCGAAAAGTGCCAAAATTCCCCTTTAAATACCTTTAGAAATAGTCAGATCGCGTCAGAAATTGTTCAGAAATAGGGCTCATCATGCACATCATGGACTGCATCGTACACGATGCAATTTTAACAGGTTCATCACGCACGCGATGGCGCACGATGGTGGCATAATTATTTCAGTAACTTGCTCTCTTTTGCCCCCTTTATCAACCAATTTTCTCCAAGTCCCTATTTCTTCATACTTGTTCATTTTTGCTTTGTTCTTTGGCTATTGTTCATCAAATTTGGTTATCTTTGACTTTTTTTCTCCGTTTCTTTGACACAATACATGCAATAAAATAGTGTCATCACCACTTCAGCTAGACAAGCAAGAGTGACTGATCCGAACAAACTAAAGGTGATAAGAGTTCCTCGGGGGAGAATAAACAGTGGTAAGCCCTTATGGTTATGTTAGTAGTTTTATATGAAACATAATTACATCATTGAATTTTATCATGACCATTTTTATTAAATAAATAAGAATGTTCAACTAACATGTCTCTTTTATTAATGATTGTGAAAAGGTAGCAATAATTTTTGGGGTATTGAAATTGTGTTCTCAAGAGGACATATCTTGAAACAGATGCTCGGGACAACGTGTACAACCAAGTGATGATAATTTAACTTATACAAGATGATGAAGTAGAAAAGTAATAAAATACCAAAAATAATTGGTAACTCAGTATGGTGTATCCCCGCCTACGTCTGGGGTTTTCCAACCAAATAAAGGAAATCCACTGTTTTGAACTAGTACAATTAGTCTTATAGGAACAACAACCACATGTTGTATAACACCTCTTCCTAATCCTAATGACTTTCTATTTAGGTCTCCTCCTAAATATGAGAACCCCTCTCACTTTCTCTCGATCACTCTTCTATAGAATTAGTACAAAGTGTCTTAGATGAACAATTCCCTTGTTTAATGCCCCTATTATCAATTCTACCCTAGTTATTAACTTCAATTAACAACTTAAGTAAATTTGTATTACAACTCAACTAAAAAACCAAATTCTATGCTTTAAGATATGAATGAAAGGGTTGGAGTGGTGCATAAACAATAATAAAAACAAAGACTCAAAGTATAAACCCTAACACACAAATCTTCATTACATGCACACCTAAAATGTTAGGATTGATTCTTCTTAAATAGTAATGCTTCTTCTGGGCTTTTTCCAATGGGCATAAGAAACATTGATCTCATCCAGAAAGCTTTGATATCTGGGTTTGATTTGTTTTCTAACAACCTTCAAAAATATTTGATTTGATTCAAATATAAATATTCGTTAAAATGAATTTATCACGTTCAACCTCATTAAACAAATCTATATAATTGTGTTGCTAAAAGATAGCAACAAATCTGATTAGAACCTAACAAGAAATTATGTTCAGAATAACACCTATCATATCATGTTGTTAATGGACAGATGTTGCACACATTTTGGAACATATGGTTCGACATCTTTCCTTGTGACATAATTCTTAATCTTAAATAAATAAAATAAAATCTTTACTTGATATAAATCACAATTACAAATTCTCAAGTAATGGATTCATAATAACTCTCTTGCTAAGAATCAACCCACACTTCAAAATCTTAGGTTGAAGATCTTCTCATTTAAATGAAATCCATATCTTGTAACTAAAAAAAATCCCAATAAATCTCTTCATGGAATATTTATTTAGTTAAATATTCAGCACAATCTTGGATAAAACTGAACCAAATCTATCTTCAATGCATATCCAATTAAATCTTTTCTTCAATGCAAATCCAAGCAAATCTTTCAACTTCAAATATTTTTAATTAATCCATATATAATTAAATCTTCTTCAAACTTATAGATTAATAAAATATTTTTAGAAAATCTTACTGAATAATATTTGCTAAAATATACAACAACATATCTTCCAAGAATTAAACATCAACACAGAAAAATTCACTCATAAGTCTTGGTCTACAGACTAAGGCCAGGTGATAGAACACATGCTGGAAGATCTTGTTCCACATGTTGCCTCTGTAAAAAATACATCATGTATTTATGTTGTTTTATGTAACACCCTAAAACCCCAATTTTTTTATAACACATAAACAATTATTTCTCAAAAATAGTTGTTACGCATGTTCAACAACACACCCTTTCAAAATAAAACGTAAAACATGCAGCAGAACTCCACTTCAAACATACCTTAAAATTGTCTCAAGGAAATAAAATATTTGATAAAATAACTAATTCAAAACAGCGACATCATAACAACAAATAAAACATCTCAATCTTAGTCTTACATATCATAGCACCATAAATATCTAAATAACACAGAAAAGTAGTAAATAAATGAAGAGGCCTCAACGTCATCCTCTAGCTTATTTGTACTCTAGGAGATACAAAGCACCACAAATAAACAAATAGGTATGAGAATAAATTTACAAATATTAGCGTTGTATTAAACAACAAGGATAGTTTTCACATTACAAGTAACATCAAATTTCATTCTCACACAAAAAATAGTGTGAAGCCAATATACAACAATAACAACATTTGATAACACACAAAAACATAGTATATTTTGACTTGACTCACATGCATATTTAATCTATTTTTCATTTGTTTTCGTATTGTTATGCCAATATTCTCTTTGTATTTCGGGTATTTGAGCCCCGAGACCTTTGTGTGAGAAATAGTGTGAAGCGGAAAAAATCAGAAGAAAAATGGACAAAAGTGTTGTTGTCACTAACTCCTGGTCAACAACCAAAAAAGTCAAGCTTTAAGGTCCTGGAAGATGGACCATCAAAGAGCTAACATCCATCAGCCTCCTCGTCTTGCCTGACGGACGGGCCACCGGCCTCCTCGTCTTGCCTGAAGGAGGGACCTTCAGCCAGCTGACGAATGTTAGCCTGGCGCGATCAGAGTATATCATCTAGTCTAACTGTTTCCTATTTTTTCTCCCACTTTGAGAAAAATCTCCACCACTTTGTACACGAATTTGAATCATTTTTCACCACTTTTAACTCTATAAATAGGAGTTAGATTGTTGAGAATAGTATCCAATTTTTTAGAGTTCAAAATTTAGGCTGAAAAATCATTTATTAAAAAGTTATTATTGCTCACATCGAGTGGTAATCACACAATATTTTGAAGTTCTAATGTTTTCTTGCACATGGTTGGATAGTTGATATTACAAGCTTGCCGGCAATATTTTTCTAGAATTTTATTTCGAAGTTTTATGTACCGGATAAAGACCCTGTTTGGAGCGGGTTATTATTTAAAAGTCTCTTCTTTTAAGTTTCTTTGCTTTGCTTTATTGTTACTGTTACGAATTATATATATATATATATATATATATATATATATATATATATATATATATATATATATATATATATATATATATATATATATATATATATATATATATATATATATATATATATATATATATATATATATATATATATATATATATATATATATATATATATATATATATATATATATATATATATATATGAAATAAGTATGCCTTATGTTTTATTTCTTAGTTTAATAAACAATATATAGTTTTGTTGTGAAAAACGATGTCGGAATCACACAGTATAATAGGTTTCTTTCAGCAAGAAACACACAAGGGTAAGAAAAACACACAAGGGTAAGAAAATGTAGGCGAGCAATAAGAACAACAAATATTGGTTATAACTTATATTCTTTACTTTCTCTTTAATCAAGAATACAAGTGTTACAAGAATAACTAATAACTATCTCACCCTAAATTAGGATTTGTAGTATACAACGATAAGAGACTAGTATGCTATTTATAATAAACCTAACATAATAAACTAATGGGAATTTTCACAAATACCTGTTACAAGATAATTTAAGGTACAAGCTAACTTAAACAATTAAACATAACAAACATACTCAATTCGAAATACTAACAACCCTAGCATTTCGACACCCACATACAAGAACACACTTCGACTATAATATGTAGGTCTTTGACACTAGCATGTGAACATACTTCGATGGCATGCATAAATTTTGTTGAAACAGAAGCTACTCTTTGGACCAATAGAGTTTTATCCAATTCTTACAAATCTCCACCTTGGAACAAACTCTAATATCAAAGAACAAACTAGCTTTCTTCATGCAGCTTTATTAACTGCATACAGTGGAAAAATTGCAACTGGACAATGTCTTTGTGCTCATATCAATAACATTATGATCTTTTGAAACCTTTAGCACTTGGACTTCTCCATGGTCGATTACCCCTCTGATGAAATATAGCCTCACATCAATGTGTTTGGTTCGCTCATGATAGGCTGAGTTCTTCGACAGTCTTTGATTATCACATTTAACAGTAATAACTTGACCTTGAAGTTTCAGCCCTTTAGTAAAACCTTCAAGCCACAATGTTTCTTTCACAAATTTAGTGAGGGAAGTATATTCTGCTTCAGTGGTTGATAAACAACATCCTATTGAAGTGTTTCTTTCCAACTAATTGTTGTGCCAAACATAGTGAAAATATATTCAGAAATAGATTTTCTGGAATCCATACAACCTACATAATCAGAGTCGACATACCCTTCGATTACTGCTTTACTATCTTTATGCAAGGGTCCACCATAAATTAAGACTTGTTTTAGAGATCCATTTGTGTACCATATAATCCACTTCAATGCTTTCTAGTGAGCCATTACTGGATTCTCCATGTACATGCTTACAAGACTTACTACATATACTATGTCGGGTTTAGTATAGACCATAACATACATTAAAGAACCCACTATGTTAGCATATTGGATGTGATTCATATAAGCTCTTTCAACCTCAGTATTGGGACATTGATCTATACTCAGCTTGAATTGAGGGTTTGTTGGAGTCATAACAGGCTTTGAACTTGACATACCAAACTTGTCGAGAATCTTTTATAGGCATGCCTCTAGAGATCATAATTTTGAACGCTTTCTATCTCTTCATATGTCAATCCCAGGAATCCTGGACGCAGCTCCAGGATCCTTCATGTCAAACTCCTTATTGAGTTCATCCTTCACCCTCATTACATCTTCGACATTGTTGCTTGCTATGAGAGTATCATCAACATAAAGCAACAAAATAACAAATGAATTACCAGGTCAAAATCTGAAGTAAACACAATGGTCGAACTGGCTTCTAATGAAACTTATGTGGGCCATGAACTTTTCGAATCTCCTATTCCGCTGTTGAGGAGATTGTTTCACCCCATATAAAGATCTATTAAACTAGCACACATAATCTTCCTTTCCCTTTTCGACATACCCTTCATGTTGCCTTATCAGGATTATAGTCTCTAGGTTCTTCATCTAGAACCTCACTTGTAGAGATTAAGGCATAAGCTATAAGATCTGCATACCCAAGTCTCTGAGGTGGCTTGATAACTCTTCTCTTCCTATCTCTTGCCGACAGTTTCCTCAACTTTCTCAACATCTTCTGCTTCTTATTTGACTTCATCAGGGATACACAATTCAGCATCAACATGCTTCACCTCAACATGAATCTCTCTTTGTCTGATATTTCTGCACTTCGATCAACATCATCAGTTTTCTTGAAATTCATTTTAGCTCTATTGAAAACTACATTTTGACTAGTGATACACCTCTTGTGACCTGGCTCTAGGAATCATAGTCTATAAGCTTTGACTCCTTCAGAGCATCCCATGAACATGCATTTCAGAGCTCTAGGTTTGACCTTGTCTTGCCTAATGTGAGAATAGGATACACAGCCAAATATGCTCAGTTTGTCGAGATCGATTGGATGTCCTGACCAAACTTCTTCAGGTGTCTTCATACCTAGCACAGTCGAAGAGCATATGTTTATCATATATGTAGCTGCCGTAACAGCCTCAACCTAAAACACCTTCTTTAACCCAACACTAGTCAACATGCATCTAACTCTATCCAAAATTGTTTGATTAAGCCTTTCAACCAAACTATTTTTATATGGAGTACCTGCAGTTGTTTTGTGCCTTGCAATACTAGAGGCGGCACAAAAGTTTTCAAAAGCCTCATTGTAAAATTCAAGGACATTATCGGTTCTCAACCTGTTGACCTTTCTGCCAGTCTGATTTTCGACCAGAGTCTTCCAACTTTTGAAATTCTCAAAAGTTTCATCCTTAGTCTTCTGGATGAATACTCATAACTTTCTAGAATAATCATCAATGTGGATAGAAAATACCTTGCTCCTGAATGTGATGGACACCTTGCTGACCCCCAAAGATCAGCATGGATGTAATCAAGGGATCCATGTGTTCATTGTTTAGCTTTGTTGAACTTCACTCTGCAAGATTTCCCAAGTACACAAGGTTCACAAAATTTCAACTTTTCGACATTGTCTCTACCAAGCAAATTTTGTTTCCCTAATTCGACCAGACCCCTTTCACTGAATGGCCAAATCTTATATGCCAAATTTCTTTCTTCGACAAAGGTTTTATGGATGCAACATTTGTCGAACCACTTATAACTTCATCCTCAAAGGTATACAAGCCTTGCTTCTTCACGCCTCTCAAGACTTCCTTCGATCCCTTTATAACACTTAGGATACTTTTCTTTCCGTGGAAAACATGTCCTTTCTTGTCGAATTCACCAAGAGAAATCAGATTTCTCTTCAAATCAGGTACATACCTTACTTCAGTCAACAACTTTATTGACTCATCATGGAGCTTGAATCTCATAAATCCAACAGCTACAATCTTTTAAGCTTTGTTGTTTCCCAATAATACAGATCCACGATCTTGATCACATAATTCCTTAAACAATTCTTTGTTTGGAGTCAAATAACAAGTGCAACCTGAATCCATAATCCACTCTTTTCTTGAGTCGCTGCTTGAAACCATGAAAACCTCAGATGAGTTGAAATCATCTTGAATAATCGCTGCATTTCCATTATCCTTACCTCCATGATATTTCAGGAATTCAGGACACACCTTTCTTGTGTGGCCCTCCTTCTTACAATGATAACATTGAATACCAGATGCTTCCCCACTATAAGACTTCTGCTAACTTTTACCTTTCTTCTTGTCAAACTTACCATCCTTTTGCAAGAATTTTCCATTAACGGCTAAACCTTCACCAACCGTCGAAGTTTTATGCTCCTTTCGTTCATTCATGTCCTTAGAATACAAGTGGGACTGAACTTTTTCAAAGGTCATGGACTCTTTTCCATATAAGAGGGTTTCTTTGAAGTGGGCATGTGTTCTAGGAAAAGCTCACAACATCAACAACGCTTGATCTTCATCATCGATCTTGACATCAATATTTTCAAGTTCAAGAATCATATGTTTGACATATCCAACTTCTCAGCTTAACATTTTGTCTTCAATCATCTTGAATGAATACAAAGCTTGCTTCATGTAGAGTCGATTTACCAGCGATTTGGTCATGTACAAACTTTCAAGTTTTACCCATAACCCTGATGATGTCGTCACCTTTAATACTTTTCGAAGAACCTTATCACCAAGGCTCAACAAGATTGAGGTTGAAGCTTTCTCTATCATGGTCGTATTTTCATTCTCGGTCAATGCAGCATCCATGGTCATCGCTCCCTTCAACACTTCTAAAAAACACTACAGGACCAGTAGGGTTTTCATCTTCAAGTGCCACAAACTGAAATTGTTCACTCCAGTGAACTTTTCAATCTCATACTTTGTTGAAGGGATCTTCTCCATGCTCACCACACCAATTTGTTATGAAAAACAATGCCGGAGTCACAAAGTATAATTGGTTTCTTTCAGCAAGAAACACACAATGGTAAGAAAAAGTAAGCGAGCAATAAGAACAACAAATATTAGTTATAACTGCTACTCTTTACTTTCTGTTTAATCAAGATTACAAGTGTTACAAGAATAACAAATAACACCCTTACCCTAAATTAGGATTTGCAGTATACAATGATGAGACACTTGTATGCTATTTATAATAAACCTAACATACTAAAATAATGGTTTTTTTCACAAATACCCATTACAAGATAACTTAGGATAGAAGCTAACATAAACAATTGTACATAACAAACAAGCCTAATTCAAAATACTAGCAACCCTAGCATTTCTATACCACATACTAGAACACACTTTGACTACAATATGCAGGTCTTTGACACAAGCATGTGAACATACTTCAATGGCATGCATAAATCATGTCGAACTAGAAGTTAATCTTCGACCCAATAGTGTTCGATCCAATATCTCACATATTTGATTCAAATATGTCTAGCTAAACCTTTAGTGTCCGGAATGTGAGGATCATCGTTTCGATGGGACTCGGTAAATTTAATTGGTGCTAGTTGGTGAAATTAATTCTTCCCTTTTAAGTTCTAAATTTTGTTTCTAAATACTAAAAAGCGTGATAGTGTGAGAGCGGTATGCGATCATAAAGTTTGGATTTTTAATTTCTAAAAACAGAGAGAGCAATTTAGTTATTAATTAGGATTTATTTATTTTTCAAATTTTGTTTTGAAATTGTAATATATGGAGCAACAACATGACATCTACTGTTTCAAACCTTGACATGGGCTACACGGGAGTGAGCCGTTATTTAAAATTAGTACTTTCTCTGAAAATTATTTTAGAATATAAAAGCGCCTAAATTTACTTGAGTCCCCGAAGTGCGACTGGAAATTACATTCTTGTCTCGTTTTCATTAGTTTTTCCAAACAAAGTCTAAGTTACTTTAAATTTACTTAGATTTTCATCTCCCTAAGAATTATTAGCCTTAGATTTACATAGCATCAATAGACAATGATAAGTTTGATTATTGGTCCCAGTGGGTTTGGTATCTTTGAAAACTACAACACATTTCGTGCACTTGCAGAATAGGCCCATTAACAGTCACAATGAAAATGTATAATGCAATGTACTCCTCCTTCGAGAATGCATGTGGTACCAAATTTTTGGACATCAGTGTTATTTTACTGAATTATCCACTTATTTGATTCCTCTCTAGAAAATGTTCTCTCTAAACAATGAGACAAACATTGGTCTCACTGAAAATTTAACTTGATTTACCTGTCGTCGATACACATTAACGCATGAACATGAAAACATTATTCACACTCAAAATCATCAACAATTATTATTCACAACTCAAAATCACACATAATCACAACAAAACATAAATATTTTATTACACAGTAACTCAAATTATTCAAAAACTCAAAAAAAAAACACCCAAAACAAATTAAAAGAGTAATAATTATCTAAAACAACTCTAACATATAACGAACTCAACTAAGAAACTCATCAAAACAGCCCCAAAAGCATGATTCTTGCTAGTCACACATCATATTAGAATAATTATTTAAAATATCAAACAGAGTAAGAATCCAACTAATGAATTTGATCTAATAAGCTTAGTGAATATATTTTAAGACTATACTTTTTATTTCAGGACTTAATACCCCAATCGGTTCAACTTAACCAAACAACAAGAACTCCTACTCACACCAGTAAGAATGATTAGTTTGACTTTAAAATAGCAAAAATAATAGATTTATGATAAAATTATGAAACTCTCTAGTATATAATATCTTTGAACCCTCTTTCTAACATAACTAGGTGCACCTCAAACGGACTTATACAACTCAAGTTATGTATAAAACGAGATGACCAACACAAGGTTGAAATTGACTACGCCTCCGGTATAAGAACTGGAGAGTTTCTACTATTGTAGTGATCCTAGACCCAATTTATCTTATTCAAAAAAGACATTATTGTGTTAGCCTTCTAATGAAATTGACAGAACCCCAAATGGACCTATGGAACTCAAGTTATGCACAAAATAAGACAGTTAATCCCTTCTATGTCAACCTGCAATTTTATGCATTTTTCCTCTCTATTGAACAAATTCGAAACTTACCTATTTCGTATATTTGAGTTCTAACTACCCCAAAAACATAGAAATAAACATTGGTTTATGTCACGATTGAATCTTAACTCATCACTACTCAATCCTGACTAATCACAAGGCGTGTGATTACAGAAAAAAATCTAATTCTCCTAACCCTAAAAATATATCTGAGACATCAAAACTCAACTCAAAGATTATATATTCAACTCCAACTGTAAACCTCTCAAATGACTCTAAACAAATAAAAATATGACTCTAAACTCAACTCATTGACAACTTTAGAGTCAATTCAAAAAACATGTTAACAACTCTAAACATGTTAATTAACTCAAGGTTCACGGGTGTTGTTGTACCCCAAAATTTGCCCTCCCATTTCATCAATATTTTCTCATCACAAGACCCTTGGAGCTCAAGATCAAGTTAGGGTTTGCTCTGCTCAAGACTCCTCCTTGCACTGTTAACCCAAATTAGGGTTTGAGTTTGCACAAAGATGTTTTGACCTAAAATGCCCAAAGTGACTTTCATGCTTCATGTTGGACTCACAAGTTTATCCATACCAAGTTTCAAGCCTTGATTCCAGTCTTTGCCCAGTCAATTGGACAGTTGACCTAGAAATCAGCTGTATTGGGGAAAAAGTCAATTGTGGCCAATTGACAGTCAAACCTCATGATTTTTGACCTACATCAACATTATGAACTCATATGGACCATTTGATCAAGTTTGGATCACAATTCCACAAGAAATTTGATCAGATCACCAAAACGGCAAAATGGTCATTTTTAGGGTTTTGACTGCACAAAGGCAATTTTTGACTGTTTGACCTAATCAATGGCAAACCAAGCTCACATATGGACTCAAGGACTCAATGGCATTGTCTTGACATGTTCAACAAATTCAAAAGATCCCAAATGCACAAGATTGACAGATGAATTGTCCAGTCAACTGATCAAAATTTGACTGTATACTGAAAAGTCAAACTTTGACTTTTTGGTCAAAATCAAATGCCAAGATTCATTTTTCATAAAGACATGTCAAATTATGAAACTTGTTCATCAAGAAATCAAAAATTACAAATTAGGGTTTAAAATGAAGAATTTTCATAACTTAGAAATTTTCTAAGTTATGAAAATTCCTAATTTTTTCCTAACTTTGTCCCATCTTTTCATCAAGATACATTTGGATTCAAACAAAACTCAAAACATGAAAGTTATAGTCCATTGCAAAATCTACAACTTTGATTCACAAAGTTTCCTCAAAATAAGCTTGTAGCTCAAGTTATGATTTTTGGAACAAGGGTGCAAAACATTCTTAACTTAGAAATTTTTTGACCTATTTTAGGCAGGATTTTTGCCCAACTTCATGGCCACTTTTCACATGCTTCCACTTGGAATCTAAATTTTCATTACAAAGATGGATTTTAGTACACATTCCAAGCTTTCCAAAATGTCCAAGAACTTCTCAAACACCCTTGTGGTTAGGGAGAATCGAATTTGGCAATATGGGCAAAAGTCACTTTGATTCATGGCCAAAGGCATGTTCATACACTTTGCATTTTTGAAATCAGCTTGCACAAGCTAGTTACAGGCCTCTAATCTCATTTACACTCAATAATTAAATGCCAATCCATTGTGTTCTAGCATTATTTTGCTCATTTGGACAATACACACAAAATCAAGCCATATTTGGAAAAAGCATGTTATCCATTCTTATAAAGCATGACTTTATGTCAAACAAAAATCTAAGAAGTACATGCCATATCTTTGGGCATAAGATTCATGGACATATCCCACTGATCAAGACTCAAATGTGCAGCATAGATTGAGGCCTTGTACTGGCTTATATCCAAGAACACATTTCCTTGCTTCACATAGAAGAAACTTGCATTTTGAAACACAACTCACATTTCTGTCAACACAAGCCTAAGCAAACTTATTGAACACCTTCCAAACATAAAACCTAACCTGAAACACGAGCCAACCACCTTCAATACCTCCCCAAACACAAAAACCATCCTCTTGCAAAAACAGGGTACCTGCTGTAGATTGAGGTTCACAACTCAATCCACTCGTGCACTTTGGCTAATAACCTTGCAAACACATTCCATACCATCCCTTGAAACTGTTCCAAGCCCTAAACACCAGCTGTAACACTCCTAAGCCCATCTGCCATTTTCATTTTTAAGTTTTGCAGGTGAACTTCCATAGCTCGTTTCATTCAGTTTCAAAGCAAGCTAGAGGTTGGAGAAGCATCCCTGAACTTCAAGCAAGTTGTACAAGTCCTCACATTGCACTGAAAGTACCTCCATTGTCATACACGAGTCAAGCTGAACATGTAAGTTTTTGAACTTCTATCTCTCTATCTAGGCATAGTTAGGCTTAAGTTTGTGAAGAAAGCATGTTCTAATCATAGCCCTGAAGCCATCCATATATTTACTTTTCATTTATATTGTGTGTGCTAAGAGTATTTTGAACCTGAACATTTGAAAAAACTTAGGTCAGAAATTGGGGGAGAAGAAATTCTCTCTCATTTTTGAGAGTTAGATCATGTTCTTTAAATGTATGAATTCGTGATTTAATGCTCTACATAGTTTATGTTGTAAGTTTTGGCTGAAAATCAAAGAATCAGGAGCTTGTTGTTGAAGCAAAGAGGCGCGTGAATTTTCAAACAAAACTGTCTGGAGGTTGAAGACAACCCTTTTGGGCTGGGCTTGGTTCTTTTTTCTGTTTGCACCACTTTATTTCACATACATCCCCCTGGCCCATTGCATGATATACTTGTCATTTTTGATTTTGATTTTATATTTTTATCCAAACATGAAAAAACATTAAAAATATTTTTCTCACATTTTTTGCATTTTATTTAGTATTTATTTTGTTTCATTTAGTTTCATACATAAATAAATAAAATACCTTTTTTATTCAAAATACAAAAATAATACAAAATACATTTTGTTTCCTAATTTTATTTTATTTTATCTTTTGGAAACATTTTCTAAAAATATACTTTTTTTTTGTAAATAATAAATATTTTACTTTTGTACATATTTAATATATTTAATATATAATATAAATACTTATATATTTATTAGAATATTTAGGATAAAAATACAAAATAATACATTTTTATTTTTATTAATATTTAACCTCAAAAATAATTTTTTTACAATATACTTTCTTTTTATTTATTTTTTGTATATAATTAACAAACATTGTATATATTAAATAATAAATGCTCTTTATTTAGAAAATTAGGGTTTTGCCCTAAACATGAAAAATATCCAAAATTATTCCTTTTTATTTTTGTTTATTTGTCACATGAAAAACACTTTTACATACATATAAAAAATCATTTTTTGCATCTTGCATATTTATTTTATTTTATTTAATTATTGTACAATTAAATAATTTATATATTTAATTTGGATGTAATAGTTTAGATTTAATTTTTCTTGCTAAATATTCCCCATTTGAACATTTGTACCCCCATCCCATAATTGTGTTGTAATAGTTTAGGACTTTAAATTTCCCATTTTAAAGCTTTCTAAATATGCCATGATAGACTTAGGGTTTTGTATGCAAAAATCAACCAAACAAATAGCTTGACCTAATTCAAAGATAACAAAGCATAAAAATGGACAACACCAATCACACTTGCACCTCTAGGATTACTCCACTTGTTGCCTTCAATAATGGGCCATGTTGCATGTTGAGTTTCTTTGGCAAAAACAAAACAATATCAATTGATCATAGTCCCTCGATGACGCTTTTGAAAGTTGCCTATCAAAATGATCATAGTCCCTTCAAGAAAATTTGCCAAAGACACTTGGCACTATTGCAATCATGGTCTAAACGATGACCCGCGTCCGTCCCGTTAACATCCTAACACAAGATTGTCCACCAAATACAATGGTGGAACAAAATTGTTAAAAGGGTTAAAACATAGAGAAAACCTTTGAGTAAATTTAGGGGTAGACAACTCTTACTTACTTGAATCAAAACTTGCAAAACAATCCTTGCCTACTTTTCAAAACACACATCACAACACACTTTCAAAAAACAACTTTCAAAAACATTGAAAACTTTTCAAAGGACATACACCTTTGTATACATTCAAACATGAATCATTACAAAGGTTGCCACCACATTGGCCTCTTTTCAAAACATTTTCAAAACCACACACAAAGTACCATTTCAAACAATTGAAAATTCAAGGCAAGTGATCTAAGTAAGTAACTAAGAGCCCATGGATAACCATGGATAGAAAGGGTGCTAATACCTTCCCTTTCTATAATCTACTCCCCGAACCCAAGAAAACATCTCAAAGGTTTTTGCTGTGCTTTTTAACCTTTCCTTAGGATAAAATAAAAAGTCGGTGGCGACTCTTGCTCAACCGAAACATTTGCGAAAACAAACGCAAAACCCAAGTCAATTCTCCCACCGTATCACAGAACTGGCGACTCTGCTGGGGAAAACTTTAAAGTGGAGTAACCTTAGGGCTTAGATCACCCTCTTGCATGACTAATTGTTTGCTTTGATTGCTTTATATCTTGGCTCTCTTGTTTGGGCTTGAAATCCTACACCCGGATTTGGGGGAACATTCATAGATAGCAATACGTTGTGGAAACTGTGCGGGGTATACCGACATGGTTGAAGCAATAGCTATATTAGTGCGACATATTTGTGAGTACCGGTAACCCTTGAGTTCAATCAAGGAGAGTACGGGGCCGCTGAGTGATGTCACTAAGCACTAATGACCTAGAACCTTACTTGACCATCTTGGCCTTTTATTAGGGGTAGTGAGATGACCGGCTTTGGTGCAGTCCGAAGTTGGTAGATACTCGATACTACACTCATTGAGGGTTGTTTTCTTGGAATATTTTGGTCGCTAGTTAAGTGGCTAAACCAAAACAATGAACATGGAAAACAATTCAATGATATTGAGCTCCTTAGAACCCGTTTACTATTTATAGGACAGGTTTTTAAGCCAACTTCACTCAAGAGGGTACTTACCTATGAAACCCCATGCAAGCCTGAAACTAGGGTTTGGTGTGAATTGCTTGTACATATGTTTTGTGCATACATCATGAACATCATACAGCATCATATGCATACACTAACCATTTCAAGGGTTTGGATCTTCATCTTTGTTCTTGTTTTGTAGGTCATGGAAATTCTTCGCAGGAAAACCATCCAATTCAACCTTGTGAGAATCCCTCCTCAACTCAAAGAGCTCACATCCAGGATTCCGGAAAGCTCTCCCTTCAGTGAAAGACATGGTAGACTGCTCAGCCTAGTCAACACCAGCATTGAAGAGGACATGGTAAAGTGTTGTTCCAGTTCTTTGACCCCCCTTCACCATTGTTTCTCATTCCCTGACTATCAATTGGTGCCAACTTTGGAGGAATTTTCTCAACTCCTGAGAATTCCTATTCTTAATCAACTACCCTACAACGGTACGGAAAAAGAACCAAAGCCTGAAGATGTTCCTCAAGCACTACACTTGCAACCATCTGACATCAAGGGGCATTGGGAAACTAGAAGCGGTGTCAAAGGCTTCTTGGCAAAATTCTTGTTTGAGAAGGCACAAGAGTGTTGGAATTCATTGGATCTACAAGCCTTTGAAGAAATTGTGGCACTCCTCATTTATGGGTTGGTCTTGTTCCCAAATCCTGACCAGCTTGTAGATGTCAACGCCGTCAAAATCTTCTTATCCAGGAATCCAATACCAACATTGCTTGGAGACATTCTTCACTCATTTTACACACGAACAATGAGAAAGAGGGGTGTTCTCATGTGTTGTACTCCTCTCCTTGCAAGGTGGTTTATTTCGCACCTTCCACAATCTGTCTTGAAGAATGACCGAGGTTTAAGGTGGTCACAACGGTTGATGACCCTCACTCACTCTGATGTACATTGGTGTTCTCGGTCCAGATAAAATGTCATCATCTTCGATCGTTGTGGAGAGTTCCCTAATGTTCAATTGCTTGGCATTAGGGGAGGCATTACCTACAACCCTTGTCTAGCTTTGAGACAATTTGGATATGCACGGAGGGATGGCCCTCACGACATGTTGATTCCTGACCTAGTTTTTGACTTCGACAACGATGCGCAAGGACTTCGCCAAAGATTCATCAAAGCTTGGAGGATGCCTAACAAGGTAGACAGCAAGACACTGGGGCACAAGAACTCCATCCCTCTTGAGCCTTATCTCAAGTGGGTACGAACCCGAGCCCAGAGTCTAATGATGCCTTATCCTCATGTTCTCCCTGTGATTAAAGAGCCCGTTAAGGAAGGAGAGGTTCCCTACACCATCCTATATCCTGACATGCCTACATCATGGGAGGAGATGCAGAAGAGTTGGATCCAACTCAAGGAGGAACGAAATACTTTTGAAGCTAGCTTCTACGCCAGTGAGAAGAAGGTTTTGGAGCTTACCCGCCGACTCCATGAGGAAGAGACCCTCAACACCTACATCGCACCAAAGAGGATGCGCAACGTCTTTTTACTTTGAGAAGTTTTTGTAATATTTGGCCCATGGGGCATTTATGTACTAACAAATTTCTTCTTATTAATATGACGTGCGTTCTTTTTGTTTGCAACAATTTTGAATTTGCTAAATCCTTGAATGCATTGCATACATAAGCATATCATTCATCATGCGCATAAGCAGGTCTCCACACCAGGTTTTCTTATCTTTCTGCTGTTTATTTCAGTAAGATGGATCTCGAACAGACGGTCAAGGATTTGCAGTCTCAGAACTCACAATTTCAACATCTCCTGATGACCTTGGCAAAGGGTCAGGAGGATCTAAAAGCCCTGCTTGGGAACAAAGAGCAAGTGAAAAAGAAGAAGAAAATAATCGGGTTGGCTACCTTAGGAAGAAGGTTTGAGGGTGAAGCCAGAAGAGTTCTTGAATTTCCCCTACTTCCAAAGAGGGAACCAGTAAAGGGAATGCGGCTGCGGTACCTTCCGAATCCGAAGCTGAAGAAGGAGAGGCTGAAGAAGACAAAGACTACTCTGAGAAACAATACCCGCCCGCCAATGATAAGTACAAAGGCTTGGAAGACAGGTTGGCAGCTATGGAGCTGCAGAGAGTTCCCGGCTTAGATTTCGAAGATTTGGGATTAGTTGCTGGAATTGTGATCCCCCCGAAGTTTAAAATGCCAGTTTTTGCAAGGTATGACGGGCTATCCTGCCCGAAGATGCATCTCAGATCATATGTAAGGAAGATCCAACCTTATACTGCAGACAAGAACCTATGGATCCATTTCTTTCAGGATAGCCTTTCAGGGGCTCAACTCGAGTGGTTCTATCAGCTGGATGGAGCCAGTATCTGAAACTGGGAGGACTTGGCTACTGCATTTTATAAACAGTATCAGTACAATTCTGACCTTGCTCCTATGCGTACCCAACTTCAGGGTATGTCACTGGGAACGGGCGAAGGATTCAAGGAGTATGCGCAAAAGTGGAGAGACCTGGCTGGTAGGGTGCAGCCACCGCTGACTGACCGTGAACTTGTTGACATGTTCTTAGGGACCTTGTCTGGTCCGTTCTTCAACCATCTGATTGGTAATTCTTTTGCTGGGTTCACAGACCTGATCTTAATCGGTGAGAGAATAGAAGCTGGTATCAAGTCGGGGAAGATACATAAAGGTGCCTCTGTGAGTACTGAAAAGAAGCCCTTCAAGAAGGAAGCCAGTGCTGTTTATGGTCCCAGAGGACAAATTAAACTGGAACGCCGCCAAGCTGTCAAAGCATTGGTAATTTCAAAGCCTGCTGCTGCTCCTCAGCAGTACAACCAACCAAGGGGTGAGAGGCCTAAAAGGCAGTACACTCGACTCAGCATGACCCTGTCTCAGATTTTGCCGTAACTACTGTCAACCAATCTGGTAACTGTCAAAGAAGCTCCGAAGGTAGTGAACCCAGCTTCTCCAAAGTACAACCCCAATGCCCGTTGTGCTTATCACTCTTATAGCCCGGGGCATACCACGGATGATTGCTGGGCTCTGAGGAATAAGGTCCAGGACCTTATTGATGCTAAAGAAATACAGTTTGAGGCGCCCGAAAGGCCCAACGTTGTGACTGCTCCCATGCCCCAGCATGGAGTGAATGCTGTGGAAGAAGACTTGTATGTAGCCTCTGTGGAAGATATTGTTACTCTGTTGTTGACTGTCAAGAAGAACCTGTTGCTAGCCGGTTTATTTCCGGGATATGGTAAAGGTTGCCTGCTATGTGCTGTTTCACCTGTTGGTTGTCCGTTGCTGAAATCAGGTATCCAAAGCCTGATGGATAGCAAAGAAATCTTGTTCGAGAAGATTGCCGTTCCTGCTACCCCTACTGAAGAAGTTTCTATTGTCACTATTTTCAACAACCCTCCTAAGGCTCCTTCAAAGAAGCCTGTCAAAATCATGTCCACTCAGAAGATTGCTCCTATCATCATTACTGTTCCGGGGCCTCTCCCCTATACATCCGACAAAGCTGTCCCGTGGCACTATGGGGAAGACGTTTATGTGCTTGGAGTTAAGCAAGAGTTTGATACTAGTACCGGAGTCAGTAACATCACCGGGCCTGCTAAAGTTACTCGCAGTGGTAGGCTGTTCTCACCAGATATTGCGCCACCAACTATTCAAAGACCTCTTGTCATCACACCTGCAAGTGTGCCTGCTTCCCTTCCTGATCAAGTTCCTGTTTCTACCCCTACTGCTGAGTCATCTGGCGCTCGGGGCAAAGGGATTGCTACTGATTTGCCTGCCCTGACGGAGGCACCAAAGACAACCAATGTTGAAGCTTCCCATCAAGAGATGGAAGAGATTCTCAAGATCATTAAGAAGAGTGATTTCAATGTAGTTGAGCAGCTGGGGCACACCCCATCAAAGATTTCTATGCTATCACTGTTGTTGTGTTTAGAGGCCCATGCCAAGGCCCTGATCTCCTTCCTGAAGACGGCCCATTGCCACAAGAGACGTCTGCTGATCAATTTACTGATTGTGTGGCCAACTTGACTGCCGATAATGGGTTGGGCTTCTCTGACGCTGATCTGACTGCTAAAGGAAAGAACCATAACGATGCCCTGCATGTCTCCATTGAATGCAGGGGCACCACTCTTTCCCATGTGTTGGTAGACACTGGTTCCTCGTTGAACGTATTACCCCAGAAGGCCCTAGATAGGTTGGATTGTGAGGGTTTGGAGCTCAAGCCTAGTAACATTGTTGTCCGAGCCTTTGACGGTTCGAAAAGGATGGTACATGGTGAAGTTGACATTCCGATCAGGGTTGGCTCTCAAGTTTTTGATTCTATTTCTATGTGATGGATATCCGACCATCCTATTCTTGTTTGCTGGGTTGTCCATGGATCCACAAGGCTGGAGCTGTGATCTCCACACTACATCAGAAGCTTAAATACCCGATCAGAGGGAAAATTGTGACAGTTCAGGGGGAGGAAGAGTATATGGTCAACCACTTCAACTCGTTTCGGTACATAGAGATGGATGGGGAATTCATTGAAACCCCCTTTCAACATTTTGAAGAGGTGCCTCAGACACTGGCATCAGCTGAAACTGTGATTGAAGACCTTCCTTTGAAGATGGCTTCCTTAAAGGATGCCCGTGCTGTGATTGAGAAGGGGGAGTGTGCAAACTGGGGCCGACTTCCTAATTTTACTCTGAAGACTGACAAGTTTGGTTTAGGCTTCATCGCAGAGGCTCAGAGGGCTGTTCGTAAGGCAAGGATTGGAAAACCTCCTATGTTCATTACCAACCCGAGAGTAAATGCTATTGAAGACGACGTGGAGGAATCTGAATTCGACAGCTGGATCTACCCAACAACCGACAGTGGACCAAGCAACTAGACTGCCAAAGACTTCACACCTATTACTTTTGTCACTCAGTAATGAACTCTTTTATTTTGAATTTGTAACAAACAATATCTTGAAACTTTTATGGCTCGGTGTCTTACCCGGGGCACCGTGGCTTCATTTGTGAGGGCTGTTGTGTGTCATTTTCATATATCATCAATAAAAACATTGGACGTTTGTTGTATTTCAAAATCTTGCGCTCCTTTTCTTTCTTTATTATATATTGCAAAACAATTATATTTACACACACTCACCTATACAGGTTCCAATCCACTCTGGATCTCACTGGTAACGACTCTGCTACTGCCAGTTATGACTTCGAAAATCCAATCAACTTAGCCGAAGATGAAGGTGAAGATGATTGCGAAGTGCCTGGTGAGCTTGCAAGACTACTACTCCAGGAAGAGAGGGCCATTCAGCCACATGAAGAGCCAGTGGAAACGGTAAATCTGGGTACTGAGACAGACATAAAAGAAGTCAAGATTGGTGCCAATCTAGAGCTCAGTGTGAAACAGTGGTTGATTCAGATGCTGCACGACTATGTGGAAATCTTTGCCTGGTCTTACGAAGACATGCCTGGGTTGGATACCGACATTGTGGTTCACCACCTGCCTACCAAAGAAGACTGCCCTCCGGTTAAACAAAAGGTCCGCCGTATGCGTCCAGAAATGTCCGAGAAAATCAAAGCTGAGGTTATGAGACAATTTGATGTCGGGTTTCTAGCAGTGACTTCTTACCCTCAGTGGGTTGCCAACGTGGTTCCAGTGCCGAAGAAGGATGGTAAGGTCCGAATGTGTGTTGATTACATGGATTTGAACAGGGCCAGCCCTAAGGATGATTTCCCTCTGCCTCATATCGACGTTCTGGTTGACAACACTGCTCAGCATAAAGTATTCTCCTTCATGGATGGATTCTCCGGTTATAATCAGATCAAGATGGCTCCTGAAGACATGGAGAAGACCACTTTTGTTACTCAGTGGGGCACCTTTTGCTACAAGGTCATGCCTTTTGGGTTGAAAAATGCTAGGGCAACCTACCAACGTGCCATGGTTGCTTTATTTCATGACATGATCCATCACGAGATAGAAGTATATGTCGATGATATGATTGCAAGGTCCCAAACTAAGGAGGAACACCTTGACCATCTACAGAAGCTGTTTGACCGTCTGAAGTTGTACAAGCTGAGATTGAACCCAAACAAGTGCACCTTCGGAGTGAGATCTGGAAAATTGCTAGGCTTCGTTGTAAGCGACAAAGGTATTCAAGTGGACCCTGCCAAAGTGAAAGCCATACAAGAGATGCCAACTCCAAAGACAGAGAAAGAAGTCAGAGGCTTTCTAGGAAGATTGAACTACATTGCCCGATTCATCTCACATCTAACTGCTACCTGTGAACCAATCTTCAAGCTGCTGAAGAAAGATCAAGTAGTACGTTGGAATGATGAATGTCAGGCGGCTTTAGAAAAGATCAAAGAGTATCTCCAAGAACCACCCATTCTTATGCCACCGGTTGAAGGGAGACCTCTAATCTTATACTTGACAGTACTGGACAAGTCAATGGGGTGTGTGCTGGGGCAGCATGACGAGTCTGGCCGAAAAGAGCACGTTATTTATTACCTTAGAAAAAAGTTTACCGACTGTGAGACTCGATACTCACTTCTCGAGAAAACTTGATGCGCTTTGGTATGGGCTGCTCGTCGGCTGAGACAGTATATGTTGACTCACACTACTCTGTTGATTTCAAAAATGGATCCAATCAAGTATATCTTCGAAAAGCCCGCCTTGTCCGGAAGAATAGCAAGATGGCATATGATCTTGACGGAATATGACATCCAATACACGATTCAAAAAGCAATCAAGGGAAGTGTATTGGTAGACCATTTGGCACATCAGGCAGTGGACGATTACCAGTCGATGAACTTTGAATTTACATACGAGGATATCATGGTAGTGACTGATTGTGAAGTACCTGGACCAGATGAAGGACCTGAGGAAGGATCCCGATGGTCTATGCACTTTGACGGAGCCTCGAACGCTTTGGGTAATGGTATCGGCGCTGTGATCATATCCCCTAAAGGCACTCATAATCCACTCACCGTCCGGCTATGTTTCAACTGCACCAACAACATGGCAAAGTATGAGGCATGTATCATGGGTCTTCAAGCTGCAATTGACTTAAGGATCAAGTTTCTGAGTGTCTTCGGAGATTCCGCTCTTGTGATCAATCAGATCAAAGGCGAGTGGGATATGAAACACCCAAATCTTATTCCTTACAAGGAGTATGTGCTGACATTGCTTCCCCACTTCAAGGAGATAACTTTTGAACACTTCCCAAGAGAGGAGAATCAGTTAGCGGACGCACTAGCTACGATGTCTTCTATGTTCAAAGTCAAATGGGACAACGAGGCTCCCCGAATCATTATCTGGAAATTGGATGAACCTGCACATTGCTGCGATCTCGAGACCGAAGAGGTAACAGAAAAACCCTGGTATCATGAGGTGAAGAGGTACCTTGAAGCTCAAAAATACCCCGAAGGTGCATCCGTTAATGACAAGAAGTACCTGAGAAGGTTTGCGGCAAAGTTCTTCCTCAGCAACGACATTCTCTACAAGTGAAACCATGATTCGATCTTGCTGCGTTGTGTGGATAAGACTGAAGCAGAAAAGATCATGGCAGAGCTACATGAAGGTACCTTCGGAACACATTCCAGTTGACATACCATGGCAAAGAAAATCCTTCGGGCAGGATATTTCTGGTCCACAATGGAAGCCGACTGTTATCAGCATTCTCGAACTTGTCATAAATGCCAGATCTATGCTGATAAGGTGCACATTCCTCCGGTTCCTATGAACGTCTTGACAACACCTTGGCCTTTTGAAATGTGGGGGATTGATATGATCGGCGAGATCCGACCTACAACGTCTAACGGGCATCGCTTCATCTTAGTGGCGATTGATTACTTCACAAAATGGGTTGAAGAAGCTTCCTACGCTACCGTAACCAAGAACGTCGTGGCACGGTTCATTCGACACAACCTGATCTGTCGATACGGTGTACCTGAGAGGATCATTATGGATAATGGTACCAATCTTAACAACAAGATGATCACTGAGCTCTGCGAGCAATTCAAGATACAGCACCATAACTCTTCTCCATACCGGCCGAAGATGAATGGGGCTGTAGAAGCAGCGAATAAGAACATCAAGAAGATTGTGCAGAAGATGACAATGACCTATAAAGATTGGCACGAAATGTTACCATTTGCTCTTCATGGGTACCGTACCTCGGCACGGACGTCAACAGGGGCAACTCCCTTTTCCTTGGTCTATGGCATGGAGGCAGTCTTGCCTATTGAAGTCCAGATACCCTCTCTCCGGATAATGAAGGACGCAGGTTTGAGAGAAGATGACTGGATCCAGACTCGGCTTGATCAATTAAACCTAATTGAAGAAAAGAGACTCACCGCTATTTGTCATAGTCAAACGTACCAAAAACGGATGATCAGGGCATTTAACAAGAAAGTCAGACGACAACAGTATCAAGTCGGAGATCTGGTAATCAAGCGCATCATTCTTCCTCAAAGTGATCCCAGGGGCAAATGGACCCCTACGTACGAAGGGCCATTTGTGGTTAAACATATCTTCTGAGGAGGAGCTATGATTCTAACCACCATGGATGGTGACGACCTTCCTCACCCCGCCAATGCAGACATAGTAAAAAGATACTACGCATGAATTAAAGACCCGCTAGGTTGACACACCTAGGCAAAAATAAGGGCTTCCCGGCGAACCAAAAGGGTTCGGGCAAAAATAAGGGATGAAATGAAAAAAATCTGTACACCCGACAAGTCGAAAACCTGAAAAGGCGGCTTGGGAAAAAATTGGTATCCCGGTGGACTGAAAACCCGAAAGGGCGGTCCAGGCAAAAGTTAGGGATAAAGCGTAATACTATGTCTCATTGGATCACCTTGCATCCAGAATTCGGCATCAACTATCAGGTTCAGACGGCATCGATCAATCAGCTTCATCTTTAACTAAGCAGCAAAGTGATGAGACGCTTGAAGACATAAAGGCAACAACAGAGTTGGAACCCAGTGGGATTATTTTTCACATAGCTGTTTTGTTTCCTTTTCACAAAAATTGTATAAACTCTATTTTGCTCGGCGGCGTTCTCTTACTAGGACGCCAGCCTCCTGTACATAAAACGCCTATTTACAGGAAAACCTCAAAATCCATACAAGTTTCATTTTCCAGACAAATTGCCAATTGTTTTTTTCCTTTATCTGTTTTGTTTTGCAAAGAACGTCCAATGTTTATTTTGATATATGCACTTGACATTAATTGTTGTTCATAAATAACTGTATATGAAACAAAGGACTAATTACAGGTGACATCAGAAACAGGGGCAATAATGAGTTGTCTAAGCGATCTAGTTGCTCTGTCCACCAAGGTACCAAGGTAAGTTCAGCTGAAGAACGTAACCAAGATACCTCCACTCCCCGCAGAGTAAGACAAGGTTCAGCAAAACTCTCCCCCAGGCAGAGTTGGTCTCCCATCAGCCCTAACAAGGCACATTATCTCCAGCAAGTCAGCGATACTCTCCCTAAATAGAGTTAGTCTACTGTCAGCCTTAAGGAAGTTGGGTATCCCCAGAAAATCTCAATATTCCCCAGCGGAGTATAGACATTCTTCAGCAAGCATCCCCGGAAGTCTTAATATAAGATTGTTCCCCGGCGGAATACCAGACACCCCAGTGGAACCATTCCCCAGTACAATCTGAAAAGTTTCCCCAGGAAAGATGAATCGTCCTCCCCAGTAGATTCTGAAGCTTATCCCCAGTAGATTATGGAAGCTTATCACCTACAGAGTACATACGTCTCTCCCCGACTTTATTCAAAGGTTATTTCCCACCAGGACTTATAACTGGGTTATCCTCAGCTAATTACCACGGAAAGTTCATCCTCGGCAAAGTTCTTCCTATCCCCAGCGGAGTTCGTCAAATTCCCCAACATAACATATCAACAGTATCCCCAGAGGAGATCTCATCAAAACCTCAGCGAAGTATCTCTTCCCACAGAGAAATTCCCCGCAGAGTAATCTCTCCAACAAGTTTATTCCCCAACGGAGTCATCTTCTCCTACCGGTTTATTCTTGCAACCATTATCCCCAGCGGAGGCGAAGAACTCTACTCTTCAACATCAGCCCAGGATTCAACAAGTTCCTGGCACTCGTCAAGGATTTATTTTCCTAGACGAAAATACATTCATAGACACTTCACATTTCATACATCCTGCTTATATACATGATAAAGTGCATACAACACTATCTCATTTTGAGCATCATGACATCATGCATTTCATACATCATGACATTGCATACAACTGATGTTTTTCCTTTTCAGGAAAAGGTCAATCCAAAGATGATTACTATCAACTGTCACAATTCCAGATTCGATTCTTGTATCTAGCCAGGGCATATCTGTGAGTGATTTGATTGTAGATTCGATACCTGTATCCGGCCAGGGCACATCTGCATGAAAAGTTCCAGATTCGATACCTGCATCCAGCCAGGGCATATCTGTAGACAACAATTTCCAGATTCGATACCTGTATCCAGCCAGGGCATATCTGTAGACAACAATTTCCAGATTCGATACCTGTATCCAGCCAGGGCATATCTGTAGACAACAAATTCCAGATTCGATACCTGCATCCATCCAGGGCATATCTGTAGACGACAATTTCCAGATTCGATACCTGCATCCAGCCAGGGCATATCTGTAGACGACAATTTCCAGATTCGATACCTGTATCCAGCCAGGGCACGTCTGTAAACAACCTTTTGAAGTTCCGGATTCAATTCCTGTATCTAGCCAAGGCACATCTGTGAGCAACTAATTATGGATTCGACTCCTGTATCTAGCCAGGACATGTCTGCATGAAGAGTTTGAAGATCAACACCTGTAACAGGCCAGGAAACCATCTTCCTTTCTCAAAGTATGCAAGTTCTTGCTAAGGAATCTCTTACGCGATCAACACTTCCAAATGGCATATATAAGCCCATTCCCGACAAGGTTCTGTCACCTTCAGATGGCATCTATAAGCCCATCCTCCTATCCACCATCTCTCCAAATGGAATCTATAAACCCATTCCCGACATCACATTGCTGATACTCCAGCATGCGAGTGCAAATTTCAGGGCACTCTAGTGTCCAATCTCCTTTTACCCTCGAGTCGCGAAAGGCAAACTTTCCAATCTAACTCTTCAGGTTCAAGAAGATTTAACAGGGGCAACTGTTGTACCGCAAAATTTTCCCTCCCATTTCATCAATATTTTCTCATCACAAGACCCTTGGAGCTCAAGATCAAGTTAGGGTTTGCTCTGCTCAAGACTCCTCCTTGCACTGTTAACCCAAATTAGGGTTTGAGTTTGCACAAAGATGTTTTGACCTAAAATTCCCAAAGTGACTTTCATGCTTCATGTTGGACTCACAAGTTTATCCATACCAAGTTTCAAGCCTTGATTCCAGTCTTTGCCCAGTCAATTGGACAGTTGACCTAGAAATCAGCTGTATTGGGGAAAAAGTCAATTGTGGCCAATTGACAGTCAAACCTCGTGATTTTTGACCTACATCAACATTATGAACTCATATAGACCATTTTATCAAGTTTGGATCACAATTCCACAAGAAATTTGATCAGATCACCAAAAGGGCAAAATGGTCATTTTTAGGGTTTTGACTGCACAAAGGCAATTTTTGACTGTTTGACCTAACCAATGGCAAACCAAGCTCACATATGGACTCAAGGACTCAATGGCATTGTCTTGACATGTTCAACAAATTCAAAAGATCCCAAATGCACAAGATTGACAGATGAATTTTCCAGTCAACTGATCAAAATTTGACTGTATACTGAAAAGTCAAACTTTGACTTTTTGGTCAAAATCAAATGCCAAGATTCATTTTTCATAAAGACATGTCAAATTATGAAACTTGTTCATCAAGAAATCAAAAATTACAAATTAGGGTTTAAAATGAAGAATTTTCATAACTTAGAAATTTTCTAAGTTATGAAAATTCCTAATTTTTTCCTAACTTTGTCCCATCTTTTCATCAAGATACATTTGGATTCAAACAAAACTCAAAACATGAAAGTTATAGTCCATTTCAAAATCTACAACTTTGATTCACAAAGTTTCCTCAAAAGAAGCTTGTAGCTCAAGTTATGATTTTTGGAACAAGGGTGCAAAACATTCTTAACTTAGAAATTTTTTGACCTATTTTAGGCAGGATTTTTGTCCAACTTCATGGCCACTTTTCACATGCTTCCACTTGGAATATCAATTTGAATTACAAATATGGATTGTATTACACATTCCAAGCATTCCAAAATGTCCAAGAACTTCTCAAACACCCTTGTGGTTAGGGAGAATCGAATTTGGCAATATGGGCAAAAGTCACTTTGATTCATGGCCAAAGGCATGTTCATACACTTTGCATTTTTGAAATCAGCTTGCACAAGCTAGTTACAGGCCTCTAATCTCATTTACACTCAATAATTAAATGCTAATCCATTGTGTTCTAGCATTATTTTTCTCATTTGGACAATACACACAAAATCAAGCCATATTTGGAAAAAGCATGTTATCCATTCTTGTAAAGCATGACTTTATGTCAAACACAAATCTAAGAAGTACAGGCCATATCTTTGGGCACAAGATTCATGGAAATATCCCACTGATCAAGACTCAAATGTGCAGCATAGATTGAGTCCTTGTACTGGCTTATATCCAAGAACACATTTCCTTGCTTCACATAGAAGAAACTTGCATTTTGAAACACAACTCACATTCCTGTCAACACAAGCCTAAGCAAACTTATTGAACACCTTCCAAATATCAAACCTAACCTGAAACACGAGCCAACCACCTTCAATACCTCCCCAAACACAAAAACACCATCCTCTTGCAAAAACAGGGCACCTGCTGCAGATTGAGGTCCACAACTCAATCCACTCGTGCACTTTGGCTAATAACCTTGCAAACACATTCCATATCATCCCTTGAAACTGTTCCAAGCCCTAAACACCAGCTGTAACAATCCTAACCCCATCTGCCATTTTTATTTTTCAGTTTTGAAGGTGAACTTCCATAGCTCGTTTCATTCAGTTTCAAAGCAAGCTAGAGGTTGGAGAAGCATCCCTGAACTTCAAGCAAGCTGTACAAGTCCTCACATTGCACTGAAAGTACCTCCATTGTCATACACGAGTCAAGCTGAACAAGTAAGTTTTTGAACTTCTATCTCTCTATCTAGGCATAGTTAGGCTTAAGTTTGTGAAGAAAGCATGTTCTAATCATAGTCCTGAAGCCATCCATATATTTACTTTTCATTTATATTGTGTGTGCTAAGAGTATTTTGAACCTGAACATCTGAAAAAACTTAGGTCAGAAATTGGGGGAGAAGAAATTCTCTCTCATTTCTGAGAGTTAGATCATGTTCTTTATATGTATGAATTTGTGATTTAATGCTCTACATAGTTTATGTTGTAAGTTTTGGCTGAAAATCAAAGAATCAGGAGCTTGTTGTTGAAGCAAAGAGGCGCGCGAATTTTCAAACAAAACTGTCTGGAGGTTGAAGACAACCCTTTTGGGCTGGGCTTGGTTCTTTTTTCTATTTGCACCACTTTATTTCACATACACCCCCCTGGCCCATTACATGATATACTTGTCATTTTTGATTTTTTCTTTTTGATTTTGATTTTATATTTTTATCCAAACATGAAAAAACATTAAAAATATTTTTCTCACCTTTTTTATTCAAAATACAAAAATAATACAAAATACATTTTGTTTCCTAATTTTATTTTATTTTATCTTTTGGAAACATTTTCTAAAAATATACTTTTTTTTTGTAAATAATAAATATTTTATTTTTGTACATATTTAATATATTTAATATATAATATAAATACTTATATATTTATTAGAATATTTACGATAAAAATACAAAATAATACATTTTTATTTTTATTAATATTTAACCTCAAAAATACTTTTTTTACAATATACTTTCTTTTTATTTATTTTTTGTATATAATTAACAAACATTGTATATATTAAATAATAAATGCTCTTTATTTAGAAAATTAGGGTTTTGCCCTAAACATGAAAAATATCCAAAATTATTCCTTTTTATTTTTGTTTATTTGTCACATGAAAAACACTTTTACATACATATAAAAAATCATTTTTTGCATCTTGCATATTTATTTTATTTTATTTAATTATTGTACAATTAAATAATTTGTATATTCAATTTGGATTTAATAGTTTAGATTTAATTTTTCTTGCTAAATATTCCCCATTTGAACATTTGTACCCCCCATCCCATAATTGTGTTGTAATAGTTTAGGACTTTAAATTTCGCATTTTAAAGCTTTCTAAATATGCCATGATAGACTTAGGGTTTTGTATGCAAAAATCAACCAAACAAATAGTTTGACCTAATTCAAAGATAACAAAGCATGAAAATGGACAACACCAATCACACTTGCACCTCTAGGGTTACTCCACTTATTGCCTTCAATAATGGGCCATGTTGCATGTTGAGTTTCTTTGGCAAAAACAAAACAATATCAATTGATCATAGTCCCTCAATGACGCTTTCGAAAGTTGCCTATCAAAATGATCATAGTCCCTTCAAGAAAATTTGACAAAGACACTTGGCACTATTGCAATCATGGTCTAAACAATGACCCGCGCCCATCCCGTTAACATCCTAACACAAGATTGTCCACAAAATACAATGGTGGAACAAAATTGTTAAAAGGGTTAAAACATAGAGAAAACCTTTGAGTAAATTTAGGGGTAGACAACTCTTAGTTACTTGAATCAAAACTTGCAAAACAATCCTTGCCTACTTTTCAAAACACACATCACAACATACTTTCAAAAAACAAATTTCAAAAACATTAAAAACTTTTCAAAGGACATACACCTTTGTATACATTCAAACATGAATCATTACAAAGGTTGCCACCACATTGGCCTCTTTTCAAAACATTTTCAAAACCACATACAAAGCACCATTTCAAACAATTGAAAATTCAAGGCAAGTGATCTAAGTAAGTAACTAATAGCCCATGGATAACCATGGATAGAAAGGGTGCTAATACCTTCCCTTTCTATAATCTACTCCCCGAACCCAAGAAAACATCTCAAAGGTTTTTGCTGTGCTTTTTAACCTTTCCTTAGGATAAAATAAAAAGTCGGTGGCGACTCTTGCTCGACCGAAACATTTGCAAAAACAAACGCAAAACCCAAGTCAGTTCTCCCACCGTATCACAGGTGCCAACTCTTGTAAGATATTACCTACAGATGGAAAGGGTTCTCATAAACCTCACCTTAATTCTAAAATATAATTACTCAACTTATTAACTCCATAAACTCATCACCCATGATTCACACATTAATAAACACAGATCAACAACCACGACCAATTATTATAAATTTTCCCTAAAAGACACAACCATCATCAGTTACAGTCTTCACATCATTTGTGTTAGAGTTTCTTGTTTGGACAATATTTATATTTAATTTAGAATTAACAAGGGTGTCACGGCACAAAAAATACCCGAGCGTTAGTGTTGTACCCCAAAAATTTCCCTCTCATTTATCAAGTATTTTCTCACAAGATCTCCTTTGGTTCAAGACTGCACTAGGGTTGATTAGCTCAAGACACCTCCTCAAGCTCTGATGACTGAAAATTAGGGTTTGAGATTGCACAAGGATAATTTAACTTTTAATGCCTCATATGACTTTCATGGATCATTATGGACCCTCAAGATTTCTCATGTCAAGTTTTAAGGCTTTGATCACATATTTGCTCAGTCAATTGATCAGTTGACCTAAAAATCAGCTGTATTGGGGAAAAAGTCAACTATGATTAATTTACAGTCAAACTTCATAATTTTTTATACATGTCAACATTATGAACTCATATATGTCATTGGATCAAGTTTGGACCACAATTCCTCAAGAAATTTGATAATATCATCAAAAGGGCAAAATGGTCAAAATTAGGGTTTTGATTGAGAAAAGGCAATTTCTGATTTTTGACCTTGTAAATGGTTGATTGGTTGGAAACATGATCTAAAGGATTCAATTGCATCGTTTTGACCTAATAGCCTGACTCAAAACATTGTTCAAGGTCATTTGATTGATAGTTGATTTCCAATCAACTGATCAAAAGTCAACTATACAATGTAAAGTCAAACTTTGACTTTTTGATCAAAATCAAGTGTCAAAGACCACAATTCATCAAAACATGTCAAAATATGAAACTTGTTCATCAAGAAATCAAAAAGTCAAGATTTCATTTTGAAAAGTCAAAGTTTCCAAACTTAGAAATTTTTCTAAGTGTTGAAAACTTCATATTTTTTCACAACTTTTAGCCAATTTTTCACCATGATGCAAGATGATTCAAAGGAAACTTTCAACATGAAAGTTGTAGATCTCAATGAGATATAAAACATTGCTTTACACAACTCCTCCTAGAAATTCTTGTATTTCAAGTTATTAATCCATGAAATCATGTTCATAAAACTAAAACACTTAGTGAAATTTTGAGCATTTTGGTCAGGATTTTGACCTAACTTCTGAGCCAAGTTTCATATAGTTCCAATTGGATTTTGCAAAATTGATTCAAAGAAGGGTTGTAGAGCACATTACAAGCTTTCCAAAATATCCAAGAATTCCTTGAGAGCATTCTTGAGCAAGGAGAATCGAAGGGAAGAAGTTAGGGTTTCAAGTTGTTTTGCAAGGCAAAATTTGTGATGCACATTGAACCAAATCCATATCCTTGATGCATAATCCCACTTTTCAAGTCCTCTAACTTGTGTATCTATCCTTAATCAGAAGTGTTGTACCCCAAAATTTACTCTCTTTTCATACACGCATATTATTGGTTTTATGGTTATGGAATAAAGGTATATTTATCAAGCTTCTTCAGGTTACAAGTGACGCTTATTTCGCCAATGGATGTTCTCAGAGTAGTTTCCGTGCTGAAGATCGGTTCGCCGTTTTGCAATGATTCGGGGTTCAAAGATTCACAAGTCTAACCCGACGCGTCATATTCAGGTGTTCTTTCTCCAAGATATCTTTGATAACGTATTCTCAAATTTAAGTTCGGCTCAAGAGTCAATTCTTTAAAGAAGGTGTTCGAAAGTCTGAGTTTTTTCAAAGAAATATGGTGAAAAAGTGTGCTGAAAGTGCAGTTTTTACGCACTAAAAAATTCATAACTTGAAGATCGTGGCTTATTTTGAACCCGTTCCAGTGGCTAAAATTTCGTCTTGACGTCATCTCCGTTTTCATCTCACACGGCTGGAAGCCAATTTCGATCAGAAGGTCTTCAAAAATGTGGATTTATCAAGTATTTTCGTACAGAAAATTTGTGACAGAAGTTTATTTACGTCATGTTCAGAAAATCATAACTTGGTCGATTCTCATTGCATCGAGCTGATTCTGGCGCCAAAATTTCACAAACTAAGTTGGTTAAGTTTTCACAGGAGGTATTGAGTTTTAAAGGTAATCAAAAGACCTTCTTTGTTTGCTCAAAGTGCACGTGACGCGCTGAAAATCCTGAATTTTGAATATTATTTCATCTGGGTCGAAACTTCGAAAATTCATAACTCAGTCAATTTTTATCGGTTTGGGCCCATCTTTTTACACAAGGTCACTGACTCAGATATCTACAACTTTTCTTCCAAAGTCGAGACCGAGTTATGCTCCGATCAATACCAATTTTTTATTGAAGAACGTGTCAAAGTTGACACTGGAGCCCAAAATAAGTTCGTCTGAGCCAAAATTTCAAAAATTCATAACTAATTCACCGTTTATCCGATTGAGCCTATTTCTGGACATGAGTTATATCTCGATGTCGGATACATTTTTTTTCACATTTCAACTTCAAAAATTGTACTTAAGCCCCTGCGATTTAGCCTGGAACATGACGGACTCAAGTGAATAAAAATATGCACTATTGCTTGTGATTATTAGAGGCCCAATTGCACATTCAAAGTCCATTTTTTTCTCTAATTTCCATTATATAATCTCATTCTTTTCACACAAACAACACGAGAAAAAAAAACATTTGCCACAACCCTGTCAAAATATCAAATTCCTTCAAAAACCCTAACAAACAAGCCATCCTCGTTACAAACCCACATCTCACTACAAACAAGCCATCCTTGTTACAAACCTCCATCTCACTACAAACAAGCCATCCTTGTTACAAACCCACATCTCACTACTTCTCCGGTAAGGGTAAGGCTGGTTTGATCTCTATGATCAAAAGGGTGTAGAAGCATTCATATATGCCATATCGGTTTTAACATTACAAAATTTCATATATTTGCTTTATTTGTATTTCATGATATAGACAGGATCCCGTGCAGGGTTATTACAAAACGCTGAGGCCAAAACAGAATAACCACCAATGCATGGCGAGGCAGACATCCTGAGAAGGTTAAGGGCGTGGGTTCAACAACCACCCCTATTGGTTTTGGTTTTCTTCCTTTCTCTTTATTCTTTTACTTATTTTCATTCTTTCTGTTTAAAACCTTTTTCATAAAACCTAACATTTTTCACAAACCTTTGATTTTTCATAAATTTTCATAATAAACTCGAATAATTAATTTTAGGTTTTTTTAAAAATTTGATTTTAGGTTTTACATTAATTTTTGGATCAACACCCACCCCTGACATTTACATTATTTTTATTTTCTAACCCTATTTTTCATTGATGTTTCTTCCCCTATCTATTTTTTGGCAAACTTAATTTTTTCTTATTAATCATTACACATAAACCTTTTTTTCAAAATTAACTTTTTTTAATTCGAATTAATTAGTTTTTTTAGATTTTTAATTAACCTTTTTTTTTCTTTTCAAAATTAACATTTTTTTATTAATTAAAATTAATTAGGTTTTTTTTAGGTTTATTTAATTAATTATCATAAATCATTTTTTTCATAAAAAATCACCAAAACATTTTCTTTGTTATTTTCATCTTATTTTTATTTTCCTAGATAAAGTGTATAGAGCGCGTCCAATTGTAATAGCGTAGCTTTATTTTTCCCGCTTTTTTTATTTATCATTATCATGTAATTGCTTCCGGGATGTAATAGTTTTAAGATTTCTTTTCCGCCCTCTTCACTATTATGTAATTGCCCCCAAAGCTCTGTAATAACTTAGGTTTACATTTCCGCCTTTATCTCCTGCTACTATATTTTATGCAATGCTTAGATTAATAAGATTGTATGGAAAGATAAAAATGAATGATAGAAAACCCTAATTGCAAGATAAATATAATTGAAAAAACACACTGTTACACACTTGCACCCCTAGGATACTCCCCACTTGGTTGCCTCAGAAAATATTGGTCATGTCCCTCGAACGTAGGGATATCTTAGCAAAAGACTCTCAATCTAAAAGTCATCATAAAGATCATAGTCCCTTAACGTCCCTCGAGTTGCCTACGAGAAATGATCGTGTCCCTCGATGTTGCCTACGAATATATGATGACAGTCCCTTCGAAATGCTAAGGTATCCTTACATGTTTCCTTCAATAACCATTATCTTCATTTCGATAGTCCCTCAAACATCCAACGACTAGGGTTACCTACTCACTAATAGTAGGATAACACGGTCTAAAGGATAGGAGGAAAAGAATGCCTTTTTTCGAGTAGGTAGATAAATGTTAGGTACTTGCTCAAAACAACAAATCTTTTACACCATACACTTTCAAACAAACTTTTCAAACTAAAGTTTTCAAAACACTTCGTAACACTCTCGAGGACAGAAACAAGGGTTAAAACGAAGTAAAACAAAACTTTTCAAAGCAAAGCACACACAAGCAATTTCAAAATGATCAAGTACCTAAGAGCCCATGGAAAACCATGGATGGAAAGGGTGCTAACACCTTCCCTTTCTATAATCTACCCCCCGTACTCATAAACATCTCCAAAAAAGTTTTTTCTGTTCTTTTTCCTTTTCCTGATTGGATAAAATAAAATTCGGTGGCGACTATTGCTTACTGCAGCATTTTGCGAACAAAAAACGCAAACCAGTATTAACAGTCGGTTCTGCCACCGTATCACAGAACTGGCGACTCTGCTGGAGAATAAAGTATAAAGTGGGGGTAAACCTTAGGATCTAGGTCATATTTAATTGCTTTTTCTTGATTGTTTTGCTTGCTTTATATTTATGGGAACTGTTTGGGTTATTTGATCCTACACCCGGATCGGGAAAAACCTTTTAGGTAAGTAGCAATAAACTGTGAGGGAGCTGTGTTGGGGTATACCGACACGGTTGGAGCCGTAGCTACATTGATGTGGCACTTTGGTTGGTACCCGTGACCCTTGAGTCAATCAAGGAGATATACGGGGTCGTCACGTGGTGTCATAAAGCATCAACTTACCTTATAAACTTTAATTGCACAACTTGGACAGTAGGACGTAGCGAGATGGCTGGCTTTGGTGTATGCCCAAGGTCGATAGATACTCGATGCTACACTCATTGAGGTTCGACTCTTGAGTTTTGTTTGGTTGCGAGTCAATTGCCTATTGAACGAAGCTGGGGGAAAGATCAGTGATATTGAGATCCCTTAGAACCCGGTTACTATTTATAGGACAGGTTGAACTAATCCAGCTTCAAGAGGGTATGACCTTAAAACCCATGCAAGCCTAAACCTAAGGTTATTTACGTGAATTATGTGCTTTCAACTTGAACTACTTGCAGAGTTTTATTACCTGGCAACATGAGTTCCTTGCAGGTTTTGTTTACAGTTATTATCCAATAACTTGGATTTCTTGAAAGGTTTACTTGCTTACATCACTTCACACCTTTGCTTAAAATTATAGCATACACATCATAGCATCATACCATAGCATTTCCTTAAGCATTTCAAGGATCTCGAGGGACTGTGATGCAGGTTATGATAAATCAGACGTCTAGCAAAGGGCAAGGGGATTTATTTTCCTCTAGCCAATGTCGTCAGAAGATTAAAACTCAACAACTTGAGTCAGGGGCTATGACCCACTTGATATGGTGAGCTTGACTCTCGTAGAAGGACTCTCAACGATACAAAGTTCTTCAATGAAAGCTGCAAAATTCAACTTCCGACATTTTCTTGTTTACCCTGCGAGATCCTTGAAAACATTGCATACATATAATATATATCATTGCATAACAGGTCTTCCAGCACAGGTCTCTCATGTTCTCGTTGTTTATTTCAGCAATGGCTCTCCAACAAGACAACAGAGATCTCCAAGCTCAAGATGAATTTCTCCTGAATCTATCGAAGGGGAAAGAAGACCTGAAAACACTCTTCGCCGGGAATCTGACCAAGGAACGTCCCGACAACAACAAGGATGAACAATTGGAACAACTTCAAGATGAGGTAGAAGCAATGAGAATCCATATGCTGGGGCAGATGACTCTTATCCAAAACTTAGCTCGAGGACAAGAAGGGCTAAGAGCCTTCCTCAACAAGCTTCACCAAGATGGGTGCAGATCCATGAAACAAACAGTTAAAATTATGGATCAAGGCATTAATCTGCCCCCATTGAGAGAAGATGTTGGTTTGGTCAGGAATAGATCTTTCCAGATTGCTACTACATCACAAGCCCAACCATAACCTCGCCAACGACAACGGGGCAATCAGCATAAGAAGAATACATCTGAAAGACACTTCATCGAAATCAACATGTCATTGGCTCAAGCATTGCAATGCATGTTGAAGGCCAAGTTGGTCATGTTAAGGGACCCTCATCAGAATCCCAACATAGCCTCCCCAAGGTACAATCCAAATGCAAGATGTGTGTACCACTCCAACAGTCCTGGACATGACACCAACAGCTGTTGGGCGTTGAGAAATAAAATTCAAGACCTGATTGATGAAGGAGCGCTAGAATTCACACAAGACGGTCAGGCTGAGTTATTCTGCCATCCCTCCAAGGCATACCATCTGAAGTGACAAGTTCTCACAAGAAGACTTTTCGTTCATTAGAATTTTCAATGTGTAATTTTTTTTATTTGTTTGAACATTTATTCATACAAAACCTCGTTATTTCATCAATGCATTGCACATGTTTGTCTTGAATCAATTCATTCGTATTCACTATTTCAAAAATGAGTTCTTATTTCCTTTTGTAATATTTAACTCTCGATTAAAAACTCTAAGCCTTAGAGGGAGGATGACGAAAATGATACCACAATCTCTACAATATGCTTTTGAACAGACCCTGCTGGCGATGTACAAGCGTTGTTTCAAATCCTAAATAATGGAGTTATAAGGAAGATAATCCCTAGTCAACCCTATTCGAGCCAAAGAAGTAGGAGATTTTCTTTTCACACAAATTAAAACCCTTAATCATAACCTGGGGCAAGTTAGTTTTCTCAGTTAATTCATAGGTGCATTCGGTCACAATCTGCCACTTCATACACAATGAATGGCATCGAAGACGTCCTTCCAAAACAAAAGGCGGTGATGGTTCCGTATAATCGTCAAGACAGGAAATCATTATCTCTCGAAATAAAATCCCATTAGGTTAAAATCTATGAAGGAGACTTAAGAGAAAAATTGGGGCATCCCGCTGACTGTAATCACACAAAAGAAACAGTTCGGGAAAAAGAAGGGATAACGAAAACAAAAAAAAAGAGGTTACTACAAATCCTCGACCAAAAGAAGATTACAAAAATGGCTGCCTTTTCAAAACAAATGTTCAATTTCTGAATCATCACCAAGTATCAGAGCAAAGATTCCATACTCAATTGGGATCTAAACACGCAATTAACTGAGCATAGGACTGAAGAACGTCATGAAGAGCGGATTGGGTACAAATAAAATTTGAGCCTTTATCCTTTATTTCTTGAACCGTGAACCAGGCCACGTTATAACCCTTAAAAGTCCTAGCTGAAGCATGGGTTAGTTTGAGAGCATATTGTTACAAAGGTATCCTGACTCCTGTAGGCTTTGTTACGAATCCTGAGTTGATATCACATTCTTGCAAATTTCGTTTTACTACGCAAAACACATTTTAAAAAATTTTCAAGACAAACATGAGTTTTGCATTCTTTAAATGACGTTGTTTGCATATGACTAATTGTTTGACAACAGAGAAATCCGCACAATGGATATTCAATGAACAAATATCCTCTCAATAGACAGAATCACCTCAGCGGGAAAGACACTTCCGTTAAAAGGTCTTCCATAAGAAACAGGCATAACATGATGTCTAAACACACCTGGGGCAGTCTCTCCAAAAGTTCCAAATAACCAGGGGAAGATCTTTATCTTAATCGCTTGGGGCATTACACACGCATTCTAGCAACAAATCATGTGGCATCAAGAAAACATTTTTGACAGTACTACAAGACGACACTATGGACAATGACAACTCTCTACATCCTGAAAGCATGGACATAGTCAGAAAATACTCCGCATGAAAAAAAATACCCACTAGGTTGTCACACCTAGGCAAAAATAAGGGAATCCCAACGAACCAAAAGGGTTCAAGTAAAAGTTAGGGATATACATAAAAATATCTATACACCTGACAAGTCGAAAACTTGAAAGGGCGGCTTGGGAAAAAAGGTATCCCGATGGACTGAAAACCCGAAAGGGCGATCCAGGCAAAAGTTAGGGATTTAAAACGTACGACTATGTCCCGTCACCTGTCTATCAGTGGAAGACTTATACCTTGATCAGCATTCATCAAGAGCATGGGAATCGAGAAACAGTTCAGATACACTCCAGATACGAATACCATTCTGATACTCATTCAAATTCAACTTTCAGATATAGTTCAGATACGCTCCAGATACGGATTCCATTCTGATACTCATTCAGATTCAGCTTTCCGATACAGTTCAGATACACTCCAGATACGAATGCCATTATGATACTCATTCAGATCCAGCTTTCAGATACAATTCAGATACGCTCCAGATACGGATGCCATTCTGATACTTATTCAGATTCAACTTTCCGATACAGTTTAGATACACTCCAGATACGGATGCCATTCTGATACTCATTCAGATTCAGCTTTCAGATACAGTTCAAATACGCTCCAGATACGAATGCCATTCTGATAATCATTCAGATTCAACTTTCTAATACAGTTCAGATACGCTCCAGATATGGATGCCATTCTGATACTCATTCAAATTCAGCTTTCAGATACAGTTCAGATACGTTCCAGATACGGATGCCATTATGATACTCATTCAGATTCAACTTTTAGATACAGTGCATATACGATCCAGAGACGGATGTCATTCTGACACTCATTCAACACATGTTTCAAGTACAGTTCAGATACGATCCATAGATGGATGTCATCCTGACACTTATTAAATACATGTTCAAGTACAATCACGACATAGATCCATCCATAAAATCTCCGCATGTACTTTTTCTAGAATGGTACAAGGGGAAGAGACAGTTGGAAGCGAAGTCACTATCACATATGAGCCAGTGATACTTATATCCCCTACAGAGCCGAGACAACCAGGGTCTGACCTCTGTATCCCCAAGCAGGAATTCCTTCCCCAACAGGCTCTTTCAGAAAGCTATTGTCTATATTCCCCAGCCGAGCTCTATAATCATAAACAGTTTATAATGTTTTCTCCCAAGCAGAGTTTATTTCTCTGACAGCGGAAGCTCAATCTCCATTAGAGATCTTCTCTCTAGCAATGGAAGTTCATCCCCAGCTGAGTTTATTTCTCCAAATCAGTAGATCTTCCAATAGAGTATCTCTCTTCCTTACAGAGTCACTCCCCTGCAGGATTGTTCTCAGACAGAGTCTCTCCCGGCAGAATATTCTCAAGCAGAATGGATGTAAATCTCCAGCTAATCATCTTCGGTAACTATCCCCAGCAGAAACGAAGGACTCAACTCCTTATACTCTCCAGCAGCTGTCCAGGATTTATTTTCCCCAACTAGAGAATATCACAATAGCATTGCATATCCATATATCATGGCATGTGCATACATATTATACAGCACAATCTCATTTATTTTGAGAAAATCATTACTCAATGCATTTCATACATCATGACATTACATACGACTAACTCTTTACCTTTCAGGGAAAGATGCAATCAAGTTCTCACGAGTTCTCTCTGGTTCAGTCAAACCGACACCAAGGTTTCTATTCCAGTTGAAGATATTCCAACACTTTTTAAGATTTTCTCTAGTTCAGTCAAACCAACACTAAGGTTTCTATTCTAGTTGAAGATGTTCTAAGATTTTCACCTGGGTCAGCAGAATCGCCACTAAGATTCCCCTAATTTCTATGCCAGTCAAATTTAATCCGAGACCTCTCCCGAGATCAATCAAATCGATACTAACATTTCTCTCCCAGTTGAAGTTCTCACAAGTTTTCCCTGGTTCAGTCAAATCGATACTAAGATTTCTATTCCAGTTTAAAAAGCTATGAAGCCCGAAAATCGACCGGATAATATCTTAATTTCTACAAAATACTACGAAGCCCGGAATCGACCAGATAGTGGTATATCTCAAAAAAGCTATGAAGGCTGGAAATCGACTGGATAATATCTTGATTTCTCTAAATTACTGAAGCCTGGGACAGGACCGGATAAAAGTATAAAATACTATGAAACTTGGAATCGACCAGATAGTGGTATATCTCAAATTCAAGCTATGAAGCCCAGAAATCGATCAAATAATATCTTAATTTCCCAAAATTACTGAAGCCTGGAGAACGACCAGATAACATTATAAGGCGCTGTGAAGTCTGGAGCACGACCAGATAACGGCAAAAGACACTGTGAAACCTGGAGCACGACCAGATAACAGTATGAGGTACTGCGAAGCTTGGAATTCGACCAAATAGCAGTTTACTTGGCCAATTACTATGAAGCCTAGAAACGACCAGATATTAGTATGCCTTAAATTCAAGTTGAAACTCGAATGCAATCAGATACCCACTTAATTCCTTCTGAAGCCTGGAGCACGACCATATAACATTTTTTGAGATTGCAAAGCCTGAAGCACGACCAGATAGCAAGTTTAATCTCATCTCCCCAGTAAGTCACTGTAAGACCTGGAGCACGACCAAATAGCAGTCAGTCTTATTATCCTTAGCAAATCACTCTAAAGCTTGGAGCACGACCAAATAACAGTTCACTTTCACCTCCTCGACTAAGAGATGATTCCCCAGTAGAGTAGCAGACAACTGAAGTTCCTAAAATTCCATTTCTCCCAAGACAAAGACCAACATTCCTCAGCAGATTCCTCCTTAACGACGGGAATGGGAATTCTCATCAAAGGACTATCTCGAGAAATCAACATCCTCTAGATGGCATCTTTAAGCCTATCTCTGACGATTCTCCGTCATATCTTCCGGATGGAATCTTTAAGCCCATCTCTGGTGACCTTTTGTCATCTCCTCCAAATGGCATCTGTAAGCCTATTCTTGATACTACCTATATAGTCAAGCATCATTACAGACGAGTGCAACTTACTGGGCACTCTAGTGTTCAATCATCCTCCACCTTCAGATCACGAAAGGCAGACAAGCCAATCTAAATCTTCAAGTTTAAGAAGATTGAACAGGGGCAGCTGTTGTACCCCAAAATTTACCCTCTTTTCATACACGCATATTATTGGTTTTATGGTTATGGAATAAAGGTATATTTATCAAGCTTCTTCAGGTTACGAGTGACGTTTATTTCGCCAATGGATGTTCTCAAAGTATTTTCTGTGCTGAAGATCGGTTTGTCGTTTTGCAATGATTCGGGGTTCAAAGATTCACAAGTCCAACCCGACGCGCATCATATTCAGGTGTTCTTTCAATATATCTCTGATAACATATTGTAAAATTCAGGTTTGGCTCAAGAGTTAATTATTTAAAGAATATCTCCGAATGTGTGAGTTTTCTCAAAGAAATATGGTGAAAAAGTGTGTTGAAAGTGCAGTTTTTACGCACAAAAAAATTCATAATTTAAAGATCGTGGCTTGTTTTGAATCTGTTTCGGTGGCCAAAATTCCATCTTGACGTCATCTACGTTTTCATATCTCACGGATGGAATCCAATTTCGATCAGAAGGTCTTCAAAAATGCGGATTTATCAAGTATTTTCGTACAGAAAATTTGTGACAGAAGTTTATTTGCGTCATGTTTAGAAAATCATAACTTGGTCGATTTTTATCGTATCGAGCTGGTTCCAACGCCAAAATTTCAAAAATTGAGTTGGATAAGTTTTCAAAGGAGGTATTGAGTTCGAACAGTATCCAAAAGGCCTTCATTTTTTGCTCAGAGTGCACGTGACGCGCTGAAAATCCTAAATGCTGAATATTATTTCATCTGGGTCGAAACTTCGAAAATTCATAACTCAGTCAATTTTTATTGGTTTGGGACCATATTTTTAGACAAGGTCACTGACTCAGAGATCTACAACTTTTCTTCCAAAGTCAAGACCGAGTTATGCTCCGATCAATACCAATTTTTTATTGAAGAACGTGTCAGAGTTGACACTGGAGCCCAAAATAAGTTCGTCTGAGCCAAAACTTCAAAAATTCATTACAAATTCACAGTTTATCCGATTGAGCCTATTTTCGGACAGGAGTTAGTTCTCGATGTCGACTACATTTTGTTTTCACATTTCAACTTCAAAAATTGCACTTAAGCCCCTGGGATTTAGCCTGGAACGTGACTGACTCAAGTGTATAAAAATCTGCATTATTGCTTGTGGTTATTGGAGGCCCAATTGCACATTCAAAGCCCATTTTTTTTTCTCTAATTTACATTATATAATCTCATTCTTTTCACACAAACAACACGAGAAAAGTAACTTTTGCCACAACCCTGTCAAAATATCAAATTCCTTCAAAAATCCTAACAAACAAGCCATCTGTTACAAACCCACATCTCACTACAAACAAGCCATCTTTGTTACAAACCCCCATCTCACTGCAAACAAGTAATCCTTGTTACAAACCCACGTCTCACTACTTCTCTAGTAAAGGTAAGGCTGGTTTGATCTCCATGATCAAAAGGGTGTAGAAGCATTCATACATGCCATATCGGTTTTAACATTACAAAATTTCATATATTTGCTTTATTTGTATTTCATGATATAGTAATTTATTTAATGCGTTCATGAGATTCAACACTGCAGATTTAGACAGGATCCCGTGCAGGGTTATTATAAAATGCTGAGGCCAAAACAGAATAACCATCAATGCATGGCGAGATAGACATCCTGAGAAGGTTAAGGGAGTGGATTCAACAACCACCGCTATTGGTTTTGGTTTTCTTCCTTTCTATTTATCCTTTTACCTATTTTCATTCTTTCTGTTTAAAACTTTTTTCATAAAACCTAACATTTTTCACAAACTTTTGATTTTTCATAATAAACTCGAATAATTAATTTAGGTTTTTTAAAAAATTTAATTTTAGGTTTTACATTAATTTTAGGGTCAACACTCACCCCTGACATTTGCATTATTTTTATTTTCTAATCCTATTTTTCATTGATGTTTCTTCCCCTATCTATTTTTTGGCAAACTTAATTCTTTCTTATTAATCATTACACATAAACATTTTTTTTCAAAATTAACTTTTTTTAATTCGAATTAATTAGTTTTTTTAGATTATTTAATTAACCTTTTTTTTTTGCTTTTCAAAATTAACATTTTTTTTATTAATTAAAATTAATTAGGTTTTTTAGGTTTATTTAATTAATTATCATAAATTATTTTTTTCATAAAAAATCACCAAAATATTTTCTTTGCTATTTTCATCTTATTTTTATTTTCCTAGATAAAGTGTATAGGACGCGTTCAATTGTAATAGCGTAGCTTTATTTTTCCCGCTTTTTTTATTTATCATTATCATGTAATTGCTTTCGGGATGTAATAGTTTTAGGATTTATTTTCCACCCTCCTCACTATTATGTAATTGCCCCAAAGCTCTGTAATAGCTTAGGTTTACATTTCCGCCTTTATCTCCTGCTACTATATTTTATGCAATGCTTAGATTAATAGGATTGTATGGAAAGATAAAAATGAACGATAGAAAACCCTAATTGCAAGATAAATATAACTGAAAAACACAGTGTTGCACACTTGCATCCCTAGGGTACTCCCCACTTGGTTGCCTCGGAAAACAATGGTCATGTCCCTCGAACGTATCGATATCTTAGCAAAAGAACCTGAATCTAAAAGTCATCATAAAGATCATAGTCCCTTAACGTCCTTCGAGTTGCCTACAAGAAATGATCTTGTCCCTCGATGTTGTCTACGAATATATGAAGACAGTCCCTTCGAAATGCTAAGGTATCCTTACATGTTTCCTTCAATGACCATTACGTCCCTTTCGATAGTCCCTCAAACATCCAAAGACTATGATTACCTACTCACCAATAGTAGGATAACACGGTATAAAGGATAGGAGGAAAAGAACGCCTTTTTTCAAGTAGGTAGATAACTGTTAGGTACTTGCTCAAAACAACAAATCTTTTACACCATACACTTTCAAACAAACTTTTCAAACTAAAATTTTCAAAACACTTCGTAACACTCTTGAGGACAGAAACAAGGTTTAAAACGAAGTAAAACAAAACTTTTCAAAGCAAAGCACACACAAGCAATTTCAAAATGAGAAAGTACCTAAGAGCCCATGGAAAACCATGGATGGAAAAGGTGATAACACCTTCCCTTTCTATAATCTACCCCCCGTACTCAGAAACATCTCGAAAAATGTTTTTCTGTTCTTTTTTCTTTTCCTGATTGGATAAAATAAAAGTCGGTGGCGACTCTTGCTTACCGCGACATTTCACAAACAAAAAACGCAAACCAGTATTAATAGTCGGTTCTACCACCATATCACAAGAAGATTACACAAACTTTATGGCTATTATCCATTAAATCCAAGCTTTGTCTAAGTTAACTTGCCATTTTTGGAAGAAAGGAAAGAATTCCATTTTGGAAAAGCATGCTTTTACAAATGTCAACCCTTCTTGAGCCTCTCAACGGATCCTTCTGCATAAACAACATCTACAAGTCAGAAGCAAGCTTGTTTAAAGTTCAACCACTCTATAATAGTATGGTACAAGCTTTGGGAAGATGTTTGTCATGTTTGCTTCAAAAATAATTAAAGGTTTTACAAACATAAAATTCAAATTCTGAATTGTTGTATAATACAAAAGCTCTTTGTGATCGGTGGATCTGGAACTGACTGTTTAACGCTGGTTCATGAAATGTCGCGGTAAGCAAGAGTCGCCATCGTCTTTTATTTTCTCCAACATGGAAAGGACAAAAGCACAGAAAAATTCCTTATTGAGATTAGTTCTCGGTTCGGGAGGTAGATTTATAGAAAGGGAAGGTGTTAGCACCCTTTCTATCCATGGTTATCCATGGGATCTTAGATACTTGCTCATTTGTGTTTTCAAAAATGTTTGTTTGCTTTTCAAGGTGAGTGGGTTTGAAAAAGTTTCGTTTAAAATTTCAGTTCGACTCTTGTATCAGTCCTCAAGAGTGTTTGAAAAGTTGTTTTTGAAAAGCTTTTTGCAAAGTGTCGGTGTGAAAAGAAGTTTTTTTGATTTGTTTTGAATTAGAGCAAGTATCTACGAGTCGTCTACCTACCCTAAGGAATTAGTCTGTGTAAATGTCCTTGAGGTAGTGCCATCCCACCATTGAGAGGTAGGTAGCACCACCGTTGGAGGTGTTCGGGTCAATTCGTGTTTAGGGACAGTGTGGTCACCAGAGCAATAGGAAGACACCTTAGAAGCTACCCCCATGCCATGTTCATGGACATGAGGACTTACTAAAACATCCTCTACTCGACGACCACGTTTCGAGGGGCAAGGCAACAGTGAGGCGTACCCTAAGAGTGGTGTGTGAATTGTGTGTCATTTTCAGTTATATTTGTCTTGTCATGTATTGGGTGTTCTACGCTTTGATTTTATTTGAGCATACATTCTTTCATGTGATTATTAACAGTTAAAGGTGCGGGAATTAAAATGCGGAAAGGTAAAGGTCCTACGCTATTACAAGGGCGCGAATCTACATCGCCAAATTAAACCAAGACCCGATTTGAATGAAAGTACGGAAAGTAAATGTCCTAATTATCTATTACAAGGCTTTGGGGCAATTACATGAAATTTAAAAAGGAAATAAAAGTAAATGTGCTAAAAGGAATTATAATCGAATGCGAGGGCGTTGGACCCTTTTAAAGAAATTAAATCGAAATTATAAATTAATCAAATTAAATAAAAGAAAGAACTTATTTTTGGAGTTTTTGTATTTATGGAATTTAATGAGAAAATTAATTGGAATTAAAAGTTAAATAACCCTAGTTCTAAATTATTTTTAATTTATTAAAGAAAATTGTTTAAGTTTTACCTAATTTAATCCTAATTAATTAATTACAGGTATTTACAAAACATAATTAATTATTAATAATAAGAATAAGATAAATTTAATTATTGGGAAAAAAAAGGTAAAAATGCTAGAAAACCTAATTTTTATGTGTTTTAATTTATTTAAGAAAAATAACATTAAACTTAAACCTAAAACTAAAACTAATTAATTGTTAGAAATTTATTTTACAAAACTATTAATGGATTAAATAAAATATATATTTCTATTTTGGACTTTTCTTATTTTTTTTTGTATTTTTTGTGTTATAAAATTTATTTCATGAATTAAATAAAACAATTAATTAAAAAGAATAAATAAAAGAAAATAAAAGAGAGAAAGAAATGCAAACATGGGGGGTGGTTGACCCAAATATGGAGGTTAATAGAAAGCATTTTGGCCCATTTGATGGAGGCCTTTTTTACTTTTCCAGGATCACGTGTAGACCCATTGACCCAGGTGCATGATGGAACTCCTGTACTGGCCATCAGATGGAATTGCTGGACATGTGGCAAGCTTTGGCATTGAGTTCATGGTAGATCCCTGAAGGGCACGCTGCATAGGAATAGGTTAAAGAAAAAATTATGAAATATGCAAGGGGACCTGGGAATCGAACCCAGGTCCCAATACCTGTATGCCAAACGCACTAACCACTGGACCACTCAAGCTTCCTTGTTATTATAGTGGAGCACAATTAATATAATGGAAAATAGACACTAGTGGTATTGGAACAAAAATCAGCGCGCGAACATTTGAACGCTCCAACCACATCAAGTCACGCCAGCATCTTCTTCTTCATTCTGTCTGCAAATAACGTCAAATAGCGGGGGTTTTAAACCCCCACTAACTCAAACCTGGGAAATAACGAATAGCTCATATGCAAATATAAATAGGGCGCGACTAGTGAGTTCGATTCGTTTTGAGGTCCTGAGTCCAATGGCATAGGTCTTATAGTTCAATTTTTCCATATGAATGAAGCCCTCTTTTTAAGCTTCTGAAACCCTAATGCGTGTTCATGGTAACTTTGCATACAGGCGTCCAAAATTCAATTGGATGGTACCAATGGCTTTAGAATCATCATGTTAGTATAAATCACATATTAAAAGTCATGAATAACGTATGAAAATGCAAACACGATTATCAAAATTTTACAGAAAAGTTAGACTCATATCTACCAATTCTTTGCGCTTGGAGAGTTGATTTTGACTGGAGTAGCTTCCTGGATGTGTCAGGAGTGCAATGGAACAATTCTTTTACTTTGAAACGACCTGCAACTATGAAAACAGTTTCAACTTTTTTATGAAAAAATGCAAGTTTTCTTTGTGTTCTTGGGCGCAGCTTTCTTGTCCTTTTGGTTAGGTTTGCAATGAGTATATATGTGTGACTGAATTAGGTTAGAAATCCAGGCCAAAAACCTTTGCATTCATGAATCAAATATTTGGTTTTCAATGTAATCTTTTTCAATCTTTTTCATGTCCTTTTGATGCCAATCATTGCCAATCACCTTGATTCTTTCCTTATTGAATAGTGCACGAAATCTTGAGTGAATTCTATGCACAAAAAGATTTGAAAAGCATGGATTAGTATTTTTCTTATAATTAATTTTAATTAAATGAATTAAATAGATTAAATATTCAATTAATTAATTAAAAATAGGAAAATAACTCCCCTTTGGGTCAATGGGTCGTGCATAGCTTTTGGGTGATGATTCTTGGAAGAAATTGTGGCCCATTAGCAATTTTGAGGCATTTGAAGCAAAGTTGACTTTTCAAAATTCTCAAAAATTTCCCAACTTCCACAAGGAATATCTTGCTCAATTTTTAAGCTTTGATCATGTTCTTGGACATTTTGGAAAGGTATTGAAGTCGTCTAACCAATGCCTTTGGTACCATGTCATTTTGATTTACCAATCTCAAGTTATGGTCTTTGACTTAAAGTGCCTTTTTGTTGACTTTTGAAAATGACCTATAATGTTGAGATTGATAACTTTTTGTGAGAGCATTTCTTGGACTTGAAGTGTGAAGAGGAGTTGTAGGAAATGTCATTCTCTTCAAAATGAGCTTTGGATGGAATTTTTCTGATAATCCATGTGGAAGTTATGCCTTGGTCAAGTTACAGTTGACTTTTCAACTGTCCAAATATGGAAACTTTTGCATCTTGAGACTTTTTGAGCCATGCTTTGAGAATCATGATCAAGAATTGATCAAATGATGTTTGTGGCTTCAAAATAAGATGTTGACAAAAAATTTGGACTTTTGACTGTCAAATGACCATTTTGCCCCTACAGTTGACTGTTGAGCAATTAGGGTTTTTGACTGTGCAATCTTGTGCTGTAAGTCTTGAAACTTGGCATATGGATGCTTGACAATGTTTGTAGGCATGTGGGACTAGTTTGGACCCTTGTAAACTTCAACTTCTTTGCCAGAACCAAAACCCTAATTTTTGACTGTTAGGAGGCAATTGAACTGTGCAACCCTTGGGAGATTTTGAGGCATGATCTTTGCCAATCTTGAAGAAAATGGGAGGGAGAATTTTGGGGTGAAACAGTTGCCCCTGTTCAATCTTCTTAGACCTGAGGATGTAGATTGGCTGACGTGCCTTTCGTAATCCGAAGGTGGAAGATGATTGAACACTAGAGCGCCCAGAAATTTCCGCTCACATGTTAGCAGTGTGATGATGGGAATGGGCTTACAGATGCCATTTGGAGATTAATGGATAGGAAGATGGGCTTACAAATGCCATGTTGAGAGGTGATGGATAGGTGGATGGGCTTATAGATGCCATCTGGGTGTCGATCGCGTAAGAGATTCCATAGCGAGAACTTGCGTACCTGAAAAAGAAAATGATTACCTGGCCTGTTACAGGAGCTGGTTTTCAAACTCTTTATATAGACGCACCCTGGTTGGTTACAGGAATCGGGTCTGGAGCTTCAAACAGTGATGAGTGAATCAGGGATGGTTACTACCTCAACGGAACGATGAGAGAACCTGGGGAGATTACTACCTCAATAGTAACGGTGAGAGAATCTGGGGCAATTACTACCTCAACAGTAACGATGAGAGAATCTGGGGTGATTACTACCTCAACAGTAACGATGAGAGAATCTGGGGTGATTACTACCTCAACAGTAACGATGAGAGAATCTTGGATGTCTTCTACTGAGTCTTTATTAGAAAAATCTTTAGGAATCGATTTAACTGAACCAGAGAAAGCCTTTGACTGGATAAGAATCAGAAAAATCTTAGGGTCGATTTAACTGAACCAAGCAAGGTCTTGGAATAACTTCACCTGGATAAGAATCTGGGAGATCTTAGGGTCGATCTGACTGAACCAGAGAAGGCCTTTGACTGGATAAGAATCAGAAAAATCTTAGGGTCGATTTAACTGAACCAAGCAAGGTCTTGGAATAACTTCAACTGGATAAGAATCAGGGAGATCTTAGGGTCGATCTGACTGAACCAGAGAAGGCCTTTGACTGGATAAGAATCAGAAAAATCTTAGGGTCGATTTAACTGAACCAAACAAGGTCTTGGAATAACTTCAACTGGATAAGAATCAGGGAGATCTTAGGGTCGATCTGACTGAACCAGAGAAGGCCTTTGACTGGATAAGAATAAGAGAAATCTTAAGGTCGATTTAACTGAACCAGAGGAGGTCTTGGACATAGCTGAGAACTTGACTGGATCTTTCCTGAAAGGTAAAGGTCAGTCATATGCAATGTATGATATGGATCAAGCCATGATGTTCTCAACATAAATGAGATTGTATGTTCATTATGCATATATGCATGCTATAATGTATGGAAATGCGATGTTTATGAATGTATGTTTTTCGTCTAGGAAAGTAAATCCTTGACGGGTGCCGGGAAGTCACATCCTGGGCTGATGTTTGGAGAATAGATCTTTGTTGTTTCTGCTGGGGATGATAGTTGCAAGAATACCAGTAGGAGAAGATGACTCCGTTGGGGGATAAACTTGGCGAATGATTACTCTGCGGGGAGAAAATTATTCTAGCTACCTTGCTGGGGAATAATACTCTGTGGGGAGAGAGGTACTTTGCTGGGATATTGATGGTAACTCCGCTGGGGATACCGTTGTTATGTTGGAAGTGTTAATAGACTCCGCTGGGGATAGGAAGACTTCGCCGGGGACGATCTTCTCGTGGCTTTTGGCTGAGGATAACCCAGTTATATCCTGGTAGGGAAATAACCTTCGAATAAAGCCGGGGGACGCGTTCATGCTCCGTAGGGGATAAGCTTCCAGAATCTACTGGGGATAAGCTTACTGCTGGGGAGATGATTCAAACTTTCCTGGGGAAATCTTTGGATTGGACTCTCCTGGGGAAATTTTGAGATGTACTGGAAGTGACTCCACTGAATGTCTGGTAGACCGCCGGGGAATAATCTTAGATCAAGACTGCCGGGGATGTTTGTTAAGAATTTTTGTATATTGTGCTGGGGAATGTTGAGATCTGCGGGGGATACCCAACTTCCTTAAGGTTTTGATAGAGTAGGCTAACTTTGCTTGGGGAGAGTGTATTGACTTGCTGGCTCACTCTCTGGGGAATTAAGGCATATTGGTTATCTTCTTCAACTGAACTTACCTTGGTACCTTGATGGACAGAACAATTAGATCGCTTAGACCACTCATTATTGCCCCTGCTTCTAATGTTACCTGTAATTAATCCTTTGTTTTGTATGCAAATACTTATGAGTTAGCAATTAGCGTCAAATGCATATATCACAAATTGAACCTTGGACGTTCTTCGCAAAACAAAACAGAAAAAAGAAAAAAAACAAAAGGCAATTTGTCTGAAAAGTGTATTTATATTGATTTTTTGAATTGCCTGTAAATAGGCGTTTTATGTACAAGAGGCTGACATCCTAGTAAGAGAACACCGCCGAACCAAAGAGTTTATACAATTTGTACAAAGGGAAAACTAAACAGCCGTGTGAAAAGAATAATCCCACTGGGTTCCAACTCTGCTATCGCCTTTATATCTTCGAGCGTCTCATCACTTGATGACCTAGTCGAGGATGAAGCTGATTGATTGATGCCGTTAGAACTTGATATTGATACCGGATTCTGGATGCAAGGTGATCCAATGAGACATAGTATTACGCTTTATCCATAACTTTTGCCTGGACCTCCCTTTCGGGTTTTCAGTCTACCGGGATACCCATTTTTGCCCAAGCCGCCTTTTCAGGTTTTCGACTTGCCGGGTGTACAGAGTTTTTTCATTTCATCCCTTCATTTTGCCCGAACCCTTTTGGTTCGCCGGGAAGCCCTAATTTTTGCCTAGGTATGTCAACCTAGTGGGTCTTTTTTCATGCGTAGTATCTTTTTACTATGTCTGCATTGGCGGGGTGAGGAAGGTCGTCACCATCCATGTTGGTTAGAATCATGGCTCCTCCTGAGAACACATGTTTAACCACAAATGGCCCTTCGTATGTAGGGGTCCATTTGCCCCTTGGATCACTCTGAGGAAGGATGATACGTTTGATTACCAGATCCCCAACTTGATACTCTTGTGGTCTGACCTTTTTGTTAAATGCCCTGATCATCCGTTTTTGGTACGTCTGACCATGACAGATAGCAGCAAGTCTCTTTTCGTCGATTAAGTTTAGCTGATCAAGTCGTGTCTGGATCCAATCATCTTCATTCAGATCTGCATCCTTCATTATCCGGAGAGAGGGTATCTGCACTTCGATCGGTAAGACCGCCTCCATACCATAGACCAAGGAGAAAGGAGTTGCCCCGGTTGACGTCCTGGCTGAGGTACGGTACCCATGTAGAGCGAACGGTAACATCTCGTGCCAATCTTTATAAGTCACTGTCATCTTCTGCACAATTTTCTTGATATTCTTATTCGCTGCTTCTACAGCCCCATTCATCTTCGGTCTGTAAGGTGAAGAGTTGTGGTGATGTATCTTAAACTGCTCACAGAGCTCAGTGATCATCTTATTATTGAGATTGGTACCGTTGTCTGTAATTATTTTTTCAGGGACGCCGTATCGACAGATCAGGTTGTGCCGAATGAACCGTGCCACAACGTTCTTGGTTACAGTGGCGTAAGAAGCTGCTTCAACCCACTTCGTAAAGTAATCGATCGCTACCAGGATGAAGAGATGCCCATTGGATGCCGTAGGTTTAATCTCACCGATCATATCTATGCCCCACATTGCAAAAGGCCAAGGTGCAGTCAGAACGTTCAGAGGAACTGGAGGAACGTGCACCTTGTCTGCATAAATCTGGCATTTATGGCATGTCCGAGAGTGTTGGTAACAGTCGGCTTTCATTGTGGACCAGAAATACCCTGCCTGAAGGATTTTCTTTGCCATAATGTGTCCACTGGAATGTGTTCCGAAGGTACCTTCATGTAGCTCCGCCATGATCCTTTCTGCTTCAGTCTTATCCACACAACGCAGTAAGGTCGAATCATGGTTTCGCTTGTACAGGATGTCGTTGCTAAGGAAGAACTTCGCTGTGAACCTTCTCAGAAACTTCTTATCGTTGACTGATGCACCTTCAGGGTATTCCTGAGCTTCCAAATATCTCTTTACCTCATGGTACCAAGGCTTCTCAGTCACCAATTCAGTCTCAAGATCACAACAGTATGCCGGTTCGTCCAGTTTCCAGATGATGACCTGAGGAGCCTCATTGTCCCATTTGACTTTGAACATGGAAGACATCGTAGCCAACGCGTCCGCCAGCTGATTCTCCTCTCGTGGGAAATGTTCAAAGGTTATCTCTGTGAAGTGGGGGATCAAGGTCAACACACATTCTTTGTAAGGAATAAGATTCGGATGTTTCGTATCCCACTCCCCTTTGATCTGATTGATCACGAGAGCGGAATCTCCGAAGACACTCAGAAACTTAATCCTTAATTCAATCGCAGCTTGGAGACCCATGATGCATGCCTCATACTCCGCCATGTTGTTGGTGCAGTTGAAACATAGCCGAGCAGTAAGTGGAGTATGAGTGCCTTGAGGGGATATGATCACAGCGCCGATACCATTACCCAAAGCATTGGAGGCTCCGTCAAAGTGCATAGACCATCAGGATCCTTCCTCAGGTCCTTCATCCGGTCCAGGTACTTCACAATCAATCACAATCATGATGCTCTCGTCAAGAAACTCAAAATTCATTGACTGATAGTCATCTACTGCCTGATGTGCCAAGTGGTCTGCCAATACACTTCCCTTGATAGCTTTCTGAGTCGTGTACTGGATATCGTATTCTGTCAAGATCATTTGCCATCTTGCTATTCTCCAGACAGAGCAGGCTTTTCAAATATGTACTTTATAGGATCCATCTTTGAAATCAACAAGGTAGTGTGAGTCAGCATATACTGTCTCAGCCGGCGAGCAGCCCATACCAAAGCGCAGCAAGTTTTCTCAAGCAGTGAGTATCGGGTCTCACAGTCGGTAAACTTTTTGCTAAGGTAATAAATGGCATGCTCTTTTCGGCCAGACTCGTCATGCTGCCCCAGCACACATGCCATTGAGTTGTCAAGTACTGTCAGGTATAATATTAGAGGTCTCCCTTCAACCGGTGGCATAAGGATGGGTGGTTCTTGGAGATACTCTTTGATTCTGTCAAAAGCGGCCTGACATTCATCGTTCCAACGTACTACCTGATCTTTCTTCAGCAGCTTGAAGATTGGTTCACAAGTAGCAGTTAGGTGTGAGATGAATCGGGCAATGTAATTCAAACATCCTAGAAAGCCTCTGACCTCTTTCTCTGTCTTAGGAACTGGCATCTCTTGAATGGCTTTAACCTTGGCAGGGTCCACTTGAATACCCTTATCACTTACAATGAAGCCTAGCAACTTTCCAGATCTAACCCCGAAGGTGCACTTGTTCGGGTTCAACCTCAGCTTGTACAACTTCAGACGGTCAAACAATTTCTGCAGATGATCAAGGTGTTCCTCCTCAGTTTGGGACCTTGCAATCATGTCGTCAACATACACTTCTATCTCATGATGGATCATGTCATGAAATAAAGCAACCATGGCACGTTGGTAGGTTGCCCCAGCATTTTTCAACCCGAATGGCATGACCTTGTAGCAGAAGGTGCCCCACTGAGTAACAAAGGTAGTCTTTTCCATGTCTTCAGGAGCCATCTTGATCTGATTATACCCTGAAAAACCATCCATGAAGGAGAACACCTTGTGCTGAGCAGTATTGTCAACCAGGACATCAATGTGAGGTAGAGGGAAGTCATCCTTGGGGCTGGCCCTGTTCAGATCCCTGTAGTCGACACACATTCTGACCTTACCATCTTTCTTTGGTACCGGCACCACATTAGCAACCCACTGAGGGTAAGAAGTCACTGCAAGAAACCCGGCATCAAACTGCTTCATAACTTCGGCTTTGATCTTCTCAGACATCTCTGGACGCATACGGCGGACCTTTTGCTTAACCGGAGGGCAGTCTTCCTTGGTAGGCAAATGATGGACCACAATGTCGGTATCTAACCCAGGCATGTCTTCGTAGGACCAGGCGAAGATTTCCACATAATCATGTAACATCTGAGTCAACCGTTGCTTCACGCTGAGCTCTAGGTTGGCACCAATCTTTACTTCCTTCCTATCTGTATCAGTACCCAGATTTATTGTTTCCACTGGCTCTTCATGTGGTTGAATTGCCCTCTCTTCCTGGAGTAACAGCCTTGTAAGCTCGCCAGGCACTTCGCAATCATCTTCACCTTCATCTTCGGCTAAGTTGATCGGATTTTCGAAGTCATAACTCGCAGTAGCAGTCGTTACCAGTGAGATCCAGAGTGGATTGAAACCTGTATGAGTGAGTGTGTGTAAATACAGCTGTTTTGCAATATATAAAGAAAGGAAAGAAAGAAAAAGAGCATAAGATTTGAAGTGCGAGAAAACGTCCAAGGTCTTTATTCATGATATATGAAATGACAATTAATATGCCCTCACAAATGAAGCCACGGTGCCCCGGGTAAGACACCGGGCCATAGAGTTTTAATTCAATGTTTATTACAAATAACAAAAACAAAGGAGTTTATTAATGCGTCACAAAAGTAACAGGAGTATGATCTTTGGCGGTCCAATTGTTCAATCCACCATCAGTCGTCGGGTAGATCCAGCTATCAAACTCTGACTCTTCCACTTCATCTTCGTCCCCAACAGCATTCACTCCTGGATTGGTGATGAGCACAAGAGGTCTTCTGGTTCTAGCTTTGCGCATAGCCCTCTGAGCCTCTGCAGTAAAACCCAGTCCAAACTTATCAGTTTTAGGTGTAAAATCAGGGAGCCATCCCCAGTTAGCACATTCACCTTTCTTGATTACAGACCGGGCGTCCTTCAAGGAAGCCATCTTCAAGGGAAAGTCCTCTTCAACCACTGTTTTTGCTGCTGCCAATGTTGGAGGTACTTCTTCAAAATGTTGAAAGGGGGTTTCAATAAACTCCCCGTCCATCTCAATATATCGGAAGGAATTCAAGTGACTAACCATATACTCCTCCTCTCCTTGCACAGTGACAATCTTTCCTCTGACAGGGTACTTGAGCTTCTGGTGTAGGGTAGAGGTCACTGCCCCAGCTTTGTGAATCCAAGGTCGACCTAGTAAACAGGAATAAGATGGACGGATATCCATCACATAGAAAGTTGAGTCGAATACTTGAGAACCCACACGAATAGGAATGTCTACCTCTCCATGAACCATCCTCTTAGAACCGTCAAAGGCTCTGACAATGATGTTGCTAGGTTTCAACTCCAGGCCCTCATAATCCAACCGGTCTAAGGCCTTTTTGGGTAGCACATTCAGGGAAGAACCGGTGTCCACCAACACGTGCACCAGAGTAGTGCCCCTGCATTCAATAGAGACATGCAGGGCATCATTGTGGTTCTTTCCCTTAGCAGTAAGGTCAGCATCCGAGAAACCCAAACCATTGTCGGTTGTCAAATTGGCTACGCAATCAGTAAACTGGTCTGCAGAGGTCTCTTGTGGCACGTGGGCCGTCTTTAGAAATGAAATCAGGGCCTTAGCATGGGCCTCTGAGCACAGCAACAAGGAGAGCATAGAGATCTTGGAGGGTGTAAGCCCCAGCTGTTCAACAACATTAAAATCGCTCTTCTTGATTATCTTCAGGATTTCCTCCATCTCTTGTTGGGAGGCTTCAACATTCACAGATTTTGGCGCCTCCATTCGGGCAGGCTCATCTTCAATCCCTTTTCCCCGAGCATTAGATGACTCGGCAGCAGGGGAAGCAACTTGATCAAAAATGGGAACAGGTGCGCTTGCAGGTGCTATAACGAGAGGTCTTCGAATAGCTGGTGGTGCAATGTCAGGCGAGAAGAGCCTGCCACTGCGGGTAACTTTGGCTGGACCAGTGATATTGCTGATGCTGGTGCCAGTGTTAAACTCTTGCTTTATACCATGTACATATACATCTGCCCCATAGTGCCATGGGACAGCCTTATCAGATTCATAGGGGAGGGGCCCCGGAACAGTAATAACAATGGGTGCGACAGTCATGATTTTCACTGGCTTCCTCGGGGGAGCCTTGATTGGATTATTGAAAATTGTAACAACAGATACATCTTCCACAGGAACAAACGGAACAGCGGTCTTCTTGAACAGAATCTCTTTGCTGTCCATCAGGCTTTGGATGCCCAACTTCAGCAAAGGACAACCAGAAAGGGAAACAACACAGAAAAGGCAATTTTCGCTACAACTCGGAAATAAACCGGCCAGCAGTAGGTTCCTCTTGACAGTCATCAGAGGAATAGCTACATCATTCACAGAAACGGCATACACATCTTCATCAACGGCATTCACTCCATGATGGGGCATAGGAGCAGTCACCACATTTGGCCTCTCAGGCGCCTCAAATTGTATCTCCTTTGCATCAAGAAGGTCCTGCACTTTATTCCTAAAGGCCCAGCAATCATCAGTAGAATGCCTCGGGCTATCGGAATGATAAGCACAACGAGCATTTGGATTATACTTGGGAGACACAGTATTCACAACCTTCGGGGCCTCCCTGACAGTCACTAAATTGGTGGATAGCAACTGCGGCAAGATTTGCGACAAGGTCATACTCAGCCGGGTAAACTCTCTTCTGGGTCTTTCAGCCCTGGGTGGATTGGTTTGCCAAGGAGCGGCAGCAGGTTTAGCAATCACCATCGCGTTGACAGATCGGCGGCGCTCTGGTTTATCTTGCCTTCTAGGCCCATACACAACACTGGCCTCCTTCTTAAAGGGTTTCTTCTCAGAACTTGAAGATGCACCCTTCTGAATTTTACCAGACTTCATTCCAGCCTCTATCCTCTCCCCAGTCAGAATAAGATCAGTGAACCCTGCAGATGAATTACCGATAAGATGATTGAAGAATGGCCCGGAGAGGGTCCCTAAGAACATATCCACTAGCTCACGGTTAGTTAACGGAGGCTGCACCCTGCCAACCAGATCCCTCCACTTCTGTGCATACTCTTTAAAACCTTCGCTTGATCCTAGCGACATACCCTGGAGTTGGGTACGTGTAGGAGCAAGGTCGGCATTATATTGATACTGCTTGTAAAAAGCAGTAGCCAACTCCTCCCAGTTACGAACCTTGGTCCTATCCAGCTGATAGAACCATTCGAGATGAGTCCCTGAAAGACTCTCCTGGAAGAAGTGGATCCACAAATTCTTGTCCACTGTGTACGGTTGAATCTTCCGCACATAAGATCTGAGGTGTAGCTTGGGGAAAGACACCCCGTCATACTTGGTGAAAGATGGTGCCTTAAACTTGTGAGGAATAATCACACCAGTAGATAAGCCCAAGTCTCCGAAATCCAGCCCAGGCACTTGTTGGATCTCCATTGCATTCAGTCTGTCTTCCAACTGCTTATACCGGTCTTCAGCAGGAGGATACTGTTCCTCATTAAAGTCAGTCTCGTTGTCAGAGACTACTGGACTTAGAGCCTTTCCCCCCTGGGGACTGTTTTTGCCTACAGAAGAACCAGCTTCCCCATTCTGCAGAGTATTACCAAACCTCCGGCCCGAGTTGAAAAGAACAGTTCTCTTCTTCTTCTTCTCCTTCTTCAGGAGCAAAGCCTTCAGCTCTTCTTGGCCCTGAGCCAAACCCATGATCAGCTCCTGAAATTGTGTGTTCTGCGCCTGAAGGGCCTTGATAGACATCTCGGTTGATGATTCAGGGTTCATGATGCTGAAATAAACAGCGAAGAACAGTAAGCAATCTGAAAAGAAGAATACCTGCTATGCACATGATGAATGGAATGCGTATGACTTATGTTTTCAAAGACAATCGGGAATCAACTTTGTAAACAAAAAGGAACACACTTCATTAGATTCAACTTTGAAATTTAACTTGTTCAATAGGTTGCCCTTAGGCGTTACATAAAATGGAAATACTGAAAAGGGAAATAAAACTGTAAGAGAACATCCAGAGCTCCTCATTGATCCCAGGGTCTCCTCTTCTCAGTACGGATATAGTCATTCAAAGCTCGCTCATTCTCCCACTGCTTTGTCAGCTTCTGGATCTTCAATTCCTGCTCGTTGAACTTTTTCCGATAAGAATCCAGTTCTTCTCGCAGTTGCGACCAAGACCTCTTTAATGTCTCATAATCAGTAGGTATCTGAGGAGGGGGGACAGTTGGAGGAACCCCATCTTTGTCAGGACACTCAAGAATGATGGGTCTGACAGCTTCGTATGGCATACCTAACTTCTGAGCACGGATGCAAACCCATTTGTAGTAGGCTTCCATAGGTAGAGAAGTATTTGGCCCCAACTCTTGTGGGTCAGCTTTATGAACTTTGTCCCAAGCCTTGATGAATCTACGACGCAGCTCGTCACTATCCACCTGAAACTCA